>OZ024673.1:6520599-6942023 GCA_964016965.1 Diacarnus erythraeanus
CAATTATACATAAAAAAACATAAATCATATATTTCTATGAAGTTCATTGTACTGCATAGTGGCTTTTTTGGAAGCTAATAGTATTTCCTTGCTTGGTTCCCACAAGTGGCAGTCTTCACTATTAGCAAGCTTGACTTTCACAATAGATGACAGTGTTCCATTTGGATCCAAACAGGATCGAGTTGGTGTTTTGTTCAACTTCACCAGATTAAACACCCTTTCTTCAGCAGCATTGCTGTGTGGAATGGTGAGGATAATGTTAGCTACTTTGAACAGCTTCTCAAATCTCTTTGATCCATCATTATTGCGAATAGTCTGGATAAAACCCCAAATTATGTCCATTCTGTAGTGGGCTACAGAATCATCTTCATGAACAGTCGCTTCTTCCCAGATAGCACTTGGAATGTCTCTTTTTGACAAAATTTGGTAGTCTAAGAACTCTTCTTGCAGCCTGTCAAGGTCAGAGGGTGTGAAATTTAGGATGTGCAAATATCGAGCACAAAAGTATTCCACTGATGAGAAAGTACAATCATCTTTCACCTCAAAATTCACAAACTTGCAATGATTGAGCAATTCATCTGAAAACGGCAGCTTTTGCAAAGCTTGAGATGCAGCATCAACAAAGAAACACCTTACTGACTTGTAAAAGGTTCTTTTCTGCCTCTCTGATATATCACCACCATCCAGAAGCTTCATGAGCCTTTGCTTTGTTGCTATCCCAATTGTGATGTCAGCATTGTCAAGTTGATTTGCTATTGATGTGAAATCCACTTGTGTTACATCTTCTGTTTCTTTTATAGCCCTGACAGTGACAAACTTACTAAAAAGTTTCCTCAAGAATGATCTGATTTCTGTAGGAATGAGAAATATGGTAGGATGCTCACACTGTAGAAGGAGATTGAGACATGTGAAAACGGGAAGAACATGTTGGTAGAAAAGCATATACACCTCTGATATAGGCTCATCAAAGAACTGAAGCACTAGATTGGTGCTCATGCTCAGATCGAAAATAGCTTTGAAGAGGCATGTAAAGGAGTAAAATCCTATTGATAGCTTGTTCTAAACTTAGCCAACGCACACTAACATGGCGAATCACTTCTCTGTAGCTGCTATCACAGAAATCACAGAAGTCTTGGAGGATTCCTTTCCTTTTAGTACTTTTATCAAACCAATAAAAGACATCCACACACACATCTTCCACGTCAACTCCAGATTCCTTATGAAGAGCTTCAGATGCATGATTGGCAATGTTATGAACCAGGTGGCACGGACACCCCATAAAATAGCAAGATTCTACTTTTTGCTGAACTTGTGTTTTAATGGAGTGATGGCGACCAATGTTGACACTGGTGTTATCTACCCCAAAACCCACACACATTTCCCAGGGAATATTCAAGGTGGTTAAAACAGAATCAATCTTCTGAAAGATAGCACATGCTGTACCACATTCCCTGCCACTGGTGGTACACATGTCTAACAATTATGTTGTTGCCTGTCGTCTATTCAAATCAAAAATTCTCACAGTAAGTGGGTTCAATTTCTCTGCTCCAGTGTCATTAGATCCATCAACAGAGAGGCTATAAGGACTATTTTTCATGTTCTCGATCAAACAACCTGAAAAACAAGAATATTAAGGTTAGTGCTAGAATGCAACACCAAAAATACACACTAACATACTTTGAAAGTATGGCGCAATGCCAAGGTTCAGGGTAGAGGTTGCTTTAGTTCGCCGACAGGCATACTTCTTGGCTATTTTGCTATCACTAAATGCATCTTGCAAGAGGGGAGTTAGATGATCAGAAACTGCCAAAGGTAAATTATGTTTGACCACAAAATTGGTAAGCTTAACTTCAGCTCGTATTACCTATGGAAACAAAAAAAAAAAATTAATCTTGAAATTTATAAATGCTAGAAGCCATGATACCTTGGCAGACAATGGGTTTGTTCTTGAGGCGAATGAAAGTTGACTCTGTTTGGACATCTGTGAGCCTATTCGTTGGTGAGTTTTTCCAGCTATATGTGTCTTGACATCACTTACTCCTTGATGGCTACAACTCAAGGTCTTGCTGCACAAGGTACACTGGAATGAATGCTGATCACCTGGAACTGCAGTTATGAAGCTCCAAGTCTTGGTCCAATCCTTGGAAAAACTTGATTTATACTTGTAGGCTCCAGAATATTTCAACTTCCTCTTGGCTTTCTTTGCCACAGATGGCCCTGGTTCATCATCACAATCATCCAGATCACCATCTGAACTTGAAGTACCACTTCCACCTATGGCCTCTTCACAGAAGTAAGAGCTAGAGAAAGAGCTGCTATATAGACTCAGCCATCAATGCTGACTGTTACAATTTTTTAGTTCAAAGTTCAACCTGCTTAATTAGAGAATACTATCAAGGGCATAGGTGTGGCACTGGCTGCTGCTGTTATGATACAGTCCAGTCTGTAAAAAAAAAATCAGTGAGATTTCACACTTTCTTAGTGAGATCTTGAGATTGTGCTCATTTTAGTGAGACTCACTGAAAATCAGTGAGACTTGGCAGCCCTGCAACTGAGTCTTTAAATTTCAGACTGGAGAGTAGTTATTTCATAGTAATTACATAAACTGACAAATGGCTGTCACAATAAGATTGTGCCAGTTAATAATGTAGTTACATGCTAATTGTGAGTGACATATCAGACCTTAACATGCATAATTATCAATTTAGATAATGTACACAGTGAATTTAAGAGAGAACCTCTGAGAAGAGGCTAACCTCTCACAAAAGGACATGTCCCCATTATTCAAAAGTTTTACTGTACTATAATCTAGTGAGCATGCTCAGAAAAGTGCAACTGCAGTGTATTTCGTATTCTATGTTGACCTTTGTACTTAGCTGGTTGTCTATGTAGCATGGACAGAGGATTTAATTCTACTTATTAGCTTTAAAAAAAACAGTGAATACATCTTTAGGTGCATCAGGATCTTTTATTTCTTTTTACAATATTATTACCTCTCAGTGACCTAATTAGTGATATTCTGTATTTATCATAGAACATTGCAAATCCATCACCACCTTGCCAATAATGTATGTAAATAACTTCGACCAACGCAACACTCCTATAATTTTATAAGGCGCGGTTTCTTATAACCACGACCACTTCCTGGCACTCATGGCTGATAGAGAAGTCTATGGAATGGAACTTAATCCTAGCGGTCAAGATTCTACTAAGCCTGAAAAATCTACCAACGAAGTAAACCGAGGTTGGTTGCAGAAAATGATAAGTACTAGCTACAATAGGCAGTCTAGAGTGACTGACCTCAACTAGCTAACAGCTGTTTAGCTTGGCAAGCATATGCACCAACACCTGTCTAGTCTTAGCTAATTGTAAACTAACTGTTAACTGTTTATTAACTCTATTCCTTACTGTCTTATTTCCTGCAGTTACACCTATTCCAAGAGAAGTGTGTGATGATGTTTTTGAACATTTCCATGATGATCTCAGGAAATACCTCAATGTACAAGAAATATACCCTCTCCTTTATTCTCATAACCTTCTCACCACACTGGAAGAATCCTACCTGACTGACCAACGATTAACAGTGGAGGAAAAAGTAGACACCATCATACCCTTGTTGCCGAAATATGATCAGGCGGACTACCTCACTCCCTTTGTAGCTTGTCTACGAGAAAGTTCAGAAACAGCTGGAGCAGCACATACAGAGCTTGCTGATGGTTTAGAGAGTCTATGCCAAAATGAACTAAAGCGAGTTAAAGGTTAGCAAAAAGTATCATTTCTCCCTTAGAAGAGACGTTATATCAACTACACAGCTATACATACCATAGTAGGTCACACAACCAGCTAGCTTTTCATGGAAGTGACCTGACTCACTGCTTACATAATATCACATTGAGTGGCTCTATTTACTAGTGTATATAAACAAACAGTACTTTTTGCCTCTGTGTGATGTTGAATATACATAATAATGTACATATACCTAACCGATGTATAATAGTGGAACTTGACTCTAGCAACCTAAAATTAGAGACCATGTTGAATAATATGTTCCCAAAAACAGCTTTTGTTGTATGATTTATCATTATGTAACTTCCCCCCTGAAATTAAGCCACATATCTAATCTAATTACCCCAAGATATTAAGGTTCAATTGTATTTTGAAAACTCTATCATGTATAAGCAATGAACTGCCATAGCTGGTATTGTGTCACAACTTGTATTGTAGAGTAGTAGTTGTGTATAGCTAACTATATTATACCAGAGTAGCTGTGGTACACATGACACAGAGTCACTTTCAGGCTTGTATATAAATTTGTCATTTCAGAGAAGAAACAGACTGTACCTCAACAGGAAAAGTGGCTTACAAGGTGACCACAGAGATGGCATACCACATACTTATCATGTGCCATTATATGATAGTAATAAAGAGAAGGAGGCTGCTGAGAAGCAAAATAGATGCACTGTTTCATGACAAAGGCCTGAAGAAAAGATTTAATATTAGCTGGTAAGTCTTGGAATTCCATAATTATTTTGAGCTTATACTTTGACCTTCAGATACATCTTGCTAGTGTGAGGTTCACTCAGACTTGCACCTTTTTTAGCACACATGATTATGTATGATCAATATGCGAGTGTATCATGCACACTTGCAAATTTTATGCAATAGAGTTACAGTCTTAACTTCATAGCTACGTTATTTTACATGTAGACTTCAAGAGAAAAAGGCTATGAAGACATCCTACAGTAATAAAACGTTAGTCATAGCTGCCATTATCTATGATCATATCAATCTTACTAAAACAAATTTGAACTGTAGGCTGGTGTGCACAATAATGGCACTCCTATTTTTGTGCCTAGCTGAATGTGAAAGGGGTGTGGTTATTCTGAAATGGATTAGAAGTTTTTTAACTTATGTAGCATTACAGCAATAACTTCAATAAAGATAATAGAGACAAATTTTACCCTGAAAAAGAGTTTTAGTTGCTCTAACATCTGTGTGACCTTTTGATAGAACAATAAAGTCCATTTGAATTCACTTGAGCCCCAGAAGCTGAAGGTTGGGCTTAGTTGAAGGTTGGGTTTACAAAATGATGTTTTTATCCAGATGTGGTTTTAAGAAAGTATATGTTCCCTGTATGCTGAGCTGCTCTCATTCTGTGTAATTCTCAATGATCAAGAATTGAAAATGTACTCTATTAAAAGATGTACATCAGGAACTAGAGGGATCAACCAAGTCAACGTAAACCTTATGTCCTACCTAGTGTATTTACTGAGTGACATCTTTCTTTGGACAACTGAGTCTTTAAATTTTCATAGTAATTGACAAATAGCTGTCACAATAGATTATAGCTAACATGCTAAATTGTGAGTGACAGTCTGACCTTAACATTTATCAATTTAGATCCACATTGAATTTAAGGAAGAACCTCCTAGAAGAGGCTAACCTCTCTATAATAGTCAAAGGACCTGTCCCCAATGCAGTCTTATTCTTATGTACTGTACTAAAATTAGTGAGCATGCTCAGAAAAGTGCAACCATTCTGCGTATTGACCTTTGTACTTAGCTGGCTGGCTGTGTAGCATGTTTATTTACTTTTGGTAAGGAAAGTAAGTACTTACTGGGTAGACAGTAGCTAATGTTTGTTTGTATCTAATATTATCAGCTCACTCTTGGGCTGGGCAGAAGATTTAATTCTACAGTATAATTAATACATATTTAAGTGCTTTACAGTAGCTAATTTGTGTACAAATGTAATATTTTGTCACAGAACATTGCAAATTTATCACGACCTTGCCAATTATACTGTGTTACTACTAACTACTTGGTACTAATAAGTGTTTAACTAAACACTTCGAGTTAATTAAGGCGCGGTTCTTTTGACCACGCTCACTTCCTGGCACTCTCATGGCTACTCTCACGGTGGCTGATAACGATATCTCCTGTGAAATGGAACTTAGCGGGGGTTACTGTTTAGTTAAAGATTCTACTAAGCCTGAAAAATGTACCAACGAAGAAAGCCAAGGTTGGTTGCAGCGAATGATAAGTATTTTCTTAATTAGCTAGCTAGCTATAATAGTCTCGAGTGACTAGCTAACAGCTGTTTAGCTTGGCAGGCTGCATTATGCACAAACACCTGTCTAGTCTCAGCTAATGTTTACTAATTAACTCTATAGCTTAATGTCTTATTTCTCCTGCAGTTACATCTATTCCAAGAGAAGTGTGTGATGCTGTTTTTCATCAACTCCATGATGATCTCAGGAAATGGCTCAATGTACATGAAATATACCCTCTCCTTTATTCTTGTAACCTCCTCACCACACTGGAAGAATCCTACCTGACTGACCAACGATTAACACAGGAAGCAAAAGTAGACACCATCATATCCTGGCTGCCGAAATGTGATCAGGCAGATTACCTCACTCCCTTTGTAGCTTGTCTACGAGAAAGTTCAAAAACAGCTGGAATAGCACATCATACAGAACTTGCTGATGATATAGAGAGGCTATGCCAAAATGAATTAAAGCAAGTTAAAGGTTAGCAATAAAATTCAATGCTCTTAATTATAAAGTCTCACATTCTATATTCTCTATCTTCCCTCTATTGTTTCCTCTCTATTTTCTCTATACTCTATTTATGCCTTGAACACTCTCCCTACCAAATGGTTTATGGTGCCATTTATCCCTGTCAGAGTGTACATAGTCATGCCTTAAAAGTGGCATAGGTCAGCTACACAGCTGTACATACCATAATAAACCCTTGTGGTCACAACCAACTGGCTTTCATGGAGGTGGCCTGACTCACTGCTTACTTAACTGATGGCACTATATGATTTGGTGTATTTAATTGTTTACTACAAACAGTAAGCTACCCTCTGTGTAATATTGAAACATTTGAATAAAATTTATTTATTTATTTATTTATTTATTTATTTATTTATTTATTTATTTATTTATTTATTTATTTATTATTATTATTATTATTATTATTATTATTATTATTATTATTATTATTATTTTTTTTTTTTTTTTTTTTTTTTTTTTTTTTTTTTGCCAATTCCCTAGTGTGGGGCTTGCCCATGTTCAGTGAATAACAAGGAGTTTAGTAGCTAAGCTTATGATTTTATGAAGTTTTATAGTGCAATTCTTGGTATTCTAATGTAGCTAAATCGGAGAATCATGCTGATGCTAATACTGTATTGAATCATGCTGCATTGATTAACGTAGTGGGCAATGAAGACAGCAATTCAGAAAGGGGACATCCAAACTGTAAGTACTCCAAAGTAGCAGGCTAAGTTGTTTACAACTCTGTCAGTATTCATAGCTGAGGCCAGGTGTGTACCTGACCTCATCATAGTATCACAGAACTCCACCTGAAATTAGGACACTTCTACATACAGTGGAACCCCTCTATTCCATTATCATGAAATGAAGATACCTCTGCATACAGTGGAACCCCTCTATTCCAACACCCTGAAATAAGGACACCTTTGCATACAGTGGAACTCCCTCTATTCCAACCCCTGAAATAAGGACACCTCTGTATACAGTGAAACACCTCTATTTCAACCCCCTGAAATACCTCTGTATACATCTATTCCAACACCCTGAAATAAGGACACCTCTGCATACGGTGGAATCCCTCTCTATTCTAACCACCTGAAATAAGGACACCTCTGCATACGGTGGAACCCCTCTCTATTCTAAACACCTGAAATAAGGACACCTCTGCATACAGTGGAACCCCTCTCTATTCTAAACACCTGAAATAAGGACACTTCTATGTTCCAATACACAACTTGTGTGTTAATATTAATAGAACTTCATCCCTTGAAATGAGGCCACTCTTTAAAATATAGAGTTACTTCCTGCCAAAGGCATTCATGTGTGTGTGTGTGTGTGTGTGTGTGTGTGTGTGTGTGTGTGTGTGTGAGTGTGTGTGTGTGTGTGTGTGTGTGGGGAGGGGGGGAGAGGTTGCATGTTTGGCAATGGTTGGTATTTTGACAAAAATTGTTAAGATGCTTGCAGGCAATCTTCTAATAGATTATTTACTTAATTTTTTTTTTTTTTTTTCAAAAGGCTATGATTAATTAATAACTCCTATTATCTTCTTGTGACCTATTGGTACTGCTTAGCAGTGCAATTTACACTTGCCAGAAATCAAACTGGCTAAAAGTTTACTATTTCTGTCATAGTGCACCTTTTAATAAAATTAATAGGTATTGAAGTTTTTTTGTTGTTTTTGTTTTGTTTTGTTTTGTTTTGTTTTGTTTTGTTTTGTTTTGTTTTGTTTTGTTTCAATTAAAACAGCCAAGATGAGCCTAAAAGTAATTTTTGGACTTGAATATGAAAAAAAAGGGATTGGCATAGTCTTCTGACCTGAAAAGCACATGTTGTAGCTACTTACCTGAACTAATGACCGCTAATAATCTGTTCAGTCAGCTTTAGACTTTTAGTCTGGTGCAGGCCTTGTTTAGTATGTGTGTATCATGCACATTGATATAGAGTTTCATGTGAGTTACAGTCTTGACTTCATTACCTATATTATATTTACATGTAGATTTGAGAAGAAGCCGGTGGAAAGATCCTAAAGTACTAAAAACATTAGTCCTGGCTACCATTACCGTTCTGATCATATCAATCTTGTGGATTATCGTTACATGCTTGTTTGCTATAGTTATACCAAAGATCCTGGGGGATCAGTCAGAGAGGGTCTATGGATCTGCAACGATAGCTATAATGTCACATGTAGACGAGAAGTGGTTAAGCTCGATAGACGTGCAGATCAAAGGGGAAGATAGTAGTAAATGCAATGGAGAAATAGCTGTGGTGATTGGGAAAGATTGTTCCAACTTGTCTGTGATAAGGAATAATGCAGTTGGTGGAGAAGGCTCACCATTGCCTGCTCCTTGTCATTTATACATGTTAGCAGGATCATCTTTCAATATCACTCTACCAAACAATGGTAATATAAGCTCTTTCAATATCTGGTTTACACATACCTTGGAAAGCAGAGTCGTACTAGACGAGTTGATTACAGCTGGGAAACTCAATAATGCCAATAGATGCAGCCATCCACCTCAGCAATCCTCATGTTTCTTTGCACGGGAATATCTTGAAAGACCTCTTATTTTCAATGTCACGAAGCCTGGATATTATTGTTATCATCTAATCAATCCTGATAAGTCTCCACCCAATCTTGGACCTACAGCATATGGGATACAATGGTCTTCTTCACAACTAACCTATGACTTTGATGCAATCATCGAAGGAGACTCCACTGACTTTGGACCGCCACAGACAATCCAAGATGGAGAAATAGCTTCCATCAAGGTATCTCGCTCGTTTGATTTTAACAAACCTTATTGTGCCCTTCTTGATTTTAAATGTTCTAGCTTTGGCACAGTCACTATCAGCGATCCAAAACGACGTTCAGATATAATTCTTCTAATATTTTTTGTATATTTGGCCTGTGTAGTTCTCAGCCTACTTTTTGTGGCATTTGGTGTTATAGCATATTTAAAGTTAAAGTCACTACGTTGTGTTCATTCAACAAGCTAATTGTTATTTTTATAAATAACTAGCTGCCAATGCCATCACAAGTTTACATACAGTTTGAAATAATAATGTTAAGAATGAATAATAATAATTATTATCTAACTTTATATCTACCATATAGCAGGAAATTTTTGAGGGGAAATATCTTCGTGGTTTTTGTGGTCAGAGTAAAACCACAAATGTTTTACCCACGAACTTTTAATTCTATAGAGATATGGCACTGAGCTGTAAACCAATGAAATTTTTTCCATGAATAAAGTATTGAAAACCATGAAGATATTTCCCCTCGAAAATTTCCTGCTATATTATTATGATATAATTGGGTAAGTGAGTGAGACCCACACCAGAACAGGGAGTTGGAATAAAAGATTCTGTCAACATGTCTAGCTATGTATAATAATATGTTTACAAATGGACATGTTTCTCCCAAAATTTAACCATTTAAAAGTGTCCTAAGACTTAGGAGTAAAAGGTGAGGACTGTTGTCTGGTTCCCTGGCTCTTTCTCCATGTAACAGTAGAGATTACATCATTCAGATTACATCATTGTCAATTGTGTACTATTGTTATTGTAACCCTAGCCCTCACCCATAGCAATAGTACAATTGACAATGATGTAATCTGAATAATCTGTTACATGGAGAAGGAGCAGGTTCCCTCGAATAGTCACTGGGAAATTTAAGATATTTCCATAGGTTCAAATCAATGGCAATGAACATTTGGACATAATATTATGCTGTACAAAAATAGGTATATGAAGGGTCTTGTATAGCAATTATGCCACATGACACGAGGTGTATAGCAGACAGAGATCTGTTCCAACAGTAATAAAATTACTACTGTACAATCACATGACATGTAGCTAGCTATTCAGAGTAGTAATAAAACCCTTTCAAAATAAGCTGGCATAAAAATAGACATCTAGTATAATATTGGAACAATGGCAGAGCCAGCCATTAATTAACTGATTATAGTAATGTTACTTATACGCATGCACTGTGCCACTATTATGTACATTATAGTTATATAAAGTTACAAGTATATAAAAAATACTTTCGTATACTAGACTTATAGTAAAGATCACATGATTCACATGTAGCTGATGATTCACATGTAGTCATGATTCACATGTAGCCATGATTCACATGTTGCCATGATTCACATGTAGCTAGCCACATGGATTTGTTTCTTTTGTGCAACTACTAACTTTGATATTAAGTAGCTAATGGACAAAATTTATAACTGACAATTTTGGGGCAATGCTCAAAAGCATCTTTGATTAAAATAATATTATAATTTTGAGCATACTTCCCTCAAATATCAAGTATGGTTTCACTAAGTGTGCAGCTTCTATATTTGAACTGTATGTAGACAATCTCCTTTGGCATAGGTGATAGAGCTATGCTCAAAAGACAATAAACAGGACTCTATTTGTTCCTATTATACTGTATGGCTAGCTAGAAGTGAGAGAGGTGTGGCTAATTTGACTATTACATTCAGTGTGAATGCTTCAAGACTTCATAGGCTCCTTCTCCATGTAATAGAATATTCAGATTACATCATTGTCAATTGTACTATTGCTATGGGCTAGGGGTAAGGCTAAGGGTAGATACAGTACAATAACAATAGTATGCAATTGACAATGATGTAATTTGAATGATGTAATTTGAATGATGTAATCTGATGATGTAATCTCTACTGTTACATAGAGACTTCATTAACTTGAAACATAGAAGCAGAACAGGAGCCAGATCCAGAGGCAGTGTTCAGGACCCACCCCACTTTTTATATCATGATGTTAATAATTATTAGACTTTTTTATTCGTTTTTTGTTGCCTTCTACGTAACAAAGCCAAATTTTACTTCCTCAGGAAGTATATACAGGAGGGACACACATCCCTCTCAAATCCTCCTCCTCACTGTGACATTACAGCTGTGTAGTTGGCATATCTTACTCAGACCCTCCCATTCAAAAATTGCTGGATCTACCCCTGAAAAGTGTTTACCATAGAGATGATAAATTTTATCCTGAAAGAGTCTTAACTGTAACAACATTTCAAGATGAGCTTTTAGTAGAACAATAATATTAAAGTCCATTTGCATTCAGAAGCTGAATAGTGGGGATTACAAATTACTTTCTACATGTTTCTAGTGAAATGTACTCTAATTATGCACGAAGGTGTTCTTATAATTAATATTTTCTCCAATTACCCCCTGGTCTGCTGAGCCACTCTCTATGTGGTCAATCATATGTACCTTGCTCACAGGTCATACAGTTAACTTTGCAGCAGAGTGGTATAGATAATACCAAAGCACAACATTCTTATCAGGAGTTTGCTAGCTAGTGTTTATATAGTTTTGGGTTCTTCTCAGAGTTAGCTATACATTATTCTAGGACTAGTGAATGTTAAAGGACTTTTCTAATAGGTATATACATTATCTCATTGACATACTTCACGGTTGACAAACTAAACTACATATGTGGTTATAGCTAAGTAAGTAGTTATAGTCAACTAGATATTGTGTTTATAAATTCATCAATGTTACTAACAGTTTCAGTTCAACAGCTCATTCATTACTAATCAATACATCAATGAAATAATAATCACAACTTGCCATTAATTGGAATTAGCTACATGCCAGCTTCTACTACAATTAAGACTACATCTATTCTATTGTACTTATGTTTCCTCCACTTCAGCAATATTTATCTTTGACTGTGTGAAGATGAAAGGAATGACACCTTATGGCTTCTAGTTAGCTAGTTCATGTTCCAGAGGGGTCATGGGTAAATGGACATTTACTTTGTAAAGGTAATAGAGATTCAATATTGCAGGAATTAGATTTGAGAGAAATAATTTTAGTATGGCCAACAATCTATGAAGTTGCTTGGAAATTTATAATTATGAGAATTTATGTTATAATCAACAACAACAATTACTCACTTACATATTCGAGAGAGATAAATAATCTTTAATGGTTGTAGTGATGACATCAATTGCTTCCTTGTCACAGTCCAGACTAACAACGTCTATCACTCGACTCTCAGATAAGGCAACATAGAGATCTTAGTATTGTTTTCCCATCAAAGACATGCAGCTGCGAGGACTGTGTTCACTTTAATGGAAACATCGGATGTGTCTGCACTGTCTTGACCACCATAGACCTTACTCCACTCAATAATTTAGCTAGTTCTATTAGTTTTATGGCAATGAGATGAACTAAATAAGCACCTTTTAACTTAATGGTGTTCTGGGAACAGCAGATAGCTAACTACTCCTTTCATGTACATTAGTAGCTAACTCACATAATCAGATCAGCTGAACTCCATCAATGTAAGGCATTCTAGATCTGATTATCAAGTAGGTTTGCCATCTGTTCTACTGGATTGGTATAAAGGTGTCGTATGGGGTAGGTGTATGGGGTAGGTGTATGGGGTTGGTGTACGGGTGTTGGTATACGAGTTGATGTATGGGATTGGTATATGGGTGTTGGTGTATGTCGGGGGTTGGTGTATGCATGGGGTTGGTGTACTGGGGTTGGTGTATGGGGTTGGTATATGGGCCTATAGATGGAATGGCCTTCAAGTACATAAGTTATTCTGAGTTAATATACGTAAAGGGTGAACAGTGTGGCACAAAGCACACACAGGCTCCTACACAGGATTTTGAATTGAGAGGTAGACTGGATACAAAAAACCACACCCACTTTCTAGCACTTTCCTCTTCACTAGTTAACAGCTAGTAGCCTATAAAATGACTGCATACATAGCACAACTACTTTTTGTCCTCTTCATTTGAAAATAGAAGGCTCAAACATGTAAAACTCCCAGTGTCAACAATCACTACATGGGTACAGTCACGTGATCATCACCTAATTTAATTAAGCTGTTATATAACACAATGTCAATTTTGGGGGATAAAAGATATAAAATCATAGTCAACATGGTCGACATCAACAGATGAAAATGAACACCACTAGTGACGTGCAGTTTTAAAATGTAGGGGGAAATACCCATAACTAGTATGGGCCTACAGTAGTAGCTACTAGCTATGTATTTGTGACCTCTACTACATTAGTGCCAAAGTTTAGATACAAGAATTTGATGTAATATTTACACTATAAGGGAATAATGATTAGGAATAACACACCAATATTCATAAACAGTAGCTAACAACTTCCCTAATAATATTATAACAATACGGTCATTGGCTATAATAATACTCTATTGTACTTGTTCTTCTTCCTCTTCGTCAACATCAGCTTTTTTGATCTTTGAATGTGGTAAAGATGAATGGAATCCAAATGCAACGCCTTTTATGAACCTGCCAACTCCTATTCCAGGTAGATGATGTTCCATAGGTAAATGGACATTTACTCTGTAAAGGTAATGGAAACTCAATATCATGGAAACTTGTGATAGGGTTTGAGAGAAATAATTTTCTATGTAGGATTATAGCTACTATCATCATTATCCATCTATTAACAACAACAACAACAAAAACAACAACAATTATTCATCCTACAAACCTATGAAGTTTGCTTACTTATTTGGAAGAGATAAATATTCATTGATGGCTTTAATGATGACCTCAATGAGTTCATGATCTATTTTATCAATTGCTTCCTTGTCACAGTCCAGATTAATGTCTATCACTCGACGCTCAGGTAAAGCAACATAGATGTCTTCATTTATCAGTACTGGTTTCCCATTAAAAAAGGCATTTGTGACTACAAGGACTGTGTTCACTTCAGAAGATGTTTCTTTCTGGATGGAAACATTGGATGTCTGCACTGTCGTGGCCAGCACAGACCTTACTTCACTCAATGGTTTACTTAGTAATTTAGCAATTTTCTGTACAGTAAATAAAACTCAATGATGTTCTATTAATGGTGGACCAGATAGCTCAATACCACTATTAACTTACACAATCAACTGACTTTTTCAGATCAGCTGGTGAAACTCCATCGATGTGAGGCATCTTGATTATCAATGGAATAGCACTCATGATTAGCTACTTAGTGCTATGTTTGCTATGACGACTTAGAGCATACAACACAAGGCTATATATAAGTGACGGTATGCTTCCCACATCTCAGCAGTAGTGATATTATCCATCAAGATTACTCAATAAGGAAATTGAATGCAATGATAAGATTTATAAACCATAACCAGTACAGCATGACCCACACATCAAAAAACACTAATACTATGTACACTACAACAGTAGCTACTATTATAACCTACTACAGTACCTATTATACTATTATTGTAACCTAGTACATTAGTCTCAAAGTTTAGATATAATCAGATAACCTTGCATCAAGGAGTTAGGGTTTGATTGTATCAAAACACCAAGAAACCATTACATCATCATCAAAAACCTATTTCCTTTATATCCAGACTATTATTTATAATGGAAAATGATTGGATTCTGGATGGCTGGAGTAAAACAGGTATATACAGTACCGGCCAAAAGTTTGGAACGATAATGATATAACATAAAAACAGGATGATAAAACAGTTTAGGCCCCATTGATGCAGTAAATGACAGTAAAGTGTCAGAAAAAAGTTTGATATAATCATCTGAATTTATTCTTCCTTTAACTTTAATCAAAGGTCCCACACCATCACATGTTATACACCCCCACATTATAACATTGCCACCTCCAAATTTAACTGTTCGGTCTCCACATTCAGGTAAAAAGTTCTCACCCACCCATCTTCTTACATGCACCCTCCCATTAGATCCAAACAAATTAAATTTAGACTCATCATCACTCCAAATCACCTTGTAAAAATCACTAATAGTCCAATCTTTTTCCAATTTAGGCAATATTCCTGTGCCATTCTGTTAACAGTGGCTTTATTCTGGCCACTTTCCCATACATTCCAGTATCATCTAGTCTCCTTCTCACAGTTCTAGCATTAATACTTACTGTAGTTATCTACTCCCATTCCCTTTTCAATTGAGTGCTTGTAAGCCTCTGATTTCTTACGCTAAGCCTAACCATTATTCTATCTTGGGGAGCAGAAAGTTTAGGTTTACCAGAACGTGGTCTCATCATCCACACTGCACGTTTCCTTGAATCTGCTGAGTGTCTTAGACACTGCACTATAACTACACCTGACTCTTGCAGCAATAGCTTCCATGCTTCCATTGAATACCCTTCTTCTCTAATACTGTAACTTTAATTACATCATGGTGTGTTAGCCTTCTTTGTGATGCCATTATAATTCTTCAAATTCACAGCTGTGAGCCTGTCATTAACTTCATAAGCATTACAAATAAACACGTTCGACACAACTGAGCATGCTTATTTCCCTTACCCAAATAGCGCACATAGCTAGAATTTCCCCAACAACCACACCTTATAATGGTGGTTTCCTGTATGTTTTTTGATCAAGACACTCCATTTTAGAACTACTGAACTATAAGTGGCAATTACCCTTAAAACAGAACATTACTGCAGGAAATCCATATAACCATAAGTGAATTGATTCTTTCTTTATGCAAGCATTACTGTCAATTAATTTGTCGTTTCAAACTTTTGGCCAGTACAGCTATACAATGTGATAGATTTCCTACTAGGAAGAAAAGATGTCATTCTAAAATTCATGATCATTATTTTATGCTGTAAGCATACAGCTATGGCTAGCTAGCTAGCTAATAATTCAAGCTGGAGTATATTATATTTTTCCTGAAATTTCAGAAGGTAGCTAGTTAGTTTATCTCTGAAACACCACAGTTAGTCTGAAATTTCAGGAGTTAGGCCTGACCTTCATAAATTTGTATATTGATGTTAAATCAAGTGTTTAACTTAAATATTCACATGCAGGTACTATGATCATTGCAGCCCTAAAAACTGGAAATTGTTTTGCAGTGGAAGATAATTTAATACAGTTTATCTACTCCAAAATTAGAGTCGTTACAGAAATGGAGAACACAAATAACTAAAGTAGATGTTTGAAATTGGAATTGCTTCTCAACATTTATTTTATCTACCTCATTTTAATTAACATGTCAAATTTACTATCACAAAAAATGGAAGACAAGAAATGAGCAAATTGTTCAGAAAATAAAATAGAATAGAATTTTTGGATATAAAATAGAATGTGTTTGATACAGAGTGATTACAGTTACTACTTTACAACATTGAAAAAGCAATAACAGGCATGGACAACCTATACTACGTAAACACAGAACCAGTGTAGTAAAGAAGTAGTCTAAAATGTGTCGAAAGGAAATACTAATGGTTTCTGTCCTCCAAGGAAATAGCTAGCTGAAGTGTAGTTGTGTAAGACAAGAATGTTGGTCATTCTTCGTATGCCCTTGCACATGTTAATGCATTTCCAGGGGACATGACCAAATTATAGCAAAATGCAACACTGCTTACCCCTTAAGTTTGAGAGTAAACCAGAACTTGACAATATCTCTCTTACAGTGTTAAAAAAAGTCATCCACATTCTAGTCAAATTTTTGTACATGGCATATTTACCTTTCTTTCCTGCATGAAAATCCGTTAGCAAGACAATCAGTATCAATTATTCTGAGATCAATAACAAAGTTCTTCATAACAAACTTATATGGCCTCAGGAAATCTCTGTTCTAGCTAACTCCCATGCCACAGTCAACATAAATGTCACACACTTTGAGCGGATTGATTGAATCTCTTTTATAGTGAGATCAGAAAAGGATTCACAAGCAGTGATGAGGTGGTTAGCTAGTTACTTTACTTCAGATACTGAAATGTGATTTTTCATCCTCATTGGGGGGATGGAGCAATCCATAGCTATGTTTTGTAGATGTTGGTTCGGTTTATTTACACTGTGAGCCTTGGATAGATGATGTAGAGTAATGGCTTTCCAGATCTCCCTTGTCTCTTCTGTGTACTTATAAGACTTCCCAGCCCATAGTTGACATTAGGTGTTCGTAACTTAGCTAATTCATCAAGCAGGTGTAGAGAAATTAGAATATCATTTGTACAAACAAAAAGGTTTTCAGCCATTGTCCTTACAGCCATGGTATTAAACAAGTCTTCTAACTCCTGAAGGGGATAGGAGATTCCTCCGTTGTCCCCCCCCTATGTGCGTAATTATGTCTTCAAACTCTTCGTAAGTCAATGATTTACGTTTCAATGAGAAAATGTTAGTGGTGTGTGCATGTGTGTGTGTGTGTGTGTGTGTGTGTGTCACACACAGAAGGGAGTGAATCGAATGAGAGTGAATTTATACCAGGTGACAACCCTGTGTATGACATTGGAGCTGAAACAGACTACACTACACTACCAGAGGAAGTTGGGGAACAATTGTTTACTATCTCATACTTCATGGTTGACAAACTAAACTATGTGGTTATAGCTAAGTAAGTAGTTATAGTCAACTAGATATCATTGTGTTTATAAATTCGTCAATGTTACTAACAGTTTCAGTTCAACAGCTCATTCATTACTAATCAATGCATCAATGAAACATAATCACAACTTGCCATTAATTGGAATTAGCTACATGCCAGCTTCTACTACAATTAATACTACATCTATTCTATTGTACTTATGTTCCTCCACTTCAGCAATATTCATCTTTGACTGTGTGAAGATGAAAAATGACACCTTATGGCTTCTAGTTAGCTAGTTCATGTTCCAGAGGGGTCATGGGTAAATGGACATTTACTTTGTAAAGGTAATAGAGATTCAATATCGCAGGAATTAGATTTGAGAGAAATAATTTTAGTATGGCCAACAATCTATGAAGTTGCTTGGAAATTTATAATTATGAGAATATGTTATCTTTATAATCAACAACAACAATTACTCACTTACATATTTGAGAGAGATAAATAATCTTGTAGTGATGACATCAATAATCAGTTGCTTCCTTGTCACAGTCCAGACTAACAACGTCTATCACTCGACTCTCAGATAAGGCAACATAGAGATCTTAGTATTGTTTTCCCATCAAAGACATGCAGCTGCGAGGACTGTGTTCACTTTAATGGAAACATCAGATGTGTCTGCACTGTCTTGACCACCATAGACCTTACTCCACTCAATGATTTAGCTAGTTCTATTAGTTTTATGGCAATGAGATGAACTAAATAAGCACCTTTTAACTTAACGGTGTTCTGGGAACAGCAGATAGCTAACTACCTTTCATGTACATTAGTAGCTAACTCACATTTAACTTTATCAGATCAGCTGAACTCCATCAATGCAAGGCATTCTAGATCTGACTATCAATGGAGTAGGTTTGCCATCTGTTCTACTGGATTGGTATAAAGGTGTCGTATGGGGTATAGGTGTATGGGTATGGGGTTGGTGTACGGGGGTTGGTGTATGCATGTGGTTGGTATACAGGGTTGGTATACGAGTTGATGTATGGGATTGGTATATGGGGATTGGTGTATGGGGTTAGTGTCGGGGGTTGGTGTATGCATGGGGTTGGTGTACTGGGGTTGGTGTATGGGGTTGGTGTATGGGGTTGGTATATGGGCCTATAGATGGAATGGCCTTCAAGTACGAGTACGTAAGTTATTCTGAGTTAATATACGTAAAGGGTGAACAGTGTGGCACAAAGCACACACAGGCTCCTACACAGGATTTTGAATTGAGAGGTAGACTGGATACAAAAAACCACACCCACTTTCCAGCACCATCCTCTTCACTAGTTAATAGCTAGTAGCCTATAAAATGACTGCATACATAGCACAACTACTTTTTGTCCTCTTCATTTCAAAATAGAAGGCTCAAACATGTAAAACTCCCAGTGTCAACAATCACTACATGGGTACAGTCACGTGATCATCACCTAATTTAATTAAGCTGTTATATAACACAATGTCAATTTTGGGGGGAGGGGTGGGGGAATAAAAGATATAAAATCATAGTCAACATCAACAGATGAAAATGAACACCACTAGTGACGTGCAGTTTTAAAATGTAGGGGGAAATATTCATAACTAGTATGGGCCTACAGTAGTAGCTACTAGCTAACCTCTATTACATTAGTGCCAAAGTTTAGATACAAGAATTTGATGTAATATTTACACTATAAGGGAATAATGATTAGGAATAACACACCAATATTCATAAACAGTAGCTAACAACAGTTTATAACTTCCCTAATAATATAACAATACGGTCATTGGCTATAATAATACTCTATTGTACTTGTGCTTCTTCCACTCCATCAACATCAGCTTTATTGATCTTTGAATGTGGTAAAGATGAATGGAATCCAAATGCAACACCTTTTATGAACCTGCCAACTCCTATACCAGGTAGTTGACGTTCCATGGGTATCATAGGTAAATGGACATTTACTCTGTAAAGGTAATAGAAACTCAATAATTCATAGAAACTTGTGATAGGGTTTGAGATAAATATAATTTTCTATGTAGAAATATAGCTATCATCATCATTAGCTATCTATCAACAACAACAACAACAACAACAACAACAACAACAACAACAACATTCATCCTACAAATGTATGAAGTTTGCTTACATATTTGGAAGAGATAAATAATCTCTAATGGCTGTAGTGATGACCTCAAAGAGGTCATGATCTATTTTATCAATTGCTTCCTTGTCACAGTCCAGATTAACGTCTATCACTCGACGCTCAGGTAAAGCAACATAGATGTCTTCATTTATCAGTACTGGTTTCCCATCAAAGACATGTGCAGCTGTAAGGACTGTGTTCACTTCAGAAGATGTTTCTTTCTGGATGGAAACATTGGATGTCTGCACTGTTGTGACCAGCATAGATCTTACGTCACCCAATGGTTTACTTAGTAATTGAGCAACTTTCTGTAGAGTAAATAAAACTTAATGATGTTCTGTAAATGGTGGACCAGATAGCTAAATACCTATATACACAATTAACTTACACAATCAACTGACTTTTTCAGATCAGCTGGTGAAACTCCATCGATGTGAGGCATCTTGATTATCAATGGCAATGGAGTAGGTTTGTTGTCACCACTCATGATTAGCTACTTAGTGCTATGTTTGCTAAGATGACTTTGAGTATACAACACAAGGCTATAATTATATAAGTGACTGTATGCTTACCACATCTCAGCAGTATATAATGCTATTATCAATCAAGATTGCTCAATAAGGAAACTGAATGCAATGGTGATAAGATTTATAAACCACGTGGTTCCAACCAGTA
Source organism: Diacarnus erythraeanus (assembly GCA_964016965.1). Classification (NCBI taxonomy): domain Eukaryota; kingdom Metazoa; phylum Porifera; class Demospongiae; order Poecilosclerida; family Podospongiidae; genus Diacarnus; species Diacarnus erythraeanus. The sequence continues at coordinate 6,541,331 of OZ024673.1, forward strand.
CAGCATGACCACACATCAAAACACATAAACACTATGTACACTACAACAGTAGCTACTATTATAACCTACTACAGCACCTATTATACTATTATTGTAACCTAGTACATTAGTCTCAAAGTTTAGATATCATCAGATAACCTTGCATCAAGGAGTAAGGGTTTAATTGTATCACAACACTGCAAGGAAACAAAGATCTATAGTAAAAACAAGAAGAATCACACAACAATACTTAGCAAAAGTGGAAAATAATAGCCTCTGAGAACATAATAATTATAACAACAGTATTAATAAAGAGGATAGTTATATGTATAATATATAATATTTCAGTTAATTTATGTACATGTAGCTACTATGTAGCTCAATTAATGAAGGTCTGGCCATTAGGAACAGATTCTGTTCAAATAATTATTCCTAACTCTAACATGATTTGATCCATGGATGAGCCAGCTAAGGTGAGGTGACCTCACTATCACAATAATCTCACAACTCCTGAACCACAGCCAACTGTTTAATCATAACACTAACTTTATTTCTGGCCCAGGAATCACTTAGAACTACTGAGCATGCTCAAACAACTCATGGTTTTTGCTGCCACTGTGCAGTGGACTGCTTGCAAGAGGTCGTGGAAGATAAAGGCAAAGAGCAGGAAAGCCCAAGGAAGAGAGAAAATTCAAGATAAGGACATGGTGTGTAGTATGTTGGTTCACTAATTACATGATGTAGTATACTGATAAGTACTATCATTAGCTATAGTATAACTTTAAGCGTTGTTGCTTTCCAAGATGACCAAGGGTGTCATAACAATAACCTTATAAAGTCCTCAGAGAGTGCACTCCTGTACATAGCTATGCACATGTTCACTAAAAAAAATCATAAGTCCATAGAGCTGCCATAGCCTAGGATTTTGTCAGAGCCTCAGACTTGAAGTGAATAACTTCAGTACAAAAATTGCTCACTTTCTGTATTTTTGTAGCAAATTCCATAGAGCTAGCTAATTTAATGACTTGCATCATTCTTAATGTTATAAGACACATACCTACGTGTGCAGGTATCTTGTGATTAATAATGCTACTAGACTGTGAACTAGAATTGAGTCTTAGCTATCATAGTGCTTGATAGGAGACACTGGAACACATGCATTTATAAATTTTATATAGCTATATAAAATTTAATAACAAATGCACCAGTAAACAAATATCATGAATTAACTGACAATATTTAATATACTTATTGTTTTTTTGTTTTGAGGAATATGAACTGTTTAGACAACTCTTTAAGCCTCTGGACAATGTTATTTCACAGCTGTTCTGTTAGCTAGCTATATAATAACTCCATATAAATTGAATCAATTTCCGTAGTCCATATTTATATCTGTTAATCTAAAAATACGGATAAATCCGTGTGGTTGGAGGTTCTGTTTTGTAATTTTAGGAGCCTTTTCAGTCAAATATTAGTACTGCAGTCCATAGCTATAGCTAGTTATTGGATTTTGATATTATAATATTTTATATGCATGTTTGAAAGTGGACTACACAATGTTGGCAATCCAATGTCCATGAAGATAAAGGACCTTGAGCTTTTCTTCTGAAGTCATTAATCATGTGTTCCATTTATTGCTGGTATTTATATCTTTAACTTACTCAGTAATGCCATAAATATTCAACTGAGACATTAATCCAGCTCTTATTCCCCTGACGACTTCTGGCTGAGCGACCATGTCTCCACTGTTTGGTGAGAAAACGATATTCAGTAGTATACAATTTAAGCCGCCACAAACTGGATTCCCAGGAAGAAGTACTGATGGATTCAGTTGAAATCCCGGCCCTAATCGGAAATCAACAGCCTACAACAATACAATGACAACAGTTAGCTTGCCAACAGTTGCATGTATAATGATTGTTCTCATCTCCTTATACTTTTATGCCATTGTGATTTCATTCTCTCATCACAATAAATTCTATCTCAGATGCTTGATCTGGTGTTTCAGCAATGACATAATACTGGCCAAAAGTGCAAAAACTTGAAAGGTCCAGCGAATTAATTCAGGACAATTAGCTAGCTAGTTGGTTTTATTATAAGTTTATGAATTAGCTATTTTTTTTTTCCTTTTTTCCTAGTACTAACCTGTTGTAGAGCATCATCAACGGTTTGCTTTATCAAATCTATAAATTCTTGTTTTAGTGTTAAAGTAACACCGATCCCATTGAAAGAAGCTGATGAAAAAAATTCACCCATCACCGTTAGTAGAGCAATCAAGTTACATATAGCTAACTAATTTGTAGAGGGCGGAGCTCACGAGCAGTGTGTGCATGGTACATCATGCACGCGCGAGTGTTGTGCGCGTGCTTATGTACGTACGTACGTGTGTGCATAATTAATTATAATGCTTTGCATGGCGTGACGTGTGTGTAATGTGACGCGTGTGTTGTGTGTTGTATGTGTGTTGCGTGTGTGTGTTGTATGCGTGTGCTGAGTGCGTGCATATTATTATTATTATTATTATTATTATTATTATTATTATTATTATTATTATTATTATTATTATTATTATTATTATTATTATTATTATTATTATTATTATTATTATTATTATTATTATTATTATTATTATTATTATTATTATTATTATTATTATTATTATTATTATTATTATTATTATTATTATTATTAAAGACACACACCACCAAAGGTGCAACATAAGAGAAAAAGAATGAAGAGAGAAGACTTAACAATAAAAATAATTATAGAGGTCATAATTATATGTAGGTGTGTATAATGCGTGTGTGATCTTAATCTGAAAACTTTTGTGACTAACCCTTTGCTCCCAAAAGAGTGTAATTTTACACACTTTTCAACCGTCCATTACTCGGACCCGTCGGCACCAGGACGTCCTCCTGCCGCCAACCTTTGACTGTCGGCATCGGAAGTCAGAACAATGGGTTGTGGTCCGTCAGTTCTCAGATGTTTGACCACAGGGAGGAGCTTCCTTTGATCTTCCTTTGATGTTCGCTTTATATGGACTTAAAAAAAAATGAAAAGAAAAGGAGAGTGGCATAGTGCATGGGGCAGTGCCGTTAGAGGATCGTCGGTGTGAGAGAAGCCATAAGCAGGCCAGCAAGAGTCTCCAAGGAGCTCATTCTTTCTGCCTTGATCTGCTAGCAGCCAGCATGACGTCACGCTGACCTGCGCGACCTTTTGCTGCCTTGGCCGGGCGCCGGTGTCACAAAAAAATCGATCCGGGTGAATTTCGATCCGGGTGGATCATATCCGCTAGCATAATCAATCCGTAGGAATAAATACGCTAGCATTATCTATCCACCCCGGTTTGAATTCGCTAGCAGATTTATTCCTCCTCCGCTAATATGATCCGGGGTAGCAAATGGATCCTTGACAAGTAGAACTATTAATGTATCTGTTAGCAGGACTGATCCCTTAAATGCATGAATCTGTTATAGTGAAGCATCTCCTGGAATGTATCTGCTAGCAGAACTGATCCCTAAAATGCATTATAGTGAAGCATCTCCTGGAATGGAACTGCTAGCAGAACTGATCCCTAAAATGCGTTATAGTGAAGCATCTCCTGGAATGGATCTGCTAGCAGAACTGATCCCTAAAATGCATTATAGTGAAGCATCTCCTGGAATGGATCTGCTAGCAGAACTGATCCCCTTAAATGCATGAATCTGTCATCTCCTGGAATGGATCTGCTAGCAGAACTGATCCCTTAAATGTATGAATCTGTTATAGTGAAACATCTCCTGGAATATCTGATCCCTTAAAAATGCATGAATCTGTTATATATCTCCTGGAATGTATAAAATTTCAGCTAGCAGAACTGTGAGATGTCTACCCACTTGCCAAGGTAAGCCAAAGTCAATATATCTAATATACTCTTTTATACACACAGAGATAAGACCAAGAACAAATCAGAACACACGAGTCAGTAGCGCAGGGACGCTAACACAATCACAATGAATGAGATGAGCATGCTCACATAATAATAATTATTATTATGCTGTAATGATGATTAATATACTACACTTCTCCATACTTAAGATGATAAGTTACATACAGAGTTATGAGAGTACCTTAAAGGTGGGCCATGATTACTCCTTTTAGGGTAAGTTTTATAGGAGGCAGTGTAGAGGATGAATCATGTATTGTTGTTTAGTTAGTAGTTTTGGACTATTAGTTAGTTTTTAGTTAGTTATTGGAATCTTACAACATTTTAGTTTAGTTTAGTTAGTTACAAGAGCCTGGTATTTCTTTTAGTTTAGTTTTAGTTAGTTACAAGAGCCTGGTATTTCTTTTAGTTTAGTTTTAGTTAGTTACAAGAGCCTGATATTTCTTTTAGTTTAGTTTTAATTAGTTACAAGAGCCTGGTATTTCTTTTAGTTTAGTTTTAGTTAGTTACAAGAGCCTGATATTTCTTTTAGTTTAGTTTTAGTTAGTTACAAGAGCCTGGTATTTCTTTTAGTTTAGTTTTAGTTAGTTACAAGAGCCTGGTATTTCTTTTAGTTTAGTTTTAGTTAGTTACAAGAGCCTGGTACTTCTTTTAGTTTAGTTTTAGTTAGTTACAAGAGCCTAGCATTAGTTTAGTTCTATAGTTAGTTACAAGACCGTGGTAGCTATTTTGGGGCAATCAACTTATACAATCATAGTCCTTTCGCTCCCAAAAGAGTGTAATTTTACACACTTTTCAACCGTCCGTTACTCGGACCCCATCGGCACCAGGACGTCCTCCTGCCGCCAACCTTTGACTGTCGGCATCGGAAGTCAGAACAATGGGTTGTGGTCCGTCAGTTCTCAGATGTTTGACCACAGGGAGGAGCTGCCTTTGATCTTCCTTTGATGTTCGCTTTATATGGACTTAAAAAAAAAAAAAAAAAAAAAAAAAAAAAATGGAAAGAAAAGGAGAGTGGCATAGTGCATGGGGCAGTGCCGTAGAGGATCGTCGGTGTGAGAGAGGCCATAAGCAGGCCAGCAAGAGTCTCCAAGGAGCTCATTCTTTCTGCCTTGATCTGCTAGCCGCCAGCATGACGTCACGCTGATCTGCGCGACCTTTTGCTGCCTGGGGCGCCGGCGCCTAGTGACGACCAATGCCAAATCAAAAAAAAAATCCAAAATTAGTGTAGCGAAAGGGTTAGTATCGAGGACCTAGCAATATGGATTGGAATTCTGGGGCTCCAGGCTTTTAAGCGAAGGAGTGGACAGTGACATTGATAGCAGCTGTAAGTTCCGTAGCTAAGCTAACCTAATATCTGAGCTGAGAAGTGTGAGCCTAGGGTGTGTGTCCAGCCCACAGAATCACTATCTAGCCTGTAGAGGCTAGGAAAGAGTGTTGTGGGGGGAGACCCTGAATGTGTCCAGAGGGGTGTGGGAGTGGAGGTGTGTCCAGCTGAACCCCCACTTGACCTAGAGAGTTAAGGGGTGTGTGTGAGAGAGATTTGGAGGTGTGTCCAGATCCTCTAGACCTCTCAGAAGGAGGGGGAACCCCCTTGTGGCCCGCTAGAAGGGTGTGTGTGGAGACCCTGAATGTGTCCAGAGGGGTGTGGGAGTGGAGGTGTGTCCAGCTGAACCCCCACTTGACCTAGAGAGTTAAGGGGTGGGTGTGTGAGAGAGATTTGGAGGTGTGTCCAGATCCTCTAGACCTCTCAGAAGGAGGGGGAACCCCCTTGTGGCCCACTAGAAGGGTGTGTGTGTGTGGAGACCCTTCAGAGGGGTGTGGGAGTGGAGGTGTGTCCAGCTGAACCCCCACTTGACCTAGGGAGTTAAGGGGTGTGTGTGTGAGAGAGATTTGGAGGTGTGTCCAGATCCTCTAGACCTCTCAGAAGGAGGAGGGGGGAACCCCCTTGTGGCCCGCTAGAAGGGGGTGTGTGTGTGTGTGGAGACCCTTCAGAGGGGTGTGGGAGTGGAGGTGTGTCCAGCTGAACCCCCACTTGACCTAGAGAGTTAAGGGGTGTGTGAGAGATTTGGAGGTGTGTCCAGATCAGACCTCTCAGAAGGAGGGGGAACCCCCTTGTGGCCCGCTAGAAGGGTGTGTGTGGAGACCCTGAATGTGTCCAGAGGGGTGTGGGAGTGGAGGTGTGTCCAGCTGAACCCCCACTTGACCTAGGGAGTTAAGGGGTGTGTGTGTGAGAGAGATTTGGAGGTGTGTCCAGATCCTCTAGACCTCTCAGAAGGAGGAGGGGGGGAACCCCCTTGTGGCCCGCTAGAAGGGGGTGTGTGTGTGTGTGGAGACCCTTCAGAGGGGTGTGGGAGTGGAGGTGTGTCCAGCTGAACCCCCACTTGACCTAGAGAGTTAAGGGGTGTGTGAGAGATTTGGAGGTGTGTCCAGATCAGACCTCTCAGAAGGAGGGGGAACCCCCTTGTGGCCCGCTAGAAGGGTGTGTGTGGAGACCCTGAATGTGTCCAGAGGGGTGTGGGAGTGGAGGTGTGTCCAGCTGAACCCCCACTTGACCTAGAGAGTTAAGGGGGGTGTGTGTGAGAGATTTGGAGGTGTGTCCAGATCCTCTAGACCTCTCAGAAGGAGGGGGAACCCCCTTGTGGCCCACTAGAAGGGTGTGTGTGTGTGGAGACCCTTCAGAGGGGTGTGGGAGTGGAGGTGTGTCCAGCTGAACCCCCACTTGACCTAGGGAGTTAAGGGGTGTGTGTGTGAGAGATTTGGAGGTGTGTCCAGATCCTCTAAACCTCTCAGAAGGAGGGGAAACCCCCTTGTGGCCCGCTAGAAGGGTGTGTGGAGACCCTGAATGTGTCCAGAGGGGTGTGGGAGTGGAGGTGTGTCCAGCTGAACCCCCACTTGACCTAGAGAGTTAAGGGGTGTGTGTGAGAGAGATTTGGAGGTGTGTCTAGATCCTCTAGACCTCGCAGAAGGAGGAGGGGGAACTCCCTTGTGGCCCGGTAGAAGGGGTGTGTGAAGACCCTGGGTGTGTTTAGAGGGGCGTGGAACCAGATGTGTATCTAGCTGGCCTGTAGACTCTATAGGTAGAGTGTGGGGGCACCTCCCCTCCTCCCCACCTTCCTTCCTTTCCTCTTTTATTTTATAAACTCTCTCAATTATCATTATGTAGGTATGGATTACATGAGGAGATAAAGGAATTTGCACCTACCCCAAAAGTTTCTAGACTAAATCAAAACTAACTTCAGTAGCTAGTGGAGATTAGCTATATTAATAAACATTATTATGTTATAATACTTTTGAGAAGACTGCGTGAATTCACATAGGCATAGGAAGCATGGGAGAAATGCCCCCTCCACCCACCCATGGTTAAACATGCAGCATCTAAAGTAACTTCATGTGCAAGCAATTTCTGAAATGTGTTATTTCATTGAATATTCTTAACTTTACATTCTTCTTTGGTATAGCTTCTTTACAATTACAGAGACTGCAGAGCATAGCCTTTTCATCTCTTCATCACATAGAGTCATACCTATGATCAGAATCAAGAATGTCATCACGAGCTTCTTTATACACACACTGGTGAACTAGGTACATCTGTATTGCTAAAATTGTCAATTTAGGTAAGCTAAGCTATTTTGGAAAGCCTACAGTGTTTTCTTGTAACAAATCATGCTAGATAGTCTCCTACCCAATGGTATTCTATAGCACGGAGTCCTTGCCCACCCCTAACCTCATTCCCATTCAGGGTGTGCCCCCATGCTCCAAAACATCTATGATTCAAAGATGATATTAATAATGTAACTGTTAGTGAAACCAGCAACAAGTCTTGTAACAAAGAGTATTACAAAGATTTGGTCAACCTTAGTGATTAATGTTATGGTCAATGTAAGCTTTAGTATGACAACTTTTAGTTAATTGAGATCAGTTTTGTGACTAATAGCTGGTACTAAATTATAGTTTTAGTTGACTAAAACATCATGAGATCAAAAATGACCTGTTGTTGATGGTCTCACATAAGGGTGTGTTGTGATGTCACATAAGGGTATAAGGTGTGTTGTGATGTCACATAAGGGTGTGTGGTCTGAAGCTTGTGGCATTGTCTGAAATTGTGCAAGAAATGAAGATGTGGGCTGGGATTTGCGTAGAGATATTGGTCAATTTGAGTCAGCAGTGAACTCTTGACCTTGGAGTGACAAGACTAACCCTTTCGCTCCCAAAAGAGTGTAATTTTACACACTTTTCAACCGTCCGTTACTCGGACCCCATCGGCACCAGGACGTCCTCCTGCCGCCAACCTTTGACTGTCGGCATCGGAAGTCAGAACAATGGGTTGTGGTCCGTCAGTTCTCAGATGTTTGACCACAGGGAGGAGCTGCCTTTGATCTTCCTTTGATGTTCGCTTTATATGGACTTAAAAAAAAAAAAAAAAAAAAAAAAAAAAATGGAAAGAAAAGGAGAGTGGCATAGTGCATGGGGCAGTGCCGTAGAGGATCGTCGGTGTGAGAGAGGCCATAAGCAGGCCAGCAAGAGTCTCCAAGGAGCTCATTCTTTCTGCCTTGATCTGCTAGCCGCCAGCATGACGTCACGCTGATCTGCGCGACCTTTTGCTGCCTGGGGCGCCGGCGCCTAGTGACGACCAATGCCAAATCAAAAAAAAAATCCAAAATTAGTGTAGCGAAAGGGTTAAGTTAGTTGGAAATGTAATTTTTTGCTTCCATGGGATGAATGCTGCTTGTTAACTACAAACATTAATACAATAATTATCAGCTGGAGGTGTGCTCAACTAATATTAGATTCAACCTCTTAGTTTTAGTTTAGTTTTTGGTGTAATATGATGTAAATAGTTTAGTTATAGTTTTGGCAAGTAAGTGAACTACAGTTTAGTTTAGTTATAGTAGTGAAGAAATTAGTGAACTATTATCCATTTTAGTTTTAGTTTTAGTTAACTAATACAACAGTGGAATCATGTGGGAAGTTCATTAGAGGTAAGGTAAGATCAGCAGAAACTGAATTCTCAATAGTAGGCTGCTATGGGCTCAGCAGCATCTTCACATGTAGCTAACAGGAACTGGAGCACTCACACTAATATTGGGAATTACATTTCTAGGACTTGCTACTAAATCCTGAGCATATGGTATATCTTCCTGCTCATCATGGCTTGTTTTATCTATAGACTTCAAATGATCCACATGATTCTGTATTACATATTTTGTGGTTACTAAATTTAATCCATAGAGACACTAAGCAGTTGTCCTTCTAGTTGTTGTTGTTATTAATACAGTTATCAAACTAACTTCGTGCTATCTCTGAACACCACAGAGTACAAAAATGTTGTATACTGAATAAGGGATCTCCATCTTCACTGCATCTTCACTGCATCTTCACTGCATCTAGATGGTAGTGTCCACGCTTTTTCGCTCATGCTCTCCCGGATAGAATCTGCGGGGGTAGGATAAATTCTGCTAGCGATTCCGATCCGGGCGGATCGTTTTCGCGGGGGGATCGAATAAGCTGTGACACCGGCGCCTAGTGACGACCAATGCCAAATCAAAAAAAAAAAAATCCAAAATTAGTGTAGTGAAAGGGATAACTCAGGGATAAGGAATTTGCAAAAGAGTGTTGTATAGGTCATGATAGGGACATGCAGTATGAAAGCATTAACAATGATTGATTTACTTTACGTCACTGATTTATAAATAACAGGGAGAGACAACCTAACTGAAACACAGAACCAGTGTAGTAAGCCATTGTCCATACATGAAACACAGTTAGCCCTATTTCCATTTCCTCATAAATTCATAGTGTATTAGCTATGTGTCATGTGGCATGAGAAGTGCAATGATTGTTCGAAAGGAAATGCTTTTCTGTCTAAGAGGTGTAGTTGTGTAAGACAAGAACGTTGGTCATTCTTCATGTATTTCACCATGGAAAATGCCCTTGCACATGTTGCATTTCCAGGGGATGTGACCAAATTATACCAAAATGCAACATCCTGTTTACACATTTAAGGAGAGCATTAATAATGTTATATTGAACCAGTTTTATGTCAATTTCATCAGATCAGTTATATAGCTAATTTGACCAATAATTACACTTACTCCTATAATAATATACAGTTTCTTCCACAAGTGAAAGAAGTTCAGCTTTCACTCCTAAGACTCTCTTATGAATAATGCAGTGCTGCTTGAATGCAAGGGAATTTCAAGAATGCATTATTTTTGTGACATTTCAATTTTGTTATACTATTTCTACATCCTTGCATTAGAGAGGTCCTATCTGTAGTCATACATAGCTATCACCTTGTCTGTTGGTAAGCCAAGTTCTATAGCATAGCTTCAAAGATTGCTTCAGTATAACAGGTTCCTTCGATGCAAACAATGCTCGTCTAGTTATTGAATGACAACTGTCAGGAATGATATTGAAAATCTGGATCCAATAACCTACCAAACTCTGTAAAGTCTTCAGCAGGTACATTTTTTGGTAGATTATCCTTATGTATATGTAGCAAGCAATTGCTTATTCCAAAGTTTGCTGACACCACAAGACTGCTCCTTTCTTTCTCATAGATAGCAAGCAGCCTCTCATACCTGCTGGCTTTTGCATCTGTTGACGGTTCTGTTGGTGACTTGTGCTTAGATTTAAAATTTTGATAGTGTGAGTCTTTAACGGAGTGAAAACAGTTCAAGGGCTGTTGGTAGGATGTGGTGCAGTGGCGGCTGAGGGTGGGGGCTAGAGGGGCTAGAGCCCCCCCAAAATATTTGCCTACAATGGTAAACTTGTCAGAATATACACAACTTGTCAGAATGTTCACAACTTGTCAAGGCTGTGTAAAAACAATTATCGATGTAACACCACAGTTTGTAGCTCCTGCATTAACTTTGTACTGTCTGAGCTTGATGTTGTTAGCTTACTGCTTATACACTTTGCAGCCACTTAGTACACCTTGACCTCAGTGCCCAATTATGCTAATTTTTTTTTGCCTATTATTCTATTCTCCTATGCCAACAAAATTTGCCTATTTATCGTATGCTATAAATTATCATGTGAACATTAGAGTTATATTGTAACAATTGAGTTTTCAATATAGATTGTTCTTTACAGGGGGGTAGGAAAGAGGGTTCAAAGGATGCTACAGCATCCCTAGTTTTTTTTGTGGCTGTGCCAATGGCATACATTATTTTTTTTTTGACAGTACCCCTTTATTTAAGTCTGATCCAGTTGACTTGTGTACAACATATCCATTGCTTCAAGCTGTTTAACATGTTGGAACAACATGTTTGTTCCACTGATCGATAAGAGTTAATTACTTTGGAAAGTTGGAAAGTTTTCATAATAATATGTTGTTGTTTGTTGGCTTTTGATGATAATTTATAGCTTTACATAATTCCCCCCCAACTGTGAATTAAAAGCACCCTTACCTCAAATCATCTTCCTACCCCCCCTGCTTTAAATGAGTTAGCAAGGAGTGAAAAAACACGTTCTGCAGCTGCAGAAGTTTGTAGCAATAGAATAGATTTAGGCCAGAATGGAAGCTGGTGTATATGGTATCTCCACCTACTTCCTCCTGAAATTATTATGCTAGCATATTTGGGCAATCCCTACGACCTCACCCTTAGGCCCCCCCCCCCCCCCCCCAAAAACAACTAAAATGTCTCAACCGCCTCTGTGGTATGACAAAACTTTGCTTAGCCACTCCTCCTAACAAATATCTGGCTATGAATCGACCCCTTGCTACAAGAACTCTTGCTCCAGAAAGGCCCGAGGACGAAGTAGAAGTGCTTGGCAAATCATTTGCTAGCTGGTGCAAAATAGTGATGACCTCATAGCTACCTATTCAAATTGTATCGCCAGCTATCTAGCTACAAAACTTTGGTGAGTTAGCTGAATAAGTAAAAGCTTAGCCTGAGAGCCACAAGAAATCTCTTCCCCAATTGGCGCTTTGGCGCCCGACGTCTGCCCACCACCCCAGGATAAGCATAAGGATCTAGGAATAAGCATAAGGATCTAGGAAGGGGTTAAAAGCAAGAGGGAGTGGGAGGGGGGGTTTGCACTTGCACTCCTCAACCTCTCCACCTCTCCACCCACCCACCCAAGTAAAATTAACCACGCCTATAATATTATTATTTTTTTGGCTTCCTGCAGTACTCCATGATTGTATTTCTACACAGCATGCAAGATGAGTAAGAAAGGTGAGTAGCCTCTAGCTTAGAACTAGATAATATGTGGAATAATAGATCAGTAATGAGTTTCTACTTCTAGCCAGCTATATAGGTAGTTAAGGGTTAATGATCACTTATTGCAGCTATTCCAAGAAAAGTGTGCGATACTGTTATCAATCAGTTCCACGATAATCTCAGGAGATACCTCAATGTACAAGAAATATACCCTCTCCTTTATTCGCACAAACTCCTCACCACACTGAAAAAATCCTACCTGACTGACCAACGATTAACACAAGAAGCAAAAGTAGACACCATCATATCCTGGCTGCTAAAGTATGATCAGGCGGACTACCTCACTCCCTTTGTAGCTTGTCTACGAGAAAGTTCAGAAACAGCTGGAGTAGCACATATAGAGCTTGCTGACAATCTTGAAAGCTGTTCTTGTACAGAAATAATAAAATATAGTGGTACGTAAGTGCTATATTGACACTTGTGGTCATGGTCATTACTATAATTTTCATTCTTATTTTTAGTAGTAGTATTCTTATCACAAAACTGCATGTATAGTATAATTGGGGGAAAGTAAAGTAGTCCCCTCCCCCCCCCCCCCCTTTCTCCCATCCTAACACATGTACACACGCACACATACACACACTTCTCCCTCCCACCCATCCACCCACCAATTCCCACTAGGGAGTCTGAAAGAGCAAATTTCTCCTACGTATGTATAATAGAACCTCCTATATATAAAGACTTTTCAAGATAACCCTATGCAAAGGGCAACTAAAAGTGAAAAAATTAGCCTCCATGATAAGTATAGCCTTCCTTTGAGTGACACTAGACCTGATCCCAATGTGTTAAGAGGTTTCACTTTAGGTATGATTTGAGCATTGCTCTCTCCATTAGGCCTTGGCACATTATGCTCAAAAATTGAGCTATTATGCTATGCTCCTATGCTCTAAGAAGCACACTATTACTACTAGTCATTATGCTCTCATTAAAAGTCATTATGCTCCATTATGCTTAGCTGACCCTTAAAATAGCAGCAGCTTTTCAGCTTCATCACCTGCATCAGCTTCAGTGAAACGAGTTATTTTCCCAGCAGTCAGTACTTCAAGACTATGTTGAAATTGGAGTAATGCTCGAATTTAATAATTCTTAGCTAACTGCTTTTCATTTATTGTCACTATGCTCAGAAAATGTTGCTATTATGCTCAATTATGCTCAAGTCAGACAAGAGAGCTATTATGCTCAAAATTATGCCGGCATAATGTGAAAAGGCCTACATCCCACACAGTAATAGGATTCATAGCTACTGAAGTGGTTTGGTCTTGATCTACTCATGTTTGGTATCAAATTTTGGCTTGTTGCTTTTATAATAATAGTAAAGACAGATTCCTTATTTGTATCATTATAGTATAGTACTCTTATCACAACTCCTAAAACAGTGGATTTCCTATCATAGTTCCTAAAACAGTGGATTTCTTATCACAGCTCCATTATTGTTTTTAAGTTAGATGTTCACAACTTTTGTACATCTTCCCAAAAATCTAAATTGAAGTTGTTCTTTGAAACTAATATTAGTAATCTCTGTTAGTAATCTCAGTTAGTAATCTCTTGAAATTAATTTTGGAATCTTACAGTACACATTTTTTCAAGTAACCCCTCATTTTGTCAGCTATGTCTTTATGTAGTATATTTTGACAGTTGTGGTTTTAGTTAGTATGTAAATTTATTTCTGCAGCACAATGTAGGAAAAAGAATGCCTGTTGGATCATTATAACTACTTTGGTTGTATTTTTCGTCATGATAACTGTTTCATTTATCATTCTTGCTATCCTTTTTACCAAAGTAATACCTAAGATGCCCAAAGAAAGGCGTCTTCTCATTCGAGGCACAGAAACCATCCCTCTAAATTCGTACATTGACAATAAGTGGTTAGAATCTGTTGATCTAATCATCGAAGATGGTAGCTGTACAGGACAAGTAGCTGTTGTCATAGGAACTATGTGCTCCAGTTTACCCATAGCTAGGGATCATATAGGCTTTGTTGATCAGCTTCAGTATGTCTACGCTTTGCCCGGGTCTCTCTTGAACTTGATGTTAACTGATCTAGGAAGATCGATGAAAAATGTAACGTTTAATGTTTGGTTTACTCACACATTAGAAGCATTTAATAATCTAAATAATCAGCTTAGGAATGGCGGACATATGTTTAGATGTGACAGTCACCCTGTGGAATCTACATGTTACAACAGTGTGCAGCTGTTTAATGATCCCATTTCATTTCACGTCCCCACTCCAGGCTATTACTCACTCAGATTAACTAACATAGAGGATTCAAAATTCTTTCCTCCCCAAGGGTTAGTTGAGTGGTCATACTTTAACCAGACTTACAACTTCAGTGCCATAGTAAAAGGTTATTCACTGATTGAAGCAAACAAGTTTGTGGAAGGGCAGAAACCTGTAACAATCAAAGTATCTCGTCCGTTTAAGTTTGTCAGTGATTCGTGCATTCTTTTAAATTTTAATTGTCCAAATCAAGATGTGGAGGTTTCTATTCAAAATTCCAGGGCTCGTAAAGACACTTTTGGTCTTTTAGCTATTGCATATATTTTGTGTTTGGTAATGTTTTGTGCTGTCTTTGCTGTGACTATTCTTCTTTATTGGAAGTATGCAAAATTTTGATTCAAACATCAACATTTTCATTTCTATCTTTTACCTAAAATGAGATCTCTGTATTGGATATGTCATTTCAGTTAACTATTCTTTATGCAGACCTCTCAACTCACAATATTTGGTAGGGTGTCACAATATTTTAGACGTCTTCACAATATCGCAATACCAATGACCTGTTTCACAATATTACAATGTCAGTTAAAACCATGTCATGTTTATTATGCACTCTGACTACATCAATAAGAACAAAAACCCTAGCAGGGCTTCTCCGTCACTGAACAAAACTCATATTGATGATCCATTGAAATGGAGACCTAGTGAAACTCTAACCAAAAGTGCCAAGAGAGCAACTTAACATGCAACACAAATAATGCTATAATGGTCAATCACTGTTGTGCATGTGGTCCTCTCACAATATTTTTCCTCTTCTGAGGTTGAGAGGTCTGTTTATGTAATGCTACAACTGTTACACTGCCCCTAGCTTATTGCGTTCCTATACTTTCTATTTTGACGACCCTTTTCCAATTTCTAACGTGGCAAGATCTTTGTTAAGTCTGCTGTATAAAAAATATTATCGCTAACTCACCACAGCAGGTATACAAATAGTGTTGTGCCAGATATATATAATATCACTTATAGTCATTGCTATGGCCAGTGGAGGCCTTCAAACTAAGCAGGTAAGCTTACTAGAAGTATATTCTATATAATGCCCACTTATACTGCTTCTTCTCAAGGTCGAAGTGGAGGCGAGTGTTGACAAACCTGAAAAACATCCTTTACAGAATAAGTGAGTGTTAGTTATGTTTAAAGTACCTGTAATTACCTTTTTAAGGGTGAATGGGTTTAGTTGGGGGTAAATTCTAAATTCAAATGTCTATTCATTTTACCTATAGTCACCACTAAATGCAAAGTGATCTGTTTGTGTAATTGTGAAATGTCTAGACTATCTCTGTATAGTGGATTAGAACTATTCATCTTACAATATCTCTTGTACGTGTAGTGTGTGCATACTTACATCCATCCATAAGTCTATCTGTACAGTTGTCCTTACCTATTGATGAATAATTCAATTCTTTTCAACACCTAACTGTATGAGGGTTTGGAAGCTTGAGTAAACTTCACACATAACTCTTAGGACCCTCTAGAGCCTGGGGTCAGAGGGCACTCTGATGCTAACTGGGAATTCAAACTTAAAGTATGATAAAAAAGCGTATTAATTTACACAAACTCCCCGCCATGTGGTGGGTACTTGCTAGTATACTATAATTATTGTAATGGGTCTGTGGGTTGTGTTACAGAATTATAATGTGTATATACAATTAGTTTCGTCTAGAAATATCTTGACGACCTTTGTCTTAAAGTAAGGCTCTTTCTAATGTCCCATATACCCTTCTCTATATCCCAATGTTTCTATACTCCTAGACAATGTCTCTATATCCCTGTCTCTATATTCTCTATATCCTATGTCTCTATATCCCTAGACAATGTCTCTATATCTCTATGTCTCTATGCCTAGACAATGTCTCTATATCCCTATGTCTTCTATTCCTAGAAATGTCTCTATATCCCTATGTCTTTATATCCTATGTCTCTATTCCTAGAAATGTCTCTATATCCCTATGTCTCTATTCCTAGACAATGTCACCCTGTGTACTTTGTTGTTATTGTTGTTGTTGTTCAGGTGGTCACTTTGGCATTTCAAGCAAGACAAAACTAAGGAATGGAAAGATAATTTGAAATTGGTGACATCTTTTGATACTGTGAGTGTTAACTTAATCCTTCCATTTTGAGAGTAATGATCTCTTTAGGGTTAAATAATGTCTGACTAGTAAACTCTGACAATAGCAACTAGTAAACTCACTGTAGCAACTAGTAAACTCTATAGTGGTAACTAGTAAACTCTACAGTAGCAACTAGTAAACTCTACAGTAACTCTTACAGTAGCAACTAGTAAACATGCTAGTAAACTCACTGTAGCAGCTGGACAGTAGCTGGGGTGGTCAGACTTACCTACTACTGTATGACCAACCATTTTCTAGCTAGGTCGGACAAGTATGACTGGTTTGAATGGTTGTGGTCCTGGCAGCCATGGCTCTGCTATGAGGCTATTGCTTTGACTGGATAAGTTAATAACACTGGTAGAGATGTGCCTTCCTACTCTATGTCCAGCCTATCTAGTTAAGTGATGATACTGTTATAAGTCGTGTAAGCACCCTAGTTTAGTCTTCTTAGAATATTGCTCCAATTTTTCCTTTCTCTGCTCTGTTCCAGTGCCCTGAAGTTTGTGTACTACATTAAAGTAACTAGTCACGTTTAACACTGTAAAGTGATAAAGTTGTGTTAGCTAGTAGTTACTGGTTTTGTTTGTTCACTCAAAAAAATTACTCAGGTGAGAGACGTATTCAGATTACATCATTGTCAATTGTACTATATATTGCTATGGGCTAGGGCTAGCCCTAGGGCTAGATACAGTAAAGTAGATACTGACAATGATATAATCTCTACTGTTACTCAGAGAAAGAGCCAAGAATACTTCTGACAGGGTTAATGTTATGTCTACAAACTTTGCTTCGATGCTGAGATTTTAAGGAGCTATGACCTTTCTGTGAACTGTTAGTACACAGCTGCTTAAATAAACATAACTAACATTTTCTGGGCAAGAGGAAATTCCACAATCTGTTTTGCACATTAGAAAAAGAAGTTTAGTGCTAGACTTTCTTATAATCGTATCAAGGCAAACTTATTACCAAGACCTTGGCACATGTTCCCTGTTCCTTTTCCTGGCACCATGCCATACATAACATTGACAGTGGGTTAGGTTTTTTACTGCCTTGTGTTGTAGTAGAATAACATCTCTTTTCCTGACCCCAATTAAAGTTGTCCCAATTAGAGAGGTGCATTTCAGCTCTTTCCTGGAAAGTATGCAAGTGTGAATGATGATCCTGACCACACCCCTCTCTCTACTCCTCCCCAATCAACGAATTAACCCCCTCCCATCCCAATATAAAGTCCATCCCACCTAGATCTATCCCAAAGTATTTTTCTGTTCTTTACATGTACCTTATATCTGAATGCATGTACTGTGATGTCTCCTTTCATACTGCCACTGTCAACTTGAAGGTAGAGGATTTCTGGGCGTAAGTATGCATGATATCCCACTTCTTCTCAGCTCCTTCTACCCCTTTCCAACTCTCTCTGCCCCCTTCCAGCTCCCTCTGACCCCTCCCATTGCATCTAGGTTCAAATAGATGGTATATATGACATTTTAAAACCAAACCTTAGTCACACTTCCTAGTAGTGCAGATCTTTTGATTGGGGAAGGATAGGAGAAGAAAACCACTGTAAAACTCCTCCTCCTTTAGAACCCCTCCTCCTTCATTAACACACTCTAGAACCCCTCCTCCTTCAGGACCCCTCCTCCTTCAGAACCCCTCCTCCTTCATTATTAACTACACAGAAATGTATTTTTGTCCTTTTAGAGTTTATAATCATATTAAACCACCCAGTAACATCACAACAGGATGTGACTACATGCTCTTCAAGGCAAGTTACTCACATAGGATCTCATTGGAGAGCTCTCAGTGAGCCCAGTACAATGGTGGACCCATCATCCATGCCACACCCCTCATATTGGTACTCACTGGAGAGCTCTCAGTGAGCCCAGTACCCAGTACAATGGTGGGACCTATCATCCATTCCACACCCCTCATATTGGTACTCATTGGAGAGCTCTCAGTGAGCCCAGTACAATGGTGGGCCCATCATCCATGCCACACCCCTCATATTGGTACTCATGGGAGAGCTTTCAGTTAGCCCAGTACAATGGTGGGCCCATAGTCCATGTCATACCCCTCACATTGGTACTATGGGAGTGCTCTCAGTAAGCCCAGTGTAATGGTGGGCCCATAGTCCATGTCACACCCCTCACATTGGTACTCATGGGAGAGCTCTCAGTGAACCCAGTACAATGGTGGGATGCCACACCCCTCACATTTGTACTCATGGGGGAGCTCTCAGTGAGCCCAGTGCAATGGTGGGGTGCCACACCCCGCACATTGGTACTCATTGGAATGAGCCCAGTATAATGGTGTTCTCTCTAGCACTATATCTATGTCTCTCAATATTTACAGGAAGGAATTCAACCAATGTGGGAAGATGATAGAAATCGTTTAGGCGGTCGATGGCTGATCAATTTTGAAAAGAGGAAAGATGATCCTAGAAGGCCTGAGGATGCAAAGAGAGAGTTGAAGATGATTCTGGACAACTGTTGGATGGAGACAGTAAGTGTATGATTAAAGGAGAGGGAGTTTGCTTTATTGGAGAGGAGGGAGGTTCTTCTCTTGGAGATAGAGAGAGAAGAAGGGTTGTAGAGAGAGAGAGAGAGAAGAGGTTGTTTTTTTCTTGAATGTGAAAAGGTTCTGGTCTTGAAGATAGAGAAGGGAGAGGAGTTCTTGTCTTGGAGTGAGAGAAGGGGAAGAGCTCTTGTCTTGGAAAGAGAGAGAGTTCTCGTCTTGGAGAGAGAAGAGGGGCTTGTCTTGTTTTTCTTGTTTTGGAGGGAGAAGTGGGAGGAGTTCTTGTCTTGGTGAGAGGGTTATTTTATCTTGAAATGTAATAGGTCATAGTTTATACTCCACTCTTCCAATTTTTAGTGTGTTTAGGAGATTTTAAAGCTCAGTCTCTGTAGCCTGTTGTCTCTTTTAGCAATTATCTTGCACAGGATGGAGGCCTAGGGTCTGTCATTGTATCTTATAAGGAGATAGATCCCTCTCACTATGACCCTCTAGTCTATATATCTCAGCCCTAGCCTGGCCTGGGGAAGGGAGGAGAAGGTCACTCACTCATGCCTGTGACACCAATCCTTTCACTGTCTCTCCTGCCAGGTTCTATAAAAGCTTAGTGGGGAGCAAGGCATAGCCATTGTATGGGTACCCTTAAAATCATGGTATGAAGTCAATGTACCCTTACAATCCTCAGTGCTTCGTGGTACTATTCAGACCACTATTCTTTCTTAAAGATGAAAGTGTTCTCTTCTCTCCAAAGCTCTCTATCTTTGTCTGTTATTGTGCATGTTGTTGTTTGTTTCAGTTGATATGTTTGTTTGTTTCAGCTGATGTGTTTGGTTGGAGAGATATTTGGTGATAGTTCAGATGAGGTTTGTGGAGCTGTGGTACAGATCAGAGGCAAAGCAGACAAGATTGCTATATGGACAGGCAATGCTAAGAAGAAAGCTGAAATCATCACAATAGGGTAAGGAGATTATAGTTCTTCCTTCCTCTCTCCCTCTCCTCCCCTTTCCCATCTCATACCCTTTTCCTACCCTTTCTCGTCCCCTTTCTAATCTCTTCTCCTTCCCTCTCCTCCCCTTTCTTATCTCCTCCAATCTCCTCTGCATCTCCCTCCCCCTCTCTAGCATTAATGGTATTACATAAACAGATGATACAACTAAACTGTATGTCTGCATTCCAAAGAGTTCCCGTGAGATATACAGTTTGTAGAAGTGACTACTAACTGCTCCTTGCCTAATTGCTAAGAATTGGATATTCACTAAGTATGTTGTTTCTTGAAACCATGATTCAATGGTGTCACCAAATACTCTCTAGATATTCTTTGGATACTCTTTGGATACCCTTTGGATACTTTTTGTATACTATTTGTTCACTCTTTGTATACTCTTTGGATATCTCAGGGAATCATATAAGGACAAGCTGGAGATTCACATGGACAGGCCCCAGTTGGTATACCAATCACACAGGGACTCTATGAATAAAACTGGCTCTGTCAGTAGATCTCTCTATACCTTATAACCCATACTCCTCCTAGGATTCATTATTATTATTATTATTGTTATTGTTATTCTTTTTTGGCAATAATTCTTGGTATTCTATGATTGTATAATTATGTAGTGAATTGTGTATTTCTGATGTCACATTAAAATCTATTATCACAGCTAATAATCTTTTCATCCTTATCAGCTCTATTAGTATGATCATTGTAAATAGAACAGGAGATCTCCCTATAATTCCTCTATTCTGGACACATTGGAACAAGCTAATGTGTCCTGCTAATTAGAAGGGTGACATTAAAGGACGAAGAAGTTCCGTTGTTAGGGACATTCAAGTGTCCAATATCCTCATGCATTGCATAATATGCATAATTAAATATTGCATTGATAATAATTCGACGCACGTGATAAGGGATAACGTCATTTAATAGCTAGCTAGTTGTGTGACAAGTTTTTTTACTAGGATGGCTGAACGAACAACAGAAGAACAGGTTGTACCTTGCCTAAGCACGGAGAAACATTATGAAGAAAGGACCGGGGAGCAGGCTGTACCTCTCTTAAGCGCTGAGGACGGTTATGAAAGTAATAATCATTAGCTATGTGTTCCATACAATTAGCGAGCTTAGAATATCGGAGCAGAATGGATAACAGAGTTAGTAAATAAAATCTGAGGACAGACTGAGGGAAAGAGCTGTAATTACCATTAATTTGGAGAAGAAGCAAGATTCTGAAGAATTACATCATCAAATTATATAGAACCTATTAGCTATACTATTTAGCTATGTAACCAAGACTAAATTTTATTTGATGGTACCATACACCAAGGAATGCTCCCTCCCCAGGAAATTGGATTGTAGCTATCTCTAATAGAGTTGCTTTACTATCAGCTAAGTTCTGTATAGTTATTATCACTTTCTTCCACAGATGAAGACACTGATATAATTCAAACAACTCTACATAACTGTCGTGCTGACATTGAAGATAAATTAAACTTTAATGTCATCTATTCTCATTTGGGCAAGGCTGAAATCATTCCAGTTGAAGCTGCACCATATTTTGTTCGTCCCTTGCCACCTGATAACACTGGTGCCCAGATAAATAACCTTATGATATTGCTACAAGGATGTACTCCAAAACAGTTCAAAGACTTCATTTGTTTATTGAGGGAGACAGCACCAAAAGCTGGAGATGCACATGAAGAATTGGCAGATACTTTGGATGAATGTTTCAATGAACTTATGAAATCTGGCATAAAACCTAAAGGTTAGCAAGTTTAAAGGTTCAGTGGCTGGAGAATTTAATTAATTATGAATCCATAATAAGGTTGAAGGTCAGTGAGGTCAGTGGAGTTTCAGACCATGATTAAGGCATTTTATAGACTTATACATTTTCAAAATACATTAGGGCAGATTTCTAGCTAAAAATTAGGTTTAGTCAATAGCAGTAAATTTGAAGATGACATAACAAAGACATGGAGTGGATTGTCTTTTAAAAAAAATGCTTTTGGAAACTTCTAAAAGTCAAGCACTGACTCTATTTTTCTTTGTAGAATTATATAACTTTTTTTTTTCTTAGATGCAAAGGCGCAATCTTTTCGAATGACAAACATATATGACCCTCCAATGATTTCAGAACTTTTATTTAGAGCTGAGCAGCCTCCAGCATCCGTTGGTGCAAGATGTAAGTGACAGCTCTATGATTAAGTACAGTTGTTTAAAGATGGTAAGAGAGAAATATGTCTCTAGTTACCAGGCCATAAATATAGGAATGTGGTTTCTACATCATATGGAGGTCAAAATTCACTATCAGGACTTGAATAAGTACCCTATCATAGAGAGGTAGCCTTCTTAAGGAGTGGTCTGATTAGACAGGTTTCAGTGTGGATAGAGAGGTGGTCTTATTAACTCTTTAGGGCCTATAGGCGGATATATCCGCACATTGAAATGTTACGTAAATGACGAATAGCGGATATATCCGCGCTAGGAATGTTGTCAACTTTTTAGCTCCAGCAACGCTAAATTAAGAGGAAGCTACACAGCAGGAGGCTGCTATATTGATATTAATGAGTTTAATTTCATTTACAAACATTATAACGGCCAGATAAACTCTGGCAGATTTCTTTTCAAGTAGGGCGAGTGTACTGGATGAAATTATTACTGAGGGAAGATAATGACGATATTGAATTTAGTGAAAGTAAGAATCAGATGATGAAAGTAATGACAATAATAGATGTAAAAATGCTAATATGACTTTCTTTGCAGGAATCTTTCCAGACTCAGCTCTACCCTCTCCTCACACAAGCAGCAGCACACTCAATCTGTGGAGCAATGATTCATATAATTATTACATATCACCTTCATCATTTACCATTACATTTTTCATCTCTGTCACAACACATAGCCATAAAGCAAGCTTTACTAACACACATCTTGACCGCACATGGCCACACCCCTTCTCCATGATCTAGATTTTATGCTATTTATGGCTATCTACCACTCCACATTTAAAATCTAACCGTATAGTAGGCTTACCTAGTACTAACGTTGTACAATCTTCATCCACGTCCAAATCACAGAATAAAATCGATACGCTAAAGGCTAGCTACTTAGCATAGAACTATCAACTACTAGATTGTTTACTGTTCGGTCGCTGCTTTCATTATGGACTCTTGTTCTTCTTTACAAGATGTTACTAGGTGACAAATCTTGACAGAGACCCTCAAGGACACGGGAAAGCCACAGAGAAAACTCCCTCGAGCAACGCCATCTTTGATTTTTTTTTTTAAATAATCTGGTCATAAACGCATGCGCTCGTTTTCTAATTATAGGCCCCAAAGAGTTAAAGAGTGATCTGATTAGACATAATATTTGAATAGAGAGGTGGTTTTGTTGAGGAGTACAGGATTTACTGTAGTGGTCTATGGTTTTATTAAGGAGTGGTCATATTAGACACGTTCCACTGTAATGGCATATACAGAGGTGGTCTTGTTATAGGAATTGGTCTGATTAGACAGTTCTCACTGTAGTGGCAGTGGGTGTGGTTAATTAAAAGTGGGTATGACTGTAACGAAAATATTCAACATGCAAAGTATAGCCTGACCTGACCACTTTAAAATAGCCCCTGTTGTGTGCAATGCAGATATTCAGTCGGTTACTAGGAACCCACCACCCAATAAACTGCCTTTCATTACAGTAAAAATTATAAGTAGCAGCATACAATTGAGCTGAGCAGTTCACTGGCATTACAGAATGATTTTCATAAAAACGGAGGCTCTGGGGGCTGGTTTTTCAGCTTACCTCAAGTACTTAACCACATGATATATAGTACGCTAATTTTTAAACTGACATTTACTTCAGATTGCACCAGAATTCGTCTCTGAGCATGCCAACTCCCTGAGGGCACCCCTTATAAATGACACTTGAAGTTATCCCAAAAATATCAATGGCACATCACTTCCTAAATTGAGGCCACTCCTCTAACTGGGACAGCTTAATTTGTCAGGAGGTGTCTGGAATAGAGAGGTTCTTATTCCTCCCTAGTGCATCTCATTTAATACTTTCACTGAATGTGACATGCATGTGACATGTATGTGATGTGCATGTGACATGTATGTGATGTGTATGTGACATGTATTACTTTATTAAGTGATATTTAAATGGTGTTGTGTAATCAAAAACTAGCTTCCATATTTAGATAGTAGGTAGCTAAAAGGATTGTAAAAATCTTTTTGCACTGATAATGTACCACCTGTGCTTAAAAAAACAGACAGGAAATGGGCTACTTTTGTTTCTATTATGGAATTTGTGTCCAGCTGAAAGTAGAGATGTGGTTTTTAAACTATGTGAATGTCCCAAGGCTTTGTTCAATTAATCTGAGATGGATGGCTATATGAATATTCATTATCATTTATTATTTCCCTCTATAATATAGTTATGTAGAGATGGTAAGGGGTTGACACACTAAAAAACACAAAATAGTCTGATGTAATTTACAAAACAAAACCTAGTTGCAACATCCAGGTAGTACCCCAAGATGCAAGGGCATTATTATACAGTTAAGGATAGCTCTAGTTAACTATAGTCTAGTATGTGTCTTCAGCAGGTTAGCCTGGCTTGGAGATGCTGTATTTTGCCATGATGATTACCAGCATATTTAGACCACTACTTGAAACTAGAGATGGTTTCAGGACTGGATCAAGGAGTCTTGTAAAGTGGTGAGGGGTTCTAACTTACTTAGGAATTATAATAGAGTAACAAGAAGAATTACAGCTTGTAAGATGAATGCAAGGTAGTTTATGAATAAAACATTGATATACATCCTCTCCCCCTATCTACTTATATAATTTCAACCCCTCCCTCTCCTCCTCCCTTTCAATATAGCTATTATCTGGATGCTCCACGTAACTGCTTCACTGGGCACATGTATAGCAGAGATGGCTGAGGCATTTAATTTTTTTTTCTTGGGGGTGGGGGCTAAGGGTGAGGTGTAATGTAGAAAGTGGGCCGCAGTGTAGAAAAACCAAGAACTGTTTGTATGCACTTGCAGCTACAAATTATTTTTAATCAGGTAGTATTACATTTAAAGATGTGATTGTCTTTACACATAGGTGTAGGAATGAGATTTTGATTGGGAGGGGCACTCGTATGGAAAGGAATGGCTAGGTGTGTGTGTGCTGGCGAAAATTTTGAGTGACCACACCCACTTTTATTAGCCACATATTTTAAATACATTACTAACAATAGCTAACAACTCCTATTTTCACCTATAAACTTCTCAGCAATGTCTAACTGATCAGTTTTATCTCTGTGTACCTACATAATCATCTAATTGTTTAGCCTTAGAGTGACACTGTAGGCCACAAATGTTGCTACTAAGTATAGAGAGTCAATAAGGACTTATGTAAACTACCTATACATGTATATTCATCAGCTAACTTTAAGTGGTTGCTTGAATAAGGACCTTGATTCCCAACCCTGCAATCCATTTTTTTTTGGGTGGGGGGAGGCACTGGGATAGTATTTGTATTATTGTATTAGTGACCCAAAATATTGGGGAGGGGCACATGTCCCCAGTGCCCCCCCCCCCCCCCCCCCCCCCCAGTTCTTACACCTATATTACAAAGCCTTGCACATTCTAGTAAGTTGTGCACATTCTAACAAGTTCAGATCATTTTAATAAAAAATTAGGGAGAGGAGGGGCTTTAGTCTCTCTAACCCCACCCTCAGCCACCTATCTACATATAGTATGTGGTTTAGAATAGAAAGCGTGTACTTAGGAAATGGTTTGGTGGTTGATGTCACCACAACTGGGACTGGGATGAAAGTCAAGGGGCCTCCAGTTTAATTAAAAATCTACTAACCTACCACTCAAGATGTTCATAAAAGCCTACTCTTTCCTTTATCATCACTTATTTTAGTACAATTGATGTATTATTAAAAACCACAAAGTTACCATTAACAGTACACAGTGTTAAAAATATATTTTATGATACTTTTGTGGCTATAAATTTTCCTTGAAAACAATTAGTATACTGTCCTGTCTATTCATAAAATAATTACTAGCAATTTCACTCTGTCTACAGCTGTCAATATTACTCCACAAGGCACTTAACCTAGTTATCTAATTATTATTGTATTAGCTTTCATCAGTGGCTTTTGATAACTAATTCAAGCATTGTGGCTGGATTAGAATCATTATTGTTATTAGTAACTAATTCAAGCATTGTTAGATTGTATTAGGTGGCTTTTGGTAACTACTGATTCAAGCATTGTGGCTGGATTGGAATTATTATTGTATTAGCTTTCATCAGTGGCTTTTGATAACTAATTCAAGCATTGTGGCTGGATTAGGTTACCTCACTTAGAAGTATAAATAGGAGAAGTTAACAGATGTTCCATGCAATGGTTTTAGACAAGGTTTCTTGGTTGCAAACCTTGACAGTAATTAACATAGTAACAAGGTTATCTGATGTGTGGAGCTCCAATGAAGTTGTTAAGGGCATAGAAGCTCTCTGGCTATGTTAGGGTAGTTAATATTTCATCTGATGTGTGGAGCTCCAATGAAGTCCAGCTATGTTAGGGGCAGTTAGCAACTTCATCTGATGTGTTGGGCTCCAATGAAGTTAATGGTTTAGCAACTCTCCAACTGTATTAGGGGTAGTTAACAGCATCATATAATGTGGTGTTACTCTAAGGAGCTGTTAACAGTATAGAGAAACTTGATGCTAGGTGCTGAATTACTTTGATGTTTATATTAAGATAAATACCATGATTAGGAGGTTTATATCACTAGTAATTTATCAGTAACAATATTGGGAGGGGGCAGACAAAAAAAGAGGTGGTTTATGTTTGCTACGTAGATATTTGGGAGCAAAATAGGGAATGAAAAACAAGATGTAGCAGTGTCACTTTAAGATTTCAGATTGGGAGTGCCCACTGTCAAATATCCCGCCCCCCTCATCCCTTCCCCCTTGTTCCTTCCTAACTCCACTATCCACCTAACTTTGCCAAAGAGTTTCTGTACTGTTATCAGCTTCATAAAGCTTATGCGTATGTTTGTTTATGTTCTCTCTCTCTCCACCCTATATAGCTAGCTTAGTTGAAGAAGTAAACAAGAACTTCATTGCATATTCAAGCAGTTGTTAGTGTCATGATAACCACACTATGATACCACTTGACCTCCAAATGCAATCATGATATTAGCTAAGTATTATGCAGGGAACTGTGCTGAAGTTGTCAATGATGGGATTAATTTCTCTATTGTCTATTGGCCAGTGACCATGGTCCATGCATGACTATGTACCATTGGTTAGAAATGAGCGTCTCTGTTAGTAATAGACATTAGAAGTCACGTCTTAATGCTGGTAGCTAGTGATGATAATAATGATGATTTTTATTGCAGGTTGCGGTTTTTATCAGAAATGGAAACATTTCAAGAAGTGGGTCATATGCTATGCCGTGTGTTTATTTCTAATTGTCGTTCCCACGATCTCACCAGTATTTTTTCTTCCACAACTACTAGACATCGATGCTTCAAAATTTACTCCAACCCTGGTTTACAATCGAAGCATCACAGAGATTGATGTTGGTGGTCATTCAAACTGGTTGTTAGAATTAAATATTAATGTAAACTGTAGTGGTTCCATTTTAGTCTTAAGTGACACTAATTGTGAGTTTTTAGAAGATATGAAGATGAGTATTGAATACAGTCCTTGGCTGGGGAATCAGCCTATATATTATTTTTTGGATGATTCAGAAATGTGGATACAATATTATAATAAAAAATTCCATAATTTTATCATCATGAAGTCCCTCCATACTTACCAAAGATACCTAAAACTGTGTCATGACCTCAACGATGTTTCTCCTTTAAATAAATATTGTATGAATGATAAAACTATTTTGCACATATGCAATGGAAGTTATTCTGACTGGAAAGATGATACGTGGTGCTTTTTGCAGTCAAAAGGTACTGATTTCCTTGTTAATCATTCAGATTTCTATTCTCTAGCCGTTAATTCAGGTGGAAATCCCTATGTATACATCACTCAGTACTTTTATAATGATTCAGCTCTTTACAGTAAGAATGGCATAGAAGAGTACAAGATTTCTGAAAATGGCCATGCATCATTTACTCTCTCAAATAAATTCAGCTTTAAAGAAAAGGACCACTGCATTCTCTTGAACACAACCTGTGTTGATGATAATGACAAAGAAGGTTTTGGTGTTGTACACTATGCCATTCGTAGAAGGAAAGATCATGTTACTTTTTTCATGTTCTTTTTGGGGTTAATTTTATTGATATTTTGTATCATTCTACTCATTCATTTTTATTATCTTTATAAAAAGGACCGTAGAACAAGTTCGTAATATTTTTTGTCTATAGTGTGAATGAATAAGAACAAATGCTGCTGACCTTCTGTGAGAGTTATAGCTAGCTAATTACTTGTTTTTTCACATGTTACATGGATAGCTACCTTTTGGATTACATGTCTAGTTAACTCAATTTAACAACAACAGTTCATAATTACCCTATTATTAAACTTCCTGTTGGTAACTAAGGACTGGCAGACCCACAATGGTCCTTTATTCCCGCTAAAGCGCAGGCCCCAGTTCAAAGCCACTCTGGTTTTGCATCGCAGAGGCAGGCGTGTAGCTGCAGGTAATTCTGCAGCAGAAAGGTCCTTCTGTCTTGAAATAATCTGTCACCATGAAGGTTGCTTTAGGTATTCTGCTACTGGCAGTGATAGGACCACATCTGTGTCGTGCTAATTTGAATGGCTGTAGGAATGTAGCTGGATTCACTACTACCCCACTCGGTACTAGGTACGTATACTAAAAATGAAGTCTATCTAAACTACAGGCGAAGTTATATTATACATATACTAGCTATAGTTCCAAACTATGTTTTAAAATTATTTTATTGACAGTAAGCTAAGTATTGAAAGTAACTATCTTCTTGTGGATGGCTCCACTGTAACTACATCAAAACATGATGGCTATAGTATAGGGCTTGCTATGTCCACTGTCAATTTATAGCTATTGTCATAACAGAATTAAAATGATATCTTGAATGTGCTTTAAACAACAACAACACAACAGCAACAACAACAACAACAAATTAACAGTAATTATAGTATATATATAGTAGTAGTAGTAGTAATAATAATAATAATAATAATAATAATAATAATTGATTGCAGTTCCTATCTGGGCCACACCTATTCTACAGTAGGCGGTGTTCCTGGAACTTGCCAGGATCCTACACTAGTCTGTAATGCCACTGTTCCCATCAACAACCTTCGAGATAGGTCATGGTATATTGATAATACCAGGACATTTTTTGGTAAACAATTGTCCAGTGTATTCATTTGACTGCACAGCTAGAGAGCATGGCACAGTATCATTATCATAATTATGATGATAGGCATTAGTATTTATTATCACGGGTTTATTTATAGATAGTCTGGTCCAGTAGCTACCCTAAAACAAAAGTAGTCCCGACCAGTGCTCTAAGTCATGTTCATGATTCCATTTAGGAGTTTTGATTTGAAGTAGCCTTTGAAAAATAAATGACACCCACTTCCTTTAACTAGGCCTATTACAATAACTCTATTATAATGACATTATTCTTGACTGATAACTTTGGTAATTATGCAACTTTATTATGATCTAATAATAGTATATATATCATATCATTAGAAAGGTGATGATGCTGACTGCTATGTGTGGTTAGTATAAATTATACCCATGCAGAAAATTTGGGAGGAGAGCAGAAACTTTGGGGGGGGGGGGAGGAGGAGGAGAGAAAGCTCCTCCCTCCTCCCCTCAAGTAGATAGAATCCCAATGTCTACATAACTTTGATGATTAAAATTAGATACTTAATAACATTGAGCATTGCTCAGTATTGTATGTTAAGTCTGATTTTTAATTTCACTCAAGGTTACAATTATCCGCCAAGTTATGTCCAGGTATACAACATTCAATGTCCTGTGGGCACCTTGCTCCATATGCTTCCAGTGACCTTAGACACTGAAAGGGCTGTACCATGCACGTGAGTTAATTATTAAATATATATGTAGTAAGATGCCTATTAGCACGGGCCTCTATTTCAACCCCCTGAAATCTCTCTATTATTATAGTAAAACCAACCCATTCCAACCTCCCTGTTATTAACAAGAATAATGATTACCAATAGCCCTCTTTCACACGTTTCACACATTTCTCATTAAAATAATTATTCATCCCCAGAAATAAAGCCACACCCCTCTAATTGATTTGTCCCAAGGTGTTTGGTATAGAGAGGTTCCACTCTATCATTAAAAGACTACTCTGTTTTCCATAAACTTGTACCCATTCATTCTATGTGCATTCATTTTTTGCAAGTTGATAATAATTATTATCCTATAGAAATGGAGATTTTGTATCAGTTGATTCACAAGGTATTGACCAACCGATTCTCCTATGTGGTGGCGAGGATGATCTCCTAGCAAGTGACCTTTATAATGGTGGTAAATCAGTAGTATAATCATGATAGAGTGGGAACACTTACACCTTGAGACAAATAATAGACTCCTCATTAGAGGAGTAGTAGGCTAATTTCAAGGAGTTAAAATTGACTGTAGAGTGTGTTTCTTTTAGAAATTGGCTCAAGGAGATGGGATAATTATATTATTTCATGAGAGGAAGGTGCAAAGGGAGGCAAGATATACGTATATAGTGTGCAAAACATAGGTGTCTAGGTCATGTACTTTTTCAGGAAAACTAGGTCTATTTGATGCAATTCAAGAAGCTTTTGACATCACTTAAATTTTTTGCTTATCTGCACTATTAGTCAATAGACTAATCTGAATCTATAGTTGGGCACTATTTATAGCTAATGATGTCTGTCACCACAAGCAAGGACATTAATTGACAATAAATCAGAATTATCAAGAGCCATCAATTTTTCTCTCTTGGTTTGGTACTTTTTTACATTGTAAATTATTCTTGTGTATAATTCTCCATCAACTCTTCCTTTCAGGTTTTGGTACACTGTTTGACGTCAACAATGCTACAGTAGAGTTCTGTTCAAATGATAATGCTATTACGGTATATATAATATTATGTAGTGTGGAACCTCACTTGTTACAGACTTCATTTATCCAATTGTTGTGGTCATAGCTAATATGGACTCCAAATTGATGGAAATTAATGATATTCATTGCTAATTTGCTATGCATTAAATTGAATGACATACTCTAAAACGTATTACTTCACATAATAACATTTCACTTACACAGACTAGTGCCAGCCAGTCCCATAGGGTCCATATAAAAGAGGTTCCACTGTATATTATACAGACTAGTGTCAGTCCCATAGAGTCCATATAAATGAGGTTCCACTGTATATTATACAGACTAGTGCCAGTCTCATAGGGTCTGTATAAATGAGGTTCCACTGTATATTATACAGACTAGTGCCAGTCTCGTAGGGTCTGTATAAATGAGGTTCCACTGTATATTATACAGACTAGTGCCAGCCATAGGGTCCATATAACTGAGGTTCCACTGTATATTATACAGACTAGTGCCAGCCCATAGGGTCCATATAACTGAGGTTTCACTGTATATTATACAGACTAGTGCCAGCCCATAGGGTCCATATAACTGAGGTTCCACTGTATATTATACAGACTAGTGCCAGCCCATAGGGTCCATATAACTGAGGTTCCACTGTATATTATACAGACTAGTGCCAGCCCATAGGGTCCATATAACTGAGGTTCCACTGTATATTATACAGACTAGTGCCAGCCCATAGGGTCCATATAACTGAGGTTCCACTGTATATTATACAGACTAGTGCCAGCCCATAGGGTCCATATAACTGAGGTTCCACTGTATATTATACAGACTAGTGCCAGCCCATAGGGTCCATATAACTGAGGTTCCATATCAAAAGTTTCTGTTCACCTTGTCATTATTTTGTTGATCAAAATCATTGTCTGTGTCCTTATTAATTCTAACTCCTTAAAAGCTGGCCAAATGTGTGATATGGTAGAATCCCTCCTCAAAATGAAGACACTTCTATACTGCAGTGGAACTTCTCTATTCCAACCACCTAAAATGAGGACACCTCTATATACAGTGGAATCCCTCTATTTCAATCCCCTTTAATGAGAACACCTCTGTATACAGTGCAATCCCTCCCCTTCCCTCCAATTCTAACCCAAAATGAGGACACCTCTGTATTAAGAAAACTTGGATAGGTCCCAAATGACAGCTTGTGTATTAGTATTAATAAAACTTCATCCACTGTAATGAGGCAACTCCTTTAATAAAGATACTTGATCAATGGTGTTCTGAATGAATGGATTGTACTGAGCTAGCTACAAAGTAACCAAACCTATCATATCATGCAAATAGTGTACTCTAGCTAAAATAGAAGTTATGACTAACACGAAGAAGTAATGAAGTTAGCTGTATATATATCCACGAGTAAGCCAATCTTCAGATTCCATGAATCAGGAATACCCTCATACTAGACTGTTACTCTATTGTCTGTTTTATATGTGGAGTTACAGAATCCCCAATGACTATTACAAGCATAGCTATTACAAATCACAAGAAAACTTCAATACAACATCAAGCCTAGCTTTATAAGAACATTTAGCACAATGGTAATTGTATGTGTTATGTTATTTATTAGGGCAGGGGCTTTGCCATTAAGGCTACATGTGTTGATCCTGCTCAATCATTTTTACCTGGCTGTGTGGATTATGATTTCACTCTTGCCTCGGACCGTGAATTTGTTGAGAGAATCAATCCACCTTTTGCAGCAGTAAGAATTAACATACTTAATTTTTTAACCAACTTTTTTCATGCTAGGGCAACCTTGTCCTTCTATAGCCATAATTATTAATCAATAATATTATTATAGTTAGATTACATGAAGGGTGTGTGTACAGCAGTAATGAAATCTGACTAGGTGGTTAGAGCAGTTGGTGAGGAGGAACATTGAATATATACTGCCTGGTTTTATTTTATAAATTTTCCAAGGGCCTAGCTGGAGTACCATAGCACTTGGCTTCTCTTCCAATATACCATGCACTGTCTAATTGAGCTGTGGTACATAGCTCTTAGTGAAGGGTCGAGTTTTTAATTCTCAGTTAAAGGAAGGGTTTGAGAAGGGATTTATTTTGAGTAAGAAAGGAGTTATTGTTTATTTCCACTATTCATATTGTCTTTTCAAGTATATACAAAGCCAGGAAAAAATATACATATTATTATCTATAAATTATTCACTAGTGTTCTAGTCATTGTTATCTCTATCTCAACCTTTTGTTTCTTCATTTTATTAGCCAGAGAAGGTGAACATTCTTCACAAGAGAAGTATCGAAGACCTTCCTGAAAAGGAGGCTGAAATAGTAAAACTTCTTCAAAACGGAGGATTTAACCGTAATAAACGATTTATTAACGAGTTCTTGGAATTTGAATTGAATGATGAAAACGATAAAGTAACGTACTCAGGAAAGTGAGTTGTATCATAATTAATTAAATTGGGGAGGTAGGGGGAGGGGAGCATACCATAGAGAGATAGGGAGTTGAATGAGAGATTTCTATTTAACTATAATGTGTCTGTTCTCGTAACCTCTTTCAGTCCTTGCCCTAGCATACTTACCTTCACAGCGTCTTGAATTCTTCTAGTGTAATCTAGTATAATCTTCAGTGTAATCTAGTAATCTGGTATAATCTTATAACTGTGTAATTATTCTTAAGTACTGTCATGGCTGTTATACAGAGGACATTCCAAATATAGTCATCTGTGATCTTGTACAAAAGAACAATTTTTGTAGAAAATAGTATTATTTTCTTTATTTTCACTGCATATTGGGTGTCAGTTCTATACTGCATATGCATGCATGACTAATGGCCTTTTGTAATAATATTATATCATATTGTAATATTTCTGGCTAAAAATTCTTCATAATGAACAATTATAACTCTAATGCAGTAAACTGACGGTAGAGTTGAATGGTGTCCAACAAGAATTTGATGTAACATGGCTTGTAGCAATCAATGATCTTATTGGTAACAGAATTTTTGATATTAATTTGCCAGTATCAGGAGGCTTGTCTAGTCTATGTGGACCAGGTATGAATAATGAAATTGAAAATAGAAAAAATTAGTTTCTACATCATGGTGTTTATCCAAAAGATTTTTGATGCAAGAGTGATTATCTACATTACTATTGATTTACAGAGTGTTTTACTATTGATTTACAGAGATTTACAGAGTGATTTACTATTGATTTACAGAGTGTTTTACTATTGATTTACAGTGTTTTATTATTGTGATTTACTATTGATTTACAGAGTGATTTACTATTGATTTACAGAGATTTACAGAGTGATTTACTATTGATTTACAGAGTGTTTTACTATTGATTTACAGTGTTTTATTATTGTGATTTACTATTGATTTACAGAGTGATTTACTATTGATTTACAGAGATTTACAGAGTGATTTACTATTGATTTATAGAGTGTTTTACTATTGATTTACAGAGTGATTGATTTAAGGAATGATTAACGAATGATTTAGTACTAAGGAACATAATCATTCACTTAGTAATGCTTGCATCAACTATTGCTTTAAAAGTCAATATTATTATTTTAACATTATTATTATTCTCTAGGTAAAGTCTTTGTATTTGGTTCAATAGCTCATGTTGAATACACGATTGATAATATCGCGTCACTGGTGAGCAAAATTGGTATAATAGTCCGATTAATCTGCAATAAAATATGCCAATTGCTATAGGAACTAATACACCATACATTAGTGTAGCCAGGGTTTTAATGAAGAAGGTGTGGTTACCCACACCCACTTATGTAATATCTGTGATCAAGGAGAGAGGGGGAGTGCCAAAAGGACCTTCCCTGGACTCCCTGGCTATATATACCTTAAACAAGATAACTTTCTCCATTGGCTATTGGCTGTAAGAATTTGGTATTTTAATATTACTTTCACTATTCATATTGTAGAAGTAGCTATGATGTGAAAATTTTTGAGTAAACCTTGAAGAATTGTGTAACAAACCCAACACCAAAAGATGTCCATAGGTTTATGCAAAATACAGTAGCACGATCTTATCCTCTGTACCTGCTTTCCATCAAACTAACCAGCTATACTACGTACTCTAAGGATGATACTTCCAAACAAGAACTATTATGCTTTTGTTATGTCCTACTTCCCCTACTTCCCCTATCAAAAGTGGGATTCAAACCCAACATCATGTATGTTCATCACCTAACTGCATGCCTAACGTCGGACAAATATTTTATTTTAACAAAAACTAGCACTTGCTCTAGCTATAATAAAAGTCATAGCCTTAGCTCCTAGACTTAAACCATCCTAGCCTTAGCCCCTAGCCCTAGTCCTAGACCCGTATTAATATCAATTTATTGATTCAGATCTTGCTAAAAGTGGGTGTGGTTTAATAAATGTGGGTGTAGGCAAGCCAAAAAAAATTTCCATGCGCAAAGCTCATGGAAAGATAGCCTACACCCCCTACATCTTAAACTGAATGTATGTACAGAGTGATTGGAAATAAAGGTATTAGCTAATTCCTATATATACACCTTGTTCCAATGTCTCACAGAAGTATATATACAAAATCTAAGCATTTTAGCTTCTGCTATTAGTGGACTTAATAGATAATAAACTGTGCATAATCCTTGCTAGCTGTGTAAACTGTCCTTAACTTTTAGCTCAGATAAGCCTGTGAGCATGTAGCCAGCTGCTAAACTACATCATAATAATATAAAGTAAACCATTATTGTAAAGAATGCAAGACATTGTGGGGATGAACGCATGAAAATGATCACCATAAAAAGTTGTGAAGACTTAATACCATAATAAAGGAAATCTCTCATATGTGGGGCTCACTCATTTTTCACACTCTAAAGGACAATTCAGCTTGAACTACTGTACTGCAAATAACTTGGCTTTGTATTTATTCTACAGGCTACTTGTAGTAAGTAACAAAATTGTCTTGGATCTTAAGTCTAATGACTTTTTTTGTACTAAAAATATTAGCTAAGTGGGATCTCTCTATACGTGTACCTTGAGACAAATTAAAGTGTCCTGAATCCTGGTTTCATGGGGTGAAGTAATACATAAGCTAATGTTTGGGACAGATCCAATTGTCTTAACACAGTGAGTGGCGTCCATTTTTAGAAGGTTAGAATAAAAGGGTACCACTGTATATAGAGATATCCTCATTTCAGGGAATTGGTGTAGTTGCTTCCACTGTATACTGAGGCTACCTAATTGGAAAAGAAGAATGTATACAGAGCTGTCCAAATTTTGAATGGAGGGGGTTTCACTGTATACAGAGGTGTCCACATTTCAAGGGGCTGGAAAATGAGGGGTCCACATTTCAGGGGGATGGAATAGAGAGGGTTTCACTGCATACAGAAGAGTCATCATTTCAATATTTTTCTCTTATAGTTGATTCCCAATGCGGCAGTTTCCAGACATATCTTCAACATTGCTAACTACACATATCAAAACTATCTGAACCCCTATCCTGTTGTCGATGAGAGTGTAGTTCCCCAATTTGTTTTCCCATTACCAAGTATGTTTGTGGTATAATCATTCTAAGTTAAAATGTAGCATGTTGTATGTCTTTCTCCATGTTCAGTGCAAGGTGGGTGTGGGTGAGAATGGGTAAGGATGGGTGAGGGTGGGTGAGGGTAGGTGAGGGAGGGTGGGGGTGAGAGGGGGTGGGAGGTGGAGTCCTAGGGTCACTGGATTGACTTACTCAAATAAATTGGGATTCATGAATTAGATCATCTCAACTCAATAGTCCTTATGGTGGGTTCTTGGTATGCTGTAGTGATTCTCTAAACACAAACTCAGAGTGGTCTACATGTGCTTGCCAATATTTCAACTTTGATGTGTCCAAAAGTTCAAAACATTATGGTCATGCGTGCCACTCTGCAAATACCAATGAAACATTAAAAGTTAGTAAAATTATTTTTTCATTTACTTTAGTAGTGTAAAATTATTGTACTGTGTTGTGGCCTAGACTTGTCTGCTGAAATCTGTCTACTGAGACTAAGAAAACACTTTTAACAATCTTATTAGAGCTGCGTCCTGACACATAGATATGTATGGAACAGAATGGCTGGTAGTCCAGTTTACAAGGCTAGGCTTACCACTGTATACAGAGGAATTTAATTTTTAAAGGTTCTACTGTATTCAGAGGTGTTCTGTTGG
This sequence comes from Diacarnus erythraeanus, assembly GCA_964016965.1. Taxonomy (NCBI): domain Eukaryota; kingdom Metazoa; phylum Porifera; class Demospongiae; order Poecilosclerida; family Podospongiidae; genus Diacarnus; species Diacarnus erythraeanus. The sequence goes on from OZ024673.1 coordinate 6,578,621, forward strand.
ATAGAGATGAAGGCAATAATGCAGTGAACTCCCCTCAATGATCATTTCATTTTTTGAGCTCAAACGCTTGTATGCAGTGTGTCTTACAAGCAGAGACCCTTGGGTTTGGGTTCATTCTGTACTTATTTCAGGGGGTTGGAATATGTAGAGGGGTTCCGTTACAATGTTACTATCTGTAGGTGGATCAACCGAGGATGTCCGTTATCGGTCTGTATTTACCCTTGGTTTCCTTCAGGAAGATATTCAATCTGGAACGTGTAGGAGAGCTGTGTTAATCCAAGGTAAACAGAATCCAAGGTCATATTTGTGTGTAATTTACAATAGAATCTCTGATATAGGAACATCCAAAAAATGAACAGTCTCTATAATAATATATAGCTAAAAGAAAAATTGTACTGTCTAACCACCGAGATAAGGACAGCCTCCTTAAGTAGACTTGATCTCAATGTGTCCTTCCACTATAGCTCTAAAGTTGGTAGGAATTGAACATTTTTGTAGTTTATGCTCATGTGGTAAGCAGGCAGCTTACTAGATGCTAATGAGTAAACTGACTGTTTAATTCACTTGCATAATGATCTAAAGACTAGTAGGTATTATAAACAGTTCATTAAATTATCTATCTCGTAATATTATTTTCTAATTTTAATGAACAATATACAGTAGAACTTCTGAATAAAGCACTAATTGGCATCATGGAGGCTGTCCTTGATTCTTACACTAAATACACTAGTTGATGCATTAAAATTTGGAGTGTTTTTATAAGAGGCTTTAATATGACTGTATGAATCATATCAAGCATGATAATGATTGCTAAGCATAAACAATAGGCAGTTTAAATCCATCTAATAGGCAGTTTTAATATTAATGATACTAATTGGTGAAAAAATATCACGCTTTATGGCCTGATAATATTTTTGCCTGACCACACCCACTTTCGTTAAACCACACCCATTTTATGGCATCAAATATATACTAGTCCTGTGACTACCAGTGTGCCTTACCTAACATTTGTGCCTCTATGTTGGCATTTGCTTACAATATATATATTTTTTGTTATTTTAGATGCCCCTGCAAGAGATTCTGTAGTTGACTCTGATATACTTGCTTTCTGTCGATTCTTTTACTACTCATGCAATGTTCTGCTGTCCTCCATCTGCAGGGAGACTATAGAGTTAGATAGGCAGAGTGGTTGAAAATAGTAGCTACAGTCACTCTTAGCATACTGGTATAACTATAATTGTGTTGGTTATCTAGAATCATAATTTATTATGTTAGACAGTATGTAGCTAGCCTGTTGTGAATGGATGTCTATTATGAAGCAATGTGAATGAATACAATAATAATAATAATACTAACAACCACCACAACAACAAAAGTAACAACAACAGTAGTAGCAGTACTAACAACAACAACAACAATTAAATATGAAATTTCTAAGTAAGGTACAAGCTTAGGAATTAAGTTTGTACTATAATATTATATGGCAGGAAAGTTATCCAGAAACCAAACAATTCTATAAACCCCATAGTGTGTGACTTCTAGAAACAAACACTGAACCCAACCATAGTGTGTGACTTCTAGAAACATTTATGCAACATACCAAAGAACTGGATGGCTACAAAAACTTGCTTCTCTTACTAATGGTCATAATATTCTGATGTCTCCTGGCATAATCCTACACCTGGGAAAAAATGATGCCTCCACTGTACTTTGAGTAATGACCTATAATTGTACTATGCTTTGTACTAAATTTTAAAAGAGTCTCCATCTGACTGGCCAAAGTTCACATGCTATGTGTGACTATTAAACAGATATAATTATAGTAGTTGTAAGTGTTGTGTAATATCCAACTATCTATTTTTATAAATCTCTTTTGATGAAGTCTACAGTGTTGATGTAGCATCAAATTGAAGCCATATTTTACTGATTGAACACGACTTCTCAACAATTGAACAAGCTTGTGAGTGTCCTTAAAAGGCCCTCTAGCTGCTGCTAATTCATCCAGCTCAGCAGTTGGACTCACACTTGGAAGCTAGATCACACACTTGTGCGTGAGCTTGAATGGCTCTCTAGCTACTGCTATTACTTCCAACTCAGCATGTTGGACAGCACAGTTAAAAGATGGACCACTCGATCAGCAAGGGCACAGGTAGAACTTTTGAAAGGGTGTAGCTATACATATAGCTAGCTACCAATTTTTATCTGACCACACTCACTATTATGTATGTATATTTTGTTAGCTAAAGAAGCTTTAGACTACTAGATTCAATTCTTTGAAGATAATTATGTATAAAAATGTCATCTAAGTTAATATCAGTATCATGGTTAGGTTAGATTATACTTACACCACTGTGGTTATGTCAGTGCATGCTGACTCAGTAAACTTTAAGCTTGTTTAATTCATATGTAGCCTCTACATACTCTAAATCCTTGTTTTCCTCAGTAGCATGGTTATGACAATTATTATGCCTGAAACTACTTCCACTCTAAATATCCCCCTAGCTATATATACATCACCCTGAAACCCTCCTACCTACCTACATCCTGGACTAATCTACTTTGCACTTTGGCTACATATAAAAATATGTGGGTTTTTTTTCAAAAAGTAGCCACCACACTCAGTAGCTAATATTCTTTTCTGATAAGAACTAGTTATATGAAAAAGGTGAGCTAGCTCTACAGTATGCTTATTCTACCATATAGCTCTTGAACCAGTCTTACCTAATAATATTAATTTGCTTTATGTGTAAATTTCCTTACATTACATCATTATAAACTATTTCCCTATCTAGCACTAGCACTAGCACCAGCACTAGCCCTAGCTACCTCTCTAGCAATAATCTTCCTTGGTATGGTGTTGATGTGATAGGAATGATGTAATGTAAGAATCACCCATAAGTATAGAATAATAGCTATTGCAACACAGGTTGGTGCCAACGATGTGGTTTAGTATTAATATTATAGTTTTGTTTGAAGTGACCACAGCTAGGTAATCCCAGAATTGTCATGTCATCTCCTGTGTCTATATAAGTGGTAGCTGTAGGCATTTTGCCAGAAGAACAACCACTATTTACTACAATTTGTGTTGAGAATTTAAAGAAGAAAAAGATGTTTTTCGGAAGAGTTTTGCTAATGATGAACTTGTCTTTTTGGTATGTATTTAGAACTCCAGCTGTAGCCAGATATAGTTAGCTGTAATAATAATATTATTATTATTATTATAATTTTCAGGCTAACCAACTGTTTGGTACTGCCAGTAGATGAAGAAGATCATCCGCAAATTGTCCCTTGCATTAATAATAGACCACCTTGTATCTTCAAGAATCCTAGCACCACAAAGCAGCCAGCAGCAAAGTAAGTATTCATTCAGTATAGAAACTTAGTTACATGTAACATGGGACCAGTACTAAAGTCTGTATAGGAAGCAATGCATTTTGAATGCAAGCAATGAATATTAACTTTTCACCAATTTAAAGTCTATACAATCATAGCAGTAAGGTAACTTTAGTCCATAGTACTTTATAATGTGTATGATACGTAGAACCATTCTAAAGGACATTCTGAGGCAATAAACCTGATCATTCCCATAAAACTATAATTAGCTATATAGCCTCCAGAGTCAGGCAACTTCTCTTGCTTTTAGTGACCCATTCCAACAAGTTAGATATTCTACTGAGTCTCCATAACATAATATTTATGTTCTAGCTACGTATACTATTAATTATTTATATTATTATTATTATATATAATTATATTAATGGTATTTATTAACTTTATCAAAAATTAGTTACAATCCTTTTGGCAATGCTTATTCATAGTGAAACTTGATAAGTAACTATCATCTGGAATGTTATTTACTTAGTTTTGCTGTTGTTGTTTTTTTTGTTGTTGTTTTTAGCAATCATTCATTGTTTATTCTATATCCAACCTTTCTCAGTTCCTTACTAATTTTATTACTAGTGAATATGGTACCTACAATATCAAGTATTCAAACCAGAGATGTTCTATTCTAAGAAGGCGTCACACCATTCAAGATGTTGATATTATTGGTGAAGATGCAAACAGAGTATTAATTTTCTTTTCAAATGGAATCATGCAGACACCTGTTAAGGAGTAAGTGATTTTGTATCACAGGATATTATTATAAAGTGACTTAACTCCATTAAATTACTCTTTAAAATCTCAAACAACATCACAAAACCTGTTCTTTTGATGACAGAACAAGCAAGTTTATATATTTACGTATGAGCATTTTAAAAGTACATTGCTATGTCATGATGACCTCAGGGTCAAGGTCTGGATAGACTGACACATAAGGCTAAGTAAATAAAAATATATAAATAAAATTCTTCCATATTAGTGAGAAATTCACAGACATTATAATACTGTAACATGGTAATTTTGTGGTGAGCAAGTGGCCCTCCTTCATCCCTAGCTAAAGTATGGCTAGTTCAAAGTGTATGAATTGAATACTTCCTGACTTTGTGCCATCCTATTCTTTATGGGACTGAAATCATAGGATGTTATATTTCCTGTAAACATCATCGAAGTTTAATAATTATACGTATTATGCTTTAATTAGAGTAGACCACCTCCATTCCTACTATTCCAACCCCTGAAATGAGGACATAGCTAATATCTGTATAGTAGAGTTTTGCATGTGAGATCAGTTAGCTATAGTACTAAATCAGTGCAGGATATAGTTCTTGATAAATAATGTTACTATATACGTAATTCTTTACGGGTTACTATCATCATCTGTTATTGGTGCTTAGATGTGTTATGTTTTAATAATCTGGGTCTAATAGGGGAAGGAGTGTCTTCCCACTTTATACCTCAAATCGGATATGTCCCAAATAACTCTTTATGTATTAAAGGGAAAACTTTACCCTCTGAAATGAGGTCACCCCTCTAATCAGGACACTTTTATTAATAGTCCAAAAGTATTCAGAAAATTGGAACTAAGTAACTACAGTGTAAGACATTGGTACAATTGTTAGAGCCACATATTATTAAAGAGCTCATATCAGGGAGATGTTTAAGTATCAACTATACTAAGACATGGTAGCTAATAGTTATTGACTGCTTTAGTCATAATGCAAGGGGTTATTTAGTCATAATGCAAGGGGTTATTTAGTCATAATGCAAGGGGGTATTTAGTCATAATTCATGGGATATTAAGTCATAGTGTAAGGGTTTTTTTAACCATAGTGCAAGGGGGTATTTAGTCATAGTGTAAGGGGTTATATTCCCCTCCTCCTACAGCTATTTGAATAAAAGATATATGAAGTATAATTTGGAGTGTCTTCCTGGGAATTCCATGTACATAAGTTTCAGTGACCTTGAGATAGAAGACAAGACATGTGGGTGAGTTTAATGTTAGTAGGAATAGAATGCCCAAAATAGAGTGTTTGAAAAAGATCACAAAAAGTTTGCAGAATGGAGCAAAATTCTTTCTCATCCCAACATCTCCCATGTGAAAGATAGTTATCTTGGCTTGTAAGACTTAGCTTCTTAGTCATCAATGTCATGGTGGGGTAGCATGGTCTTCACACATGATGTACACATGGATAATGTTGATGATATAGCTAAATGACGAAACCCTAAGTAGTGTGCATGGTGATATCATAGACTGAGGTATGGTCATCCAGTAGTAAACATTACATTTCTCTTGCTTTGTTGTGGAAATTGTAGTGATTTTTCTTTCTTTTCTGGTGGTTACCATGTTTAGCACATGCTCAGATTACCTTCGGCTAGAGTTGGGAGCGAGTGGATTCAGAGAATTTTGTGGAAGTGATATACCTTCTTCATTTTTTCATCATGGTAATTTATTTTACTCAACACTCACATACTAAATTAATGGGGATCTATCAGGATGGAGTAAGGGTTGGAGGGCTGCAACCACTCCCCTTTTGTTTTATAGGTTATGATTGTGTAAGGTAAAAGAATTCCCATTGAAGAAGTCCATCATGCTTTTATACAGGCTCATTTAAGGAGACTCATCAAGCATTATTGTTCAATGACTTCATTGCAGACTACCTGATCTTAACATGCCAAATAAGCCACAACTTAAATTAGACCATAAATCAAATGTGGTTTTTGATATGGTCACAAGCAACCCTCACTTGAGAGGTGCCTATGCTGTGATAACATAATTCTATCCATATTACTATTCAGTATAATTATTATAGACACACCAGCTATGATACATGATTATGTGATAATAATATTCCTATGTATAGTAGTAGCTATAGGTATGACCCTGACCAGCCCACTTTTATTAAACCACACCCACTTTTATTAAACCACACCCAGTTTTAATGAGAGGTAAAACTTATAAAAAATGTTTAATTATGGTCCAGCAACCTACAGGTCTACAATATTACACAGCATGCCCATTCCTATGACAGTGCATATCCTTACTCTTAGACCTTCAGTTGCATAATCTCTAGTGTTAGTTGAGCAACACAGACTTATTATTTTTCATTTATCTATACTTAGGGTCATCTTTGACAGCCATTTTTCAGTCCAGTGCATCAATAAGAGATCGAGGTTTCATTGCAAGTGCAATATGTTTTAACCCGTCACCTCTCAATAGAAAGAATTCATTAAATGGGAGGAATTCATTAAGTGAAAGAAATGTGAGTAAACTAGAATATTATAATATGGGGGGAGGGGGAAAAGGTGGGTGGGGGGGGGAGGAGAAGAGAAGGAGGGAGGAGGAGGGGGAGAAGGGAGGAGAAGGGGAAGAAAGGAGGGGGATTATATTTAGTAGCTTCATGATAGCCGATGTAGGAGTGGAGGGGGAGGAGGGAAGAAATAAAAATAGCACCCAGATGGATAATATTATATCTTCTCCCTGGTCTGGTTTGAACCCTGTACTATATACAAGTAGCTAAGAGGAATAGCTTAAGACTTAAAGTACATGTTTGAAATGGAGTAAAGTGTGTAGCTATGAAGGAGTAATATTGTTATATTATACATGGAACACTGTTGAGAAGGTTAAGATTTCTGGTAAATGTATACTTCACCATTACAGTCAATTTAGCTAGCTAACTAGACACTAATTTTGATAGTGTTCTCCATTAAGTAAAGGGAATTATAGGGAATAAATGGAGAGAACCTCCATTCTCATCCCCCTCACCCTCGGACCAAGCTATCATAGATTCAGTTAATTTTACTGTCACTTTATTTTCACTATGGAAACATTAAAAAGCATATAATACAATTATTTTAAGACAAGTAGAATAAAGTGCTTTGGAATTAAGCAGGGAATTAAGCAGGGAATTAAGCAGGGAATTAAGCAGATCTGCATTAGGAGATAGATCTGAACCAGTCAGACTTACGATAGCTGATGTTAAATTTCTTAGAGATACTATGCAAAGATTATGCCAAAAAAAGATGATACCAAAGTATTAGACTACCTCACCAATGCCATGTTGGAAAAAGTCCGTGAAAATGTAAAAAATAGGCCACCGCCAACAGAAGCACCGGATATAACAGTTCTACCATGGAAATTGACAACAGAACCACGAATATATCCATTCACACCAAGAATAAAACCTGTTACTTTCGTTCCACTTCCCAAATTTGATTTACACAAGAGGTCATCAAAGCTACTTGATGATGCAAATGACCTAATAAGGAGTAAAAAGTCTGGATTCAGTAACCGAGCTGCTAATTTAGCAGTGGCAAACGAAAATTCCCTTAACCCTGTTGTGAGAGCTGCAGCTAAAGCCATAGAAAGTGAAGTTACAAAGTAAGCTAGACTGAGAGTTTGAAAAAATGGTAACATAATTATTAATATCTAGCTAAAATCTCTTACAAGGGGCTCTCTGAAAAGGGGACAACCTCTGTACAAAAGATAACTGGTTTATCTTAACTTCTGAGATAAGGACAGCCTCCCTACAAGAGACAATAGACCTGATTCCCCAGTGTCCTTTATTCAGACGTTATGCTGTATCTTAATGTAAAGTAACCTCCAAGATAAAGATCTCTTCCCTATAAGGGACAGTAGTCCTATATAATCTCAATGTGCCTTTTATTCCAAGGTTCCACTTCTGCTACAAAAACTATTGATGAATTGCTGAGAGATAACTATCAATATTTAATAAATTATTGTATTGGAATACCTTTACTTTTGCTTCTGCTTTACTTTCACTTTCTTTAGGAGTGATCCACAGCAGTTGAAAACTGTGAGGAGACAGGTAAACCTGAATAGAGTAACAGGTAAGAATTATTACTGTGGTTTAGTTCAACTCTTTACAGCAGACAGTGAAAACATATCTAATGGGTTGGAATAAACCTAAAAAAAATAATCAGCTACTCATAATATTGTGTGGCCACCATTATTTGTGCTTGCTTCCATGGCATTGGCATAGTTAACTAATTAGTGGGTGGTACAGTTTTGTCCCTGAAGCTGCTTTGTAAAAGTTGGAGACTATGTATCTAAGTGTCCTATGTAGAGGGATAACATATAGATTGTTTGTTATGTTGATTATGAGAACTACTATTAATACAGTCTAATAATAATTCATACATGATTTTGGAAGCAAAAGATTATTGTTTAGCTTAGTTTGCATGCAGATTGTGCACAAGTCATAAATATAGTATGGCTAGTTATGATAGCTACTTCCTAGCAATGCATAGACTACTTCTCTATATGACTTAGCTATGACCTCACTCCTGGAACAAACAACTGGATTTGTTGGTAAAGTGAACAAATCCAAAACTTTCCTGGATATCCAGGGATAGTTGGAGCCTGTGTGGATATCAAAAAACAGTTTATGTAAACATTAATTAACCAAGTCAACCACTTTAATCAATACACTTTACTAAAGTTTCAGGGAAAAAGAGTATGTCTGTGTAAACTAAGTTCTATGTAGCTATTATAAAAAAGGCTCGAGATGAAATATTGGCTATAGCTAATAATAATTTAATGCAGCTAGCCAATTCTTTTATAGATAAAAAAATGTATTACTTTCTATTATATTATTAATTTTTTAGTACCAGACTTTTTAGACTAGAGAGGAGGCTGATGTGCCCACAATATTCAAGCAAAAAAGAACAATAACTATTATTAGCTCTCATTATCAGTGTATTATACTTACATGCTTGAGAATCATTTAAAGTTTCTGTATAATATTATATCAATCATGAATAATATTATGTATATGCCAGCCATTAATATTACAAATAAATGATAGTAGAATTAGAATTTAGCTCAGCATATTGTAGTGAGTAAGACATTGTAGCTACTCCAGTCAGTGAGGGGTTGTCAATTAGCTATTTATAGATGAACCCTATGCTGTCATCCAGTGAGTGAGTGGTAACCAATGACATACATACCACAGAACCCCATGTAAACAGACAACTCGACAGGGACAGTTATCTCTGTCCTGATATGCAACAAGCAAAATGATAAATTAGTTCTTAATGGTTTACTATTTTGCCCTGATTATACGTAACTGAATATACTGTGGGCTGTTATCACTGCCAAGTCACTACAAATTATGGCCTCTGGAAGAAAATATAATAATTGTGTGCTTGCAAACAGCAAATCGTATTCCCATCAAAATCATTATAGTTATTCTGATGGTATTAACTATTTTCTGTACTGCTCAACTGAAACTCTGCCCCATACAGGGTGCCCTAGCTATTGTCTGTCAGGTCATGCCAGTGAGTGGTCTTGAATGGAACCTACTCATTAGAGGCTGGGGTTATTTCTGGATGCCTCCCTGCAAGGGATACGTAGTAGACCTTATCTCAATGTGTTCTAGCTATTCATACGTAGGTTTCACTGTATCTTAACCTCTGAGATGAGGACAGCCTCCCTACAAAACTTGTCTCATGTGTCCTTTCTTCAGAGATTCCACTGCATTTATAGCTACGTATATCTATAGGATTAGTATACTACTCTATGGAGAATAGTGATGCTACTTTGTGTGCATGTGGGTTTGTGGTGTGCATGTGTGTTTGTTGTGTACATGTGGGTTGGTTGTGTGCATGTGGGTTGGTTGTGTGCATGTGGGTTGGTTGTCTGCATGTGCATGTTATGTCTGATTTTCATGACTTGTTTGTTGCTAATTGCTCTTTTCAAGAGACTAAAAGCATTTCTTTGCTACTCTCAAAACTTTCCATTCAGACTAAAGTTGTTTGTGTAATTTTAGTAAGTTTGTTTTTCACTTGTTTAGTTACTAGAATAATTCCATTAGGACAGAGATCATTAATTTTGTTGCTAAGTTACTAGAATGAACTCTTTACTACTACATAAACTAAGTTTTGTTATGGATGTATTGTTTTTACACTTTCTGAGAGTATAAAATATGCTAGAGACCAGACCAACCACGCTATACAGCTATGTAGCTAGCTATATAGATATAATAGCTAAGAGGTCTGAATACTTAATCATAACTGTGATTGCTGGTGGAAATATGATTACTAGGATCATCCTCATCTTGTTGATGGTGCTTATGGCATCAAAGTGAGTTAACTTGTTGCAGAGCATAGCAAATTTGAAATGTCAACTATCAATGAAACTCCTCTAGTCCAACCTCCTAAATTATGACACCTTTATAATATTAAAATAATGGTTTGTGTAATAGTAGAACTTGGTCCCTTGAAATAATTCCACTTCTTTAGTCAGGAAAATATGATTTTCACCAGGATCTGGAATTGACTATTCCTGTGATGTGTGTGAGACAAGTACACATCACCACAGCAATGTAGTTAATTTACGTATGATATAAGAATGATAATTATTTAATAATATAGAGTGGTGAAGACATGTTATCAGGACCTCAAACAGAGCCGTATTCCATGTGACTTTAGACCAGATACTAAACCTAAAATTGCTGGAGACAAGTATGTAGGTGTCTATAAATTTTTACTTAGAGTGTGAATCACACATGTATGGCTAAATTTAGAGCTACATAGCTAGTGAGGTAGTTAAACATGCTATTATTTTGTGACAGGATCTTTTTAATCTCTACTCAGGCTACCTAGCTAATAAGCTAGACCCACCTAAAGATAATTCAGGAAGGAGTGTGTTGCTCAGTTTATTTTAAGGCTAAAAATGCACTTGACAATCAGGTGGACTTGAATTACAGCTACAACAGTATTTAGCTGGAGTTTAATTCATCCTTACACATTAAATAAGCTAGCAGACTTAATTTAAGCATTTTGGTTTTGGTTTTCAAAGATCCTGTCACTTATCAATAATCACTAATATCAGGTCACAATGCAAAAAGATGCACAAGATGGATACCCACTAGCTACCTATAATTGGATGTTTATAAGCCTGTATGAATAATAATTATTATACTAATACAATGGACTAGTTATAACTGTGGTAGTATACAATAGAGATCTGATAACTGGGCTAGCTAATAATACTTTTCCATCTAAAGGTGATCCTTGAACATCGCCTCATAATACGTAGGTATTTCAATATCATTGTGACCTGTATTGCCATCCACAGGTCTATAATAATGATATATAATACTTTGTTGTCTTTATTCTTTTAATGAGTATACCATTTTTTATACCTTCCACAGTCAATTCGGTGATTACAAAACAAGAATTGATGGTAAAAACTATTAGAAATAGAAGCCAAGTTGTTGAAGATATTTCTAGAACTGACAGTGAATTTATTGAGATCAAATCACCTGATTATAATTTAGGAAAGTAAGCATCATCAAATAATATAGCTAACTTTGATCTACATAATATGTACGTAGGATTGATCAGACCTCACTCACTAATTTTAATTTTCTCTTCCACTGTTTATCTATGTATACTTTTTGCATTATGACCTTATCCATTGCTACATTCTTTTCATTTCATATATACGTATCATGCATTAGGTATAAAAGAAGAAAGTATGTGGTGTACAATATAAAATGTGAAGGTGGTGGGATAGGAGTGGTGGACATAATTAGCTTTCATCTGAACGATACAAAATGTGAATCCAGGTATATAAATAAATATCTTGTGTAGTTTATCTCATTTACGTATCTCCTGGTGGATTCTAGGACTATATTATTAGACTTCTTGACAGCTACTTTCTAGCTTTTTCAATAGCAGGAACATAGCCAGAGTGGTTCTGGGTATTGTTTGACCATAGCTACTTTTCACTCATTTTGATTACTAATATGGTTGTTGTTAGCACTAATCACAGGGTCTAACACAGGTATGTCACTTCTACGTATACTATTAGTTATCCACTCTAAAGAGTGGCAACAGATAAGTTCCTCTTATAATAATATTAACTACATCTTCACACATTAACTACCTAAATTAGGCTCCTTCTCCATGTAACAGATTATTCAGATAACATCTGTTAGAGCTAGGGGTAGGGCTAGGAGTAGGGCTAGAGTTAGATACAGTATGCAATAACAATAGTACACAATTTATCTGAATGATGAAATCATGTATTCTGTTATATGGAGAAAAAGCCCTAAATTTAGATGGTTCAACTTAACTACTCAAATCACCCTGGCTATGTCAGTACTCCATAGTTGAGTAACCGAATATAAAGGTTACTGCTGCTGTGTTAATGTAGATGTGTGGACTATGTTCAAGTGAGTGGGGAATTTGGAATAAGTTTTGATGACTGTGGGAGAGTCGAACCAAAGAGATTCTATGTATATACAGGTATGTACATGTATAATGGTATGTACATGTATAAGGGTACATGTATATAATGGTATGTATAATGGTATGTATGTCTATGTAGGTCACACTATAGTAACATGTTATAATAGTGTCTCTAAAAAAAAAATTAGACTGCAGGTTTTTTATAATCTGTCAACATTACTTCTCTCCCATTACATAGTGAGATGAACCTTGATGAACTTTCAGTAGCTAATGGTGAGTGTGACAGTAATGAATAATGAAGTTCTTAAACTCCAAAACAAAACCCTCCCCTCTCCCTACATCATCCTGTTATTATTATTGTAGGTGGCTAGTGTCAAGATTTGATTGCAAAATGATTAAATTAATTTTAGTGATTGCTAGCAGTGTAAAGAGAATGAATTATTCAAAATTAAGCTTAATGGCACCTCAGAATATATAATATAATAGGATATTGTAGAAGAGGGGAGAGGTTTGTTTTGGAGTGTAAGAACTTCATTATTAATATCACTGCTCTACTCACCATTATCTACTAAGACCTTACTAAAGCAGGATATTAATGGGAAGAAAGGTTTGTTTTAAGTTTCTATTGAAATATTCATTTCCTTCTTTCCATGCTTAAGTTACTAAACAATATAATGTGTTGTTGATGTAATGGAAAGAGAAATATTATTTACACACCATTAATTAACTTGAAATGTTGTTATTGTTGCAACCAACAGATACATTCCAAATAATATTTCGGAGTTATAGACACTACACAAATGGACATTTTCATATTAACGTATTATGTTTTGGTGGTTATCAAAGCCAAGTAACAAGAAGAAAGAGAAGCTCACCTGATAATTCTTTCCTGACTCAATGTAGAGATGTGCTTGTGAGTTAATTTAATAAATTTTATAATAATAAATTTATTATTATTATTATTGTCGTCGTCGTTGTTGTTGTTACTATCTTTATTATTATTGTCATCATCATCATCGTCATCTACAATAGGATAATGAAGCACATCATAAAGATTTCATGCAGAGAATAAAGAGACAAGTAGGAACAAGGAAGGTTGGAGACACACTAACATCAAGAAGAATCAATATTTTGTATGGAATGAATGTCACATACCACAATAAGAGAATTGACTTTATTAATATCACAAATGGCCAGATTATACCCAATATGAGGTAATGTTTAATCAATAGATATCTAGTTAGGATTATACAATAACAGCAATAATAATAGTCACTGTGGTAGTACTTATAATATAGCAAAGTACCTGACATACCTGTGGATATTCCTCAGTTTGAGTGAGTTTAATAACTAATTGGCTGTGTCATACCTGGTGATTGATGAAATTGCAAAAAATGACTAGCTAGCTATGCATCAAGAAAATTATGTTTAGCTACACTCACAAAAATTTTTTGAGTTCTACCATTCATTTATGTCAATGAAGGCACCACAATGACTCCTTAGGAGCAAAATCTGAAGATACCATGAATACCAAAACTCACTGGATTCCAAATTTTACTGGAGTTCATGAATATTTCAGACCACTAATTGAGATTATTCGCCAGTTAAATATCCGTGTATTCTGGTCCAATACTGATACAAAAAGTAGTTCTATAAAAAAAACAGAATTCTTTATTTGTTTTTTCAGATATTTTGACTCTAAGACAGCTATAATAATTATAGCTATAGTATAGAGCTAGTTACAAGATAGTTGTGTAACAAAATGTGCAGCCCATGAGAATAACAGCACAGGGTATATATACCACCACCTATAAGGAATTTTAGTTGTTGGGCCAAGCATAATATTCGAATGGTTCAAACATGGTCTCAAAATCCAAGAGAAACAAGTTCAGCCACACTCTGTTTCTAAAGTTCATTTGAGTTCATTTGAGCACTAGAAGAAATATTAATGACTGGGAAATAACTTAGCTGCTCCCTTCTCAAAACTACAAACAATGTTTTTAAAAACAGCAATAAATTAATGAAAACATGCACTATGTAATTTTCTGTCCAACTTCCACTTACTGGGGTCCAGGTAGCTAATTCGAACAGGCTTTAGCTGTCTGTATGATTAGTATATAATAATTATAACAGCCAGGCATAATTATTAATAAATAATAGATACCTACCTAATTGTAAACTTTGAAATTGGAGTTGTGTTGTTATAAGATTGTTGCATCTCTTCTGGTTTTGTTATTGCAAGAACATGTTACAATTTAGCTACATACATAATTAGCTACTTGGAGGAATCAACACACAAAGTTCACTGAATAATGCCTTGTCCCTAAAGAGTTAGGCTTTGTCATTTAACTTCTGGGCCATGCTTGAATAAAAGTGGTAAAGGAAAATCCCCCCCCGATGAAATTACCAGTATTATTATTATTATTATTATTATTATTATTATTATTATTATTATTATTATTATTATTATTATTATTATGTAGCATATTCAATATTGAGACCTTATACACTTATCATCTCAACGGTGATGTGATTGACTACAATGTGAGTGCTTTAAACGGGCATGGTACCTGCTTGACATTCAGTGGTCCTGGACCTATGTTCATCACCCCAAAACGTGTCTACTTCCAGCTATTTATAACCAATGCTACAGTAAGCAAACTCAGTGAGCTGTACCACATCATAGAAATATGGGAGGAATAGGGAAGTGAAGCAAGATGAGTAAGATAAAATACTCTTTTCATTTTTATTGTTACAAAATTTGTATAAAAAAGACTGTAAGTGTGTGTGGTCACCAAAGTAGGTGTGGTTACAGGGGTGGATCCAGAATTTTGGAAGGGGGTCTTACTGCATATGAATATTGAAGGACCTTCCCCTTCAGCCAGGATGCGTAGCTACAATCTGATGTAGTCTCACGCTCACCAGACTCACACTGAGAAAGAGTCTGGACCAGTTCCATAGACAATCTCGTTTCAACTTGCCAACAATCTTGTGGCGACATTCATGAAACATCACAATATGTCACAGTTTTTGAATGTTCATTTTTGCGTACTTTTAGCTGTGCGAGTGCATGTGTACTTAGAGAGTACTCACACTAAAAGCAAATCGCAGACTTTTACTAATTTCGTGACGTATATCGTGTCATAATAGTTGTGTATGATGTCAATAATTGCTGACTGTGCACACCTAGATCGTCTATGGAACTTGTCCAGACTAAATCTGATGATACTGTGATTAATTCTTCTGAATTAAAATTATCTTTAGTTGGCTGACTAGAAACTGTAGAAGTATGAGAACCAGTAGCAGCAGTACCAGTTGTAGTACTGCTAGGAAGTAAAGTTTTATCAGCACTAAAATATATACAATCACATAATAATCTTAAAGTCTTCATGATAACATTGATACTAGAGAAATCCCAGGTTTTTAGAGCAGGACCCTCGTTTTGCAGGAGGTTTTTGTGTTTTGGAGGCTTGTTTACACATAATTCTAATACAGCTGGCTCTAGCTAACTAAGGAAGACAAGTACATGGATGAAGCTTGGCACTAAGTACAGTATCAATGAACATGTTAATTGCTAAAAGTATGTTACATCATTTTTATGTCTAGCTCTCACAGTATCATCAGTATAGTATATACATAGACACTAGGAATGTATAAATGATATTTATGAATATCATTACCTAACTTGTAGGGGGGGCTTCAGCCCCCAAAGCCCCACCCCCCTAAATCTGCCACTGATGCCAATTTTCTACGTGCATAACTACGTAGTGTTCTTCCTCTTTTTCTTCCTCTCCCTCTCTCCTCCACTTTTAACTATCTTCCTCTAACCTAGTATGCACTTTATCATGTTGCTGAATATCATATCTCCAGCATTGCACCTATTTCATTCTACTTACTTGTTTGTGGTATAGGGTTTTCTTCCTAATGCTGCAGAACTTGAAATATTGGATATCCTGAAATCTGATGTGCTCATGGATGATGTAGTGCTAGTAGCTATAGCCAATGAGAATGCTTGTAACCCTGTAGTGAGAGCTTATGCCAAATCAGTTTTTGAAAGGTATGTTGGCCTGCCAACAACAAAATAACTGGCCATTCATCATTCCTCATCCAAACCACTGATTAATAAGTCAATTTCTATCAAATTCTAATTATAGAGGTAAATTGCTGATGTTATTGTTATTGTTATTGTTACTATTGAAATTGTTGTTATTGTTGACTCAAGAATAATTCTTGAACTAATCCCTTTTACATACAATATAGCTATACATGTATAATGTAGCAACACATTCCTTTAAATAATGTTGAAGGATTAGGTGCTAAAGATGAGGAATACTGCATAAAAGGAAATGATACCCTTGCATAATAATCTTTCCAATTCCTCTTCTTTAGTGATATAAATAAATACCAAAATCTACTTAACTATTTGATTTTATTCTATAACCATGAACAGGGTAGACTATGGAAGATTAACTGCACTGAGATACAGGTGTATGATACGTAAGACAGTAGAAAAAATAAGTTATAACTATAATAATCATCATGTACTATGGCTAGTATTCAAGTTTGACAATAATAGTTACAACAGCATGTTTTAAAGTTAGCAGCTGAAGAAAGCACAAGAGACATTGTATAAATACTGTTGGGACTGGAACATGATTTCTCTACAATTATTTATCCACAAGTGGGCTAACATAAGACAAAGTCAAACTTCTATTTTACGTATACCATGTCACTTGGACAATAGTTATAGCATTAATCTCCGTCTGCTCATGACTATTTCATGTTTGTGACTTTTTCAAGTTCTATGGTAGATAATTAAGGATATTATATTTCTTATTTTCAGTTATTTCTGTTCATTTTGTTAGTCTTTAATATAGCTAATTATTCACTGCCTGGATTATAATTATAGGATTAACAATGTCAAATTATACTGTAGGTCTGGTGGGTGGAGCCAAACCTAGTGAAGGTAATGTGGAAGTCCTTTACGGAGGAATTTGGGGTACAGTGTGTGATGACTACTGGGATATCAATGATGGAAATGTAAATATAGCTACTGTCTAATATGTAAGGTCACATGTTTTACAAAGAGTGCAAGTTAGTTGTATTTACTTAGCTAGGGATAGCTATTATCACTTATCCAACCAGCAGAGTTGTACAGTAGAACTTCCAATAAAGGTATAAAGGACCCTCTGAAATAAGGATAATCACAGTACAAAGGAAAACTAAAAATGTACCATTTAGTGTATAAATTAATCTCTGAGTTAAGGACGTCTTCCTGACAAAAGACAATTAGTATTATAGGTTGTGTGAGTAACTGCTTGTACTTATTAAATTTATAGGTTGTGTGTAAACAGCTGGGTTATGTCAGAGCCACACGAGTCACCAGCAGATCAGCATATGGACGAGGAACAGGACGACCTATCTGGATGGATGATGTCCGATGTAGTGGAACAGAAAAAGCTCTGAGTCATTGCAGCTATACTCGAAATCATAACTGTGGTCATTGTGAAGATGCTGGAGTTGTATGTGAAGGTAAATAGACCATAGAAGCCTATGCATCCATTCTAAAATACCAATGATTTGTAGGGACACTGAGTAACTACAATAGGTGCAAAATGTGTACTGAAACAATCATTGAATGGATGCATTCATTAACCAAATTAACCTTTCTTGAGCTCCATGCTTGTAATGGAAATGTAGAGGCTTGTGCAAAAATGCTTCATTGTACTTATCAGTAGTAGCTCCATATCATATTCTCCATCTATGTAGCTAGCTATGTGTTAGAAGTTACTTCTAGAGGTACGTAAGTAGAATATTGAAATAAAGGTCACATCAGAGGCACAACCATTTGTTTCATTGTAAGTACTTACTCATCATTATGTATAGCACCATTATTATTACTATACTCTGTATGTTAAAAGTTACTCCTAAAAATAAATAGAGCATTAAAATACATTAAAGTAAGGTCATATGAGTGTGGCACTAAGATAATTAAACCAGTTGGTACATTTAATACTAAGGTGGTCCTTTTTGGGGGGTCCATTATCAGAGGTTTTACTGTATTTACTAATACTTATGTTTTCTATCTTTCTGATAGAATGGCCACTCCCTATCAGACTAGTGAATGGGGCTACCCCAACAGAGGGTCGTGTGGAGATTAATGTGAATGGGACATGGGGTACTGTGTGTGATAATGGCTGGAGTACAAACGATGCTCGTGTTGTGTGCAGACAACTTGGCTACATTGGATATGTGTCACTGTCCAACTTTGGGAGAGGAATTGGTAAATTAGTTAGTGAAGCAAGCAGATATACTATTAGTCACAATATATCAAGGAATTCTATAATGATGCGTTTAATGTAGCTATATTACATGCATATGTATTGACTTCAAACAGATATTCAGGAGAGTGTGCATGCTCTAGAGTTTCTATAGCAGACTTATTATTTCCCTTGTGATCTATAGCTATAAATTCAGTCTCAAGTTCTTGATGAAACTATTAGACAAGAAGAGCGTCCTAGCATACACTCTAGTATAAACTAATTAATGTGTGGAAGACAATGGTTGAATCCAATAAGTTCTTATACATATGGCATATTGTGCATTGTAATATAACTTCCTTAGCCATAAATGTCCTTCATGCTTTACGTTATTATTTGGTATAATATTATTATGTGCATGTGTGTGTTTCATAGGTCCTATACTTTTGGATAATGTTGAATGTCTTGGGACAGAGAGTTCTCTACTAGAATGTAGTCATCTTGGTATTGGAGTCCATAATTGTAGTGATTATGAGATTGCTGGTGTACGCTGCACAGGTAAAAATGTAACCAGTGAAAAAGGCCTTTATAAACTTTATATACAAGATTTGATATTTGGAGGGGGTGTGGTATAATACTTAAAACACTGTGATAACTATTTCTGAGATACTCCTTGTTCCTGTGCCAAATTATCAAACTCAGACACTAATTTGATACACTAAAGAGTCTATATGGATGGCTCCATTTCAGTTCTGTTGAAGTATCATGTATCCAAGTGTCGTTAATACAGGACAGTGTTCAGGGGTTGAAAAACCTCATTAGCTATTCCAAAAAGTCAAACCATGTGTCTATAATAATCAACCATTTCTATGACATGGTATTATACTGTATTCTTTCCTCAGTGATTAAAAATTCATCAATAAACCTCCCAATAAATTGAGGATTTTTGATTAACAAACATTATATTTAAAGAGTGATGAGCAGGAAGGAATGTTGTAGCTAGGGTTTGTACTATATATTAAAATTTATAGCTAAAGCTGATCTGACTTATAATGAAAATATTGGACTTTCATAAGATTATTTATTGCCAAAATAAAGTAACAAGTGAGCTAAAAACTGTGAGAATTTCAATTTCAGCAATTGCTAGATCATCATTAATTTTTTTCAGACCAATGGCAATGTGACATGAGCCAAATGGCATGTACTCTAACTTCATCAATCTATTAGTTAGTATCCTTCCTCTTTATATAATATTATGCAGGTCTTCTTCATCCTAGTCCTCCACTGCAGTTGCACCCTCTTGTTACTCAGCCATTTCCAATGACCATGACACCCTCTCCTTTCCCACCAAATACCAGTTCAGTGGAGCCCCTGACATCCATTGCACCTTGATGAGTGTGTGTAAACAAAACCATCAGTAAAACTTTAGAGATATTAGCAATATAGCATAGTTATGACATTGTCATTATTATTGTCTACATCAAGTCACTGAACACTTTAACAATATTGTTTTTATTATCTTAAGATGATTAATGAGCATGTGCAAGAACTTTTATGAAAATTGTATCTAATATTATTATCTATTATACCTAACAGAGAAATGTATCCCATAATAATTTAATGTGTTAGCTATACACTATGTATGCTCAAGAATTATGACCTAAGTAATAACAGTAAGAGTGATACTGAAATAGGTTGGTCATGCATGTGGGTTGGTCATTCAGGACTGCCAAAAACTCGGATTTATGCAAGAATTTGTATTTTTTTAAATACTGCAGAGTATCTTTGGAAGTATTTTTAAAATCTTTGTACATTAGCTAGCTTAGCTATCACATTCTCAGTGCTGCCAAAGTCTTGGATTTTATCCAAACTGCTTGGATTTTAGACCCTTAAATGTTTTCTTTGGAATTTTCACCTACATAACCCTAGCCCCCTAGCACAAAAGCAGTTTTAAAATTTCTACACTTGATGCATTTTTAAGTGTTCAATCTCTAAAGTGCTATGATTTAAACTAAACCAAACACTGATCTTAGCTATTAAGGTGTCATGTTCTCATTACATTTTTTGATAAAAATTGTGCTTTGGATTTTTTGGTACAGAAAAATTTGATTATTGTAAATTGTAATCATCTCTACTGAGCATGCTCAGACTTTTGTAAGAGTGATGAAGAGAAACTTGTTTTGCTAGTGAATAACAGCCTTTATTATAACTGCAAGCTAACTCTCAGGGCCAGATACATATTCACACAAGTGTATCACTCACTATACATACATGGAAGTCTGTATGTATGTCTCATATAATATGAGTGTATTACAAGTGACTCATCACACAATTATTCTCCACTCATTGTAAAGGGCTACAAAATGACATAATAATAAAGCACTATACCTACCAAGCTTTCCTAGACCTAAAATTCATATTATTGGGAAATCACAATTTTAGTATGTGTAATCATTATGAGTGTATTACATTATGACAAATAACATTCTGATCCACTCACTGTGAAAGGGCTCCAAAAAGGTTTGCTAAATCAGAATATTCTAGATTCTTGAAGCTGTTACAATAATGAGCTAACAACTTAAGTGTAAGTAAGAACAAATAACCTAGGTGTAAGAATTTACAAGAACAAACAACCTACGTAGGTGTAAGAATTTACAAGGAAGAACAAACAACCTACGTAGGTGTAAGAATTTACAAGGAAGAACAAACAATTTAGGTGTAAGAATTTACAAGTAAAAACAAATAACCTAGGTGTAAGAATTTACCAATAAGAAAAAAACAACCTAGCTATAAATGTAAGCTAACACAAGTTCCTAGCTAATAGCTGGCTAGACTCAGTAGACTGTTATCTACAGAGATACCACACAAGACATCATTTTTTCTCTCCACATTTTGGACTTGCTCACATTGCTATCAAAGCTAGATGGAAGGTTATAAACAGCAGGAGAAAGCCATATTATGTAGAAAGGTATGCTCTAAGGGAGGGTAGGTGTATGGTAAGTAGCTAGATAGGGTACTAATCTCTGGCAGTGTTTCTATCTCTAACCCGTGCATCATGTGAAGAACTGTTAGTTGCTAGCACTGATTGTGTAAAGTTGTTACTTCTACTACATCTCTCTGTCATATCCTTAGCTGGTCTCACAGTTGTAGTCTAGATTTCTCTAACCTGTCTGTTGAATTTGTTGTCTAGCTTTAGTGTGTGCTGTGTCGGCTGTGAGAAGTCACACTGTCATAGCCTTAACTGTCTGAACCTCTAGCCAATCTGTTATGTGAAGTCTGTTATAGTCTTAGCTATATTATCTTCTTTGGATGGTTTCCTTACTTCTGTTATACAAGAAGACAGAGTAGGTAGATATTGGTACAATTCTTGGTATAAATGTTAAATCAACACACTCAGGAACAGAGTCCATGTAGGTATATAATTTTATTTTCAAATTCTAGTTAAAAAGTCAGTGTACAATATCTTCTGCTTAATATCAATGTGTACATATGTATATCATTCCCTGGGCGTTCACTTGACATAAAATTAGAGGCCATTTCAACTTCAAAATTTTATAGCTACGTAAATCTTTTCTGTTAATATTGATATTTAAAGGAATCACTGACTGTAGAAGACAATCCTAAAAGTGCCCATGATGTGGAAGTACAACAGAGAGGTCCTAACTATCTTCCAAAATATGTCACATACTTTCAGGAATTGGAACTGTAAGTTATTTCATATAACCTATAATGGTGTGGACTGATTGAATGATTATTTTGCTTTGTTGTAGTCGGCTGGAGTTGCTTTATGGTGTTTACAGTATGGGGTTATATTGGCCTATCGAAATTCAGAATGAAGTACTTCCCGTGCTCTTGACTGATCCTCCAATGAACGTTGTAGTTCAATCTAGTAGTAGAACGGGAAAATCTATTGCTTTGGCTTTGTCAATGCTCTCTCGGGTTGATGTTTCAAAAAAGTGGCCACAGGTAAAGAGTAAGGGACTGCAGTAATCCCCTACACCTTTATCTCTACTGGTTCTGGTATAGCACACACAGCTTCTTAGTGTAAAAGGGGAGATTAGAGCAAGCCCCATTCTTCAAATGAGAGATTTCTATGTTTGTTATCTTGACATTTGTCCTTAATCCTTTAGATCATATGTCTCACACCAACCAATGACATGGCAATACAGACTGGTGAAGTGTTGACTGAGATGGCTAAATTCTTTCCTGGATTCCAACTTGCATATGCACTTGGAGGAGAAAGAGGTATTGTAGTGTAGATAGTAACAATGGGCATGCTCTGATTATAGAGGTCCTCCATGGTAGCTACTAATAGGTTTCTCACCTTTGTTCTATGTGGAGAGTATGGAGTTGTGATCATAATAATAATTACACTGGGTGGTGGTGTGGTGGGTAGTAGTGATGGTGGTTATTTTGTAGAAGTTGGAGAGCTATCTAGCCACTAGCTGTGATATTAATGTAATAATAGTTTTAGGATTGGTTTATCTCATGGCAAGCTTTGGGTGAATATCTACCAATATTCATTCCTCAAGTGAAATAATCTACATTCTATCAGATAGTGTGATAGCACTCCCTGTGTATAACAATGATGACTAAGTTCCACTTGTAGTAAAAAATCCCTCACTGCCTCTGTTCATTTTGGAATGTTTCAAAGCCCAACTGTTACAGCGAATTTATTACCAATTTTGTAAAAATTACAGTTGAGAAGGAAGTTGAGAAGACTGAACATATAATTGTGGGCACTCCTTTAACTGTTTTGGACTGGATTCTTAGAAAGAAGGTGTGGTATACTGAGACAACTGAGCATGCTCACTCACTACCTAGAATAATTATTATGTCATTAGTTTGTGCACTTTAATAGTTGGCCAGTTTTTATGTTCAGCCAGAGTGCAGTGTATCAGAATATCATTGTGTGTGTAGTAAAAGATTTTCTATAAAGTTCTATCAAAGTTAGCGTGCAGGACAGCTAGTTAGCTGCCGTTTAGTTGACAACCCTACCGCTTGGCTCTCGGGAGGCAGTTTGTCACAGTGGCGACGAGGATGGGATAAGTTAAGATGGGAGACTCACCTCAGACCGTTTATGCTCAAGTTTTTGGCCGGTTGGAAGCGTTTGAGCCGGAAGGAGAAAATATCACTACCTATTTGGAGCGTGTGGAACTCTATTTTGCAGCTAACAACATAGCTGACGACAAGCAAACTTCGGTACTCTTGACCGTGATTGGCACTAAGAATTATGGTATTATTAAAAGTCTCGTTGCTCCTGTCCAGCCCAAAGACAAGACTTACACTGAACTAGAAGCTGTTCTGAAGGCTCACTTTCAGCCTAAACCTCTTCTCATTGCCGAGAGATTTCGATTTTACCAGCGTAACCAAGCAGCTGGCGAATCTGTTTTGGACTATGTAGCTGAACTGCGAAGATTGGCTATTTCATGTGATTTCGGTGAATTTCTGGATCAGGCCTTGCGTGACAGGTTTGTGTGTGGACTAAGAACTGAGTCTACTCAGAAGAGGCTACTTACGGAGAGAGACCTGACCCTAGCTAAGGCTGTGGAGCTAGCTAGTGGCATGGAGACCGCTGCAGCTGATGCCAGGGAACTTAAACGTCCTGGTAATAATGTTACGAACAATCATGTTTATCACACACCTATTACTAAGACTTATCACACACCAGTTACAAAGGATTGTCATACAGCAGCTGTAACTAAGAATTGTCATCGTTGTGGCAGAAGTGACCATGATGGGAGTGTCTGTCGATTCAAGCAAGTAAAGTGTCACAGATGTGGTAAGACAGGCCACATAGCACCTGTCTGTAGGAGTGGTTCTAAGGGCCACCCACCATTCAACAAAGGTTTCCACAAAGGTTCCTACAACAACAAGAGTTCCCATAAGTCTAAATTAACACACCATGTTGACACCAGTGAACCAGAGTCAAAGAAGGAAATAGAGCTGCCAATTTACACCTATACTGTGAATAACCTACCCACCAAGCCAATTAGAGTGGATGTGAAGGTGGCTGGTAAATTATTATCTATGGAGGTGGACACAGGGGCTGCAGTGTCCATACTATCTGAGTCTGAGTTCAGGAAGAAGTTTCCTAGGGGGAAGCTGAAACCATCTTCCATGTTACTATCAACCTACACAAAAGAGCCAATGAAGGTTATAGGAAAGTTCTCAGCTGAAGTTCACTATCAGAAACAGGGACCATTTAACCTTGATCTTATCATCGTTTCTGGAGATGGACCATGTCTCTTGGGAAGAAGCTGGTTAGAATGTATCAGTTTAGATTGGTCGTCTATTGCAGCCATCATTCATAATACCTCACTTCAACGGGTCCTGGAGGAGAACAGAGATGTATTTGCCGAGGAGCTGGGCACCATACGACCTTTCCTAGCAAAGTTGGCTGTGCTCAAGGATGCCAGGCCTAAGTTTCACAGAGCTCGTCCCATACCTTTCGCTCTGAAGAGTAGAGTGGAAGAAGCATTGGATCGTTTGGAAGCTGATGATGTACTGGAGAAGGTCAGCCATAGTGAATGGGCTGCTCCTATAGTGGCTGTACCCAAAAGGGATGGTAGTATTCGTGTTTGTGGGGATTACAAAGTTACAGTGAATCCAGTCCTCGAGGTGGATCAATACCCACTCCCTCGTCCAGAGGATCTGTTTGCTACCTTAGCTGGTGGTAAAAAGTTTACCACATTGGACTTATCACATGCCTACAACCAACTAACTCTGGACCCTGAGTCCCAGAAGTATGTCGTTGTGAACACTCATCGAGGTCTCTACCGATATAAAAGACTTCCATTTGGCATTGCCTCAGCACCTGCCCAATTCCAACGGGTTATGGACCAAATCCTGCAGGGTATGAATCATGTGACATGTTACTTAGATGATATTTTAATTACAGGTTCCACCATTGATGAACACCTGTCCAACTTAACTGAGGTCTTGCGACGTCTTAAAGAACATGGAGTGCGGTTGAAAAGAGAGAAGTGCCAGTTCCTGAGAGATAGCGTGGAATATCTGGGTCACTTGATAGATGCTGATGGTCTACACACCACTGACAGCAAGTTGAAAGCAATTAATGAGGCCCCTTCACCCACTAATACTCAGGAGCTTAGGGCATTCCTGGGGTTATTGAACTATTATGGTCGTTTTATTCCCAACCGTGCTACTCTATCACAACCCCTAAATACCCTTTTATGTAAGGATCACCACTGGAGGTGGACAGAGAGATGTGAAAGGGCTTTCCAACAACTCAAAAAGACTCTTGTGTCCTCATCTTTCCTAACTCATTATAATCCAAATTTACCTCTTAAACTTGCAGGGGATGCCTCTGCATATGGAGTCGGTGCAGTCATTTCCCACACCATGGATGATGGAACTGAACAACCCATTGCCTTTGGATCTCGAACATTGTCAAAAAGTGAACAAAACTACTCACAGATCGAGAAGGAAGCACTTTCCCTCATCTATGGAGTACGGAAATTCCATTCATACCTCCTAGGCCGCAAGTTCACACTTGTAACAGACCATAAGCCGTTGACATATATTCTTGGACCAAAACGTGGAATACCTCCACTTGCTGCTGCTCGGTTGCAACGATGGGCTCTAATCCTAGCAGCCTACAATTACAATATTGAATATCGACCTACTGGAGCACATGCAAACGCCGATAGTCTCTCCAGACTACCCTTGAAGTCCGAAAGAAGCCGTGTCACTTTGGATGAACCTGCTGTTTTCAATGTCTCTCAGCTGGAGAGCTTGCCAGTCACAGCTAAACAGTTGCAGGCAGCTACCCGAACAGATCCGACTCTTAGTAAGGTTTTACGCTGTATGAGAGAAGGCTGGCCCAAGCAGAGCAGCAAGGAATTGCATCCATACTGGTCCCGTAGGTTGGAGTTAACGGTGGAGGGAGGATGTATATTGTGGGGGATACGAGCCATAGTGCCACAGAAACTCAGAGAGAGACTGTTAAAGGAACTACACAGGGATCACCCAGGAATCAGCCGTATGAAGATGGTGGCAAGAAGCTACATTTGGTGGCCAGGACTTGACCAAGCCATAGAAGATCTGGTAAAAAGTTGTGTGTCATGTCAGTCAGTGAAACATGCACCTTCAGTAGCCCCACTACAACCATGGATTTGGCCTAACCAGCCCTGGAAGCGTGTACACCTTGACTTTGCAGGGCCATTTCAAGGAGCTATGTTTCTCTTAGCAGTGGATGCCCATTCTAAATGGCCTGAGGTCCACATTATGAAAGATACTACCACTACCAAAACTATAGATGTCCTACGTAATATATTCTCTTCATATGGGATACCTGAACAGCTAGTGACCGACAACGGTCCACAGTTCATCTCTGATGACTTTGCAATGTTTGTTCGAATGAACGGGATTAAGCACATCCGTTGTGCTCCATATCATCCTGCCACTAATGGGTTAGTGGAACGTTTTGTTCAGTCGTTGAAGGCTGCCCTCAAAGCAAGTTTGAATTCTGGATTACCTCTACATCGTCGTGTATTAAACTTTCTATTTACCTACCGTAGTACACCACATACTACTACGGGTGTCTCTCCTTCTTCATTATTTCTACATCGTAGGATCAGGACCAGGCTGGACTTACTTCACCCTAACAGTGAGTCTCAAGTGCTGGCTAAGCAAGCACAGCAGAAATCTCAGCATGATAGAAGAGCTCAACACCGAGAGTTCTTTGTTGGTCAAACTGTAATGGCTAGAAATTTACGCCCTGGACCTGACTGGGTACCTACAGTTGTAGTGGAACGACTTGGACCCCTTACCTACCTAGTGGAAACTTCAAACAAACTACTCTGGAAGAGACACATTGATCTCTTACGAGAGTTGAGTATGAGGAATTCAAATACCGAACCTCAGGAAGACACTAGTCCTAATGATTTGGAACCAGAGGTTTGCTCAACACCTACTGTTGCAATTCAGCCAGGAGAACCTGCAACTCAAGCTACGACACCTGGAAATGAATTTGCGACCACTGAAGAAACACCTGAATTACCCACTGTACCTAGCAGGATGTCCCAACCAATTCCTGTGGAAGCAGCTGGAACTGCTACAGAAGCTACTGCACCCACCGAACATCGGTACCCAACTAGAAATCGACAACCTCCAGACAGACTAGGTTGGTAGATGTGGATTTAGTGGGGAGGGGTGTGGTATACTGAGACAACTGAGCATGCTCACTCACTACCTAGAATAATTATTATGTCATTAGTTTGTGCACTTTAATAGTTGGCCAGTTTTTATGTTCAGCCAGAGTGCAGTGTATCAGAATATCATTGTGTGTGTAGTAAAAGATTTTCTATAAAGTTCTATCAAAGTTAGCGTGCAGGACAGCTAGTTAGCTGCCGTTTAGTTGACAACCCTACCGCTTGGCTCTCGGGAGGCAGTTTGTCACAGAAGGTGTGTGCAATTAGTTCAATTGCTAATGTTGAAGTCTGTGCCTAATGAACAGACTGGCTGTTCACAGTACAAGAGCTATAGTTGAAATTTTACTAAGTGAAATAGTGAATTGTGGCCTAAGCATCTGATAGTTGCTATCCTGGCTAACTGTTGGTAGAGTATGCATGACTGGTGTGTGTTTGAGTGTTCTGACTTTGTCTCAGAAATAAAGACTGTGATCATTATTATAATGTCCACATTTTCTATTCTAAAGGTGGTGGATCCTAAGAAAATTATCATGTTTGGAATAGATGGAGCTGAAGTCATAAACCTGCAAGGGCAGCAGGAAATAGCCATCTTAATACAAAAGTATGTGTAACAAAGAGTAGCTATATCAAAAGTTGATAGGCAGTTTTTCCAAGACAATTAATTCTTTTCTTCATGGTTAATAATGGCCAACAGAGAATATAGATGTATAATAATATGTATTTTAAAGCGATTTCTGCATCCTTCCACTTAACAGATTAGCCATGCATGCACTCCATTACAGAAATAATGGAGTAAAGTTGCTTCTTTCAGTATTTATGATATCATACATGTCCTTAGCAGAACTGTAGGTATTTGACCCATATACGTACCTTCCACAGTCATAGATATTTGTACCTGTTACATTCTTTCATATGCACATTGGCTAAATTTTATGTAATAAAAGCTTGTTACAACAGCTACTGTATGTTAAAACCTACATATAAGCTGGCATCTTTAGCTGGATGCACACCAGCAAAAATATAACACTGACAGTACAATAATGTTTTCCATATTTGTATGTTCTAGGATGCTACCAGATTCTTGTCAGAAAGTCCTATTTTCAGCTGAAATCGTAAATTTTGCTCACAGAGTCATACCAAGTGCAGTCTATTATACAGTACTCCCAAGGCAGAATGAAAAAAAGCATCAGGTAATCTTATTTTTCCATTCTAGTTATAGCTCATTCCTACCTTGCAGAGCTACTCTTTGCTCCTTAGTTTCAGTTATTTAGTATAAATAGGGTTTCAACAAATCACACATGCAGAAATAAGAAAGATATACATAGTTTATACCTCACATAACAATGATCTTACAACCATCTTTTGGTGCTAAGCAATGGGCTACTTGTTCAGTGGTATTTTTGTCTCGATAGTGTTGTAGATTTCTTCAGACTCATGAAAAGTTCTTTCTCTATGGCCTCATGGCCATGACCTGACTTGGTAGTTCTTTTGGAGGTTACTTTTTTCTTTTTGAAAGGGAGCACATTCTTTGATGTGCACTAACTCCCTCTAGATAAACGTACTCATATGTATTTAGGTTAATTGCACCTTCTCTTCCTCCAGATAGAGTGTACATATAATTATTTTCTAGACTTTACAAATCACCCTCTCTCTTTTATTATTTGTCCAGTTATGTGTCCAATACCAGAATGAGGAAGACAAGCCTATGGTCGAGTATGCAATTGCCACTAATGAAAAAATCTGGTTTTTATGTAATGTAAGTTCTATGCCTAATAGCTATTCTGTGTAGGTTGGAGAATATCTGGGTATAGATTATTATTGCCTATAGGAAAGAAGTGATGTTGAGAGACTGGCAGTATCTATGTGTAGACTGAGGGGTCTGGCTGCATCTGTTTATATCAAAGGATTTCGGAGAACCTGAAGAGAAAGACCAAATCAACTGCTTAAGTCATGGAATTTCTCAAAAAGATAGTGACTGTCTCTTCTATTCAATTACACTTAACTTCGAATTTCAAATGTTTAATAAGAGAAGTTTATGCAAAGTCATGGACTAGCTACACATCTCTATGCAATTCATTTGAAGATCTGATTAATAAAGATTTGGTTGTAGAATAATGGCTAGATGAAATTTCTGATTACTATGTACCAAGAATTTATGAGTGTTAACCAATTACAACAGCAAGATGAAGAGTTTCTTCACAGTGGTGAATTTGCCTCAGATGTTTGAGACCTTTTGATTATAATGTATTAAAGGGACCTGATGTGATTTTTATATACCTCTGCAAAGAATATGCCTGTTGTCATTCAACACCCTACTCACTCTCATAATATTTCTATCATACAATCAAATTGGAAGTGGACATTAAAGTGCCATCACACCTCAGATACAGTGCAAGAGAGTACTGCTCAAGCAGTGCTGCAAAGTAGTCGTGAAGTTATTCTGGCCAAGGATTGTACCTACCTGTGGCAAGAAATTAGTGAAGGGGACACTGTGTTCCTTTGATATTAGTCAATACATTTGTTGCTGCCTTTGTTATAATGCTGTCATGGCAGTAAAAATTGTGCTAATTCTTTTGGAACCAAACCAAAAATGAGACTAAAATGTTCGGTCAGAAACGTAAACAGGAACCACACCAAGGCCAGTCTGTCCCACTTAAAGGAATGAAATCATCAACATTTATGAGAGATGTTGGAGAGTCAGTAACTAGCTACAGGGAGATTCAGAATTTTTGGTAGTAAGCAGTATTATTCCTCACCTACTAGAAGAGGAGAAGAAAAGTTTCTGTTGGGAAGAAGTTCAAAGTCTGGATCCTTCTAAATCTAATGCTCAATTCTTATTTTAACACAAGAACTTGGACTGGAGTTTGCACTAGCTATTATGAACAAACACAAGAAGAGAAACTAAAACCTTCAATATCATTCAAGGGGCTGGAACTAGCATACCAATGTCACTTAATGTAGCCATTTTACAGTATTAAAGCTGCACTCACACTGTCAAAATTTTTGATAATTCTCTCTATGAAGTTTAAGTGCTAGTTATAATTATTATTTCAGCAACAATAACAATGAATGATTATATGCTTTCCTGGTGTGAATACTGAGCTATATAATATTATTTCAAAGAGATGAAGCAAAAATTGTTAAAACTGAAATCTCTCCATTCTATCTATATAGCTAGTTATTTCTCATTTCTACCTTGTAGAGGTACTGACCTTTTCTCCTTACTTTCAATTATTTAGAAAAAGGGTTTAACAAATCACATGCAGAAATAAGAATCATATACATAGTTTCTACCACACACAACAATGATCTTACAGTTATCTTTTGGTGCTAAACAATTGGGCTGCTTGTTTAGTGGTATTTCTGCCTCACTGGTGTCTGTTTGCATCAAGTTTTGTTGAACCTACATAGGTGATTTTCCACTGACAAAAAAAAAATTCTGTTCACCAAGTTTCAATTGTGAAGTATAGGTGTATATTGCATAATATGCAGAGGTCAGATGATACAATGTGTGTACTTGCTGGTTTGGAAAGAAAAAATTTCATAGTCATTTGACCTGTATTGAATTCACCTCTATTATTCTTTTTATTGTTGTTTTGTTTTGTTTTCTGGTGCTTTTGTCTTTTGCTCCTTGGTGTTTAGTGGTGGTCACTTCACATGCTTTTGTTCATTGTTGTTGTTGTTGTTGTTGTTGTTGTTGTATATTATTAGTCAAATAATATGTAATAAATAAATTAAAAAATAAATAAAAATAAATAACTAAATAAATAAGATGTGTAACAAGTGTAGCAAAGAAGATTAACAATGAACAACTGACCAAGTCTATAATAGCTAAAAAAATACAAGAGACAAAATATCCTAGGAATTTTTGTCCCCCAGGGGACAATAAATCCTAGGGGGGGACAAACTGTCCTAGGATATTTTGTCCTAGGGGACAACTTATCCTAGGAAATTCTGCAAATTTAGTGGGGGACAGAATTTCCTCCTAGCTACACCGTACCAAAGTATGTACATAGCTATGTATAATCAATCCACAGATATGTACTGATACATAATGTTATTACAGAGATTTATAGATAGTGATAGTGATTTTGAGATGCCAAGCACTAATCAGATTTTGAAACAAGCAGATTAAGCTTTGTAAGGTTCGATGGAAGTATTGTAGTCAAAGATGTGTCTATAAATTTCTCATGCTGCAGAAGAAACCCCCATCTATTATTATCAGCTCAAGTGATGAAGAACTTGTAAGTAATTACATAGATTAATGTAGCTAGCATGGAGTGTGTAACAAGGCTATAAAAATTAATGTTATTAACATATTCCACTGGAAGTCAAAGTGTTATCATGTACATTTGCAAAATGAAATGGTATTACTTTTGCTACGTAAGTTATAGCAGAATACTTAGACTATGTTTAGATTATTCCAGTACTTTATATCCTAATAGTATGATGACTCTGCATGTGGTATTAAGTGAGATGATAATACTTAACAACAATGAGGTGTAAAACTATATAAGATCACTTTAGTACATGCTATAATCTTATAGACCCCTCAACAAGATTATAATATAGTTGAATCAAGGCTCATACATGAAGAACAAGACAGAGCTTATGCTGAGTCTCTTGCTATAGATAAAGCAAATGAGAAGGCAATGATAACTGTAATGACAAAAAATTATGCTAAAATAATGCTTATACATAATATTATATTACAGGCTAAAAAACAAAGGTATAGCTAATATTATTGTATTGTTGATGTAGTGTTTATTTTATTTATCTGTTGTTGGCGTAAAACCCTATATCTAGTACCTAAAACAGCTAGTCATGGGTGAATAGAAAAATGTAGTGTGGTAGAGCATGAAGAAAGGGGCTAGTGAAGTGAAAATCAGACCATGTAGCTCTAGCAGGTCAGGAGTTTCATCAGCCACAGTAAGATCGTCCATACATAGTAACTACAAATAATAACAATTAATTATTTCAGGTGTCAAGCTCAGTAGATTGCTGTAACACTAGTAATTTGCTTCTCTTAGCAGACACAAAACAAATTGTTATGGCAACAGTGGGGTGTGGGCAGGGGTTTGGAGTACAGTAGACCCTCACTTATAATATATGGACTCCTTGGGACCAGCACTAGTCCGTATATGTGAAATGTCCGTATATGCAGTGCTGCCAAAGTCTTGGATTTTATCCAAACTGTTTAGATTTTGGACCCTTAAATTTTTGCTTTGGATTTGATCAATAATAATTTGGATTTTCACCTAACTCTAGCCCTAGCGCAAGAACAGTCTTGGAATTTCTACACCTAATGCATTTTTAAAGTGTTCAATTTAATGTACCTCAAAAAGTGCTATGATTTAAACCAAGCACTGATCTTAGCTATAGCTAAAGGTGTGTGAAAATGCTATAAAAATTCATGTTCATAAGCCATTCATTCATTTTTTTGATAAAAACTATGCTTGGATTTCTTTGGATTTTTTGGTACAGAAAAATTTGGATAACTTTGTTGACTACTTAGGATATTGCTAAAATTATTTTGGCAGCACTGTATATGTGAAACAATAATGTATACACTAGTAAAAATTGTGAATTTCCTTGCCACACACTGATGAAGGAAATGTTCAGGAAATTTGTTGAGATGAATCACCTCATACACACCAACTTTCCAGTACATTTCCTTACATACAGTACAGATCATAATTTCCTGCACTCGTACACACCAACTTTCCAATATACCTTTCCTACATACAGTACAGATCATAATTTCTTGCACTCGTACACACCAACTTTCCAATATACCTTTCCTACATACAGTACAGATCATAATTTCTTGCACTTGTACACATCAACTTTCCAATACTTTTCTGATGTGGAAATTTCATTCTAATTTCCTGTTATCTGAAATATCATTAGTATTGACTAGCTATTGCCTCCTCTGTTCAGAAAATGCAAGAACACAATTCCTGTCTATAAACATTAACCAAAAAACCATACACAAGAATATTATAAGGAAAAGATAAGAACAGCAACTAGAAATTAACAAGGTGGTACCATAACAATTTTTACTGCCTAGTTACAATTATTGTATGAATACATACAGGACAAGGAATGTATGTAATATTAAAAATGAATGTAGGCCTTCCAATTCAAATGCACCTTTGCACCATACTTGTGCAGGCTTACCAATGCTGAACCTGCAAGAATGAGGCTGGAACCAAGGTACACAAACAAGACAAAGAGTATAGAGACTTGTTCAGAAACAATATAACTCTGTACGAAAAAATCTGTTTATTCTAACTAGTACCATCAATGGGATTTACAAAAAGTCGTGGTAAAACTGTTGAAGAACCAAACATATTTTCACTCCATTTAGCCATGGCAGACTTTGTTGTTGATGGCAGCAATTTGATGCACTTATAATAAGTGGAATTCAGCAACAATCTTAGCCATGGGATAGTACATTTAACAATGCCATCACATGCTTTTAAAAGGTCTAATTCAGTTTCTCAAAAAACATGGCATGTGCATTTAGTTGGAAAAGTATAGTCTACAAGTAAACTTGCATGAGCCATAAGAACTGAGCCTGTAAGAGATGATCGAAGGGTAAAGAGATCATTTAGTTCATCTTTGTATATATCGGGTTGGATGGCATACAAATTATTGTCAGAAATAAACCTACTCATAAGTTGAATTTCAATAGATCGATTATTTGTGGGTTGATGCTCCAGAATGCCATTGAAGTCTCTGATATCACTCTAGCAAATATTCTTTTGTTAAAATTTGGGAACATGTGCAATCATTGTCCCAATATATATGCACATGCATTTGCATCTTAAAAATATTTGTTGGACTATGGTCCAGTGTATGGCTATTGGGTATTTTAATATGAATGATACAAACTGAAGGTTAATATGAGTATGCATGAATTAACCCTTTGGCATGGAAAGACCACTATATATAGTGGCTTAACTGTTGGTCATGGATGACTATTATACTTTATGGTTTTCTTTTAATACTTACTTTACCTAATATATGGCATGAAACATCACCACTGATATAATATTATAGCAGTTATTGTATTGAGAGTGACTTATTTCATTGAGAGTAATTTTTCGTTCTTTTGAAATAATTATTTTGAGTATGGAGTCTAAAACATGGATAAACACAAAGTGGCATGGGGGCAATGGCATTGTAACTGGTGCAGCAAAAGGAGCAATCTGTGCTGCTTGCTTCCTCTTCTTCATTAGCACTATCACACTCTTCATTATCTGATGTCTCCCATTCACTGCTATCAATGATTTGAAGGACATCATCACAACAAGGAGCTGCCATTCTATAAAAGTACAGTGTACAAGTAAATGTTCAAGCACCAATCTACACACTTGATCTACTTGGCATATTTCTAGCTACAGTTAATTGCTAGAGAGAGATAGATACCTGGCTGGTTTTATTTGCCAGACAGAGATAGCTAGCTGGCTAGTTTTATTTGCTAGACAGAGATGGCTACCTAGCTAAGTAGTACACCTATAGCTAACATTTTACTTGCTAGACATAGCTAGCAACTTAGCTGGCAATTTAGGATCAATATGGATGAACGGCCCCAAGCAGGAAACGCAATATTAACGCACAAATTTTAATTTTCGCGCACTCACACGTGATTGTAAATAATAATTTTTATTATAATATTAACAACTATTATTATTATTATTATTATTATTATTATTATTATTATTATTATTAATACCATAAAAATAAAAAGGTGTTTAAAATTTTGGCGGGAAATTGGTGGGAAAGATTTAGCATGTCTATAACATCTTGGGGCTTATTTTTTTTAGTGGTAAACCGGTCATTATCAACTTCCTCAGGAGCAGACATTTGCTAGCCCAAACCATATCTTGTTCAAGGTGTGGAATACCTGTAATAACTCGAGAACAAACTATGTCATTTATTATTATTATTATATAGTATCACTAGTTGTCTGTGATGTCATCTTAATTAGTGCACGTTAATATATAGTCCATGTTTTTAGGGTTCGTTCAGTTTTTAGCATAATAATCTTTTGAGTATTACTAAAGTACTTGCGTGCAAAGCTATAGCTATAGTTAGAAATAACTATACAACATTTGACGACGAGGATCAATGGCTATCCACGGCACCATTACACAGTTTGTTCCTGGGGAGGAAGACTGGACAGCCTATGTTGAGAGGCTAAACTACTATTTCATAGCAAATGAAGTAACTGGTGTAGCGAAGAAATGCTCTATATTGCTTTCAGCCTGTGGACCGAAAACATACAAGCTGATCAGAAGCCTGGTGCCTGCTGACAAGATAGACGAGACTGCATACGATGAGCT
The DNA here is from genome assembly GCA_964016965.1 of Diacarnus erythraeanus. Classification (NCBI taxonomy): domain Eukaryota; kingdom Metazoa; phylum Porifera; class Demospongiae; order Poecilosclerida; family Podospongiidae; genus Diacarnus; species Diacarnus erythraeanus. The sequence goes on from OZ024673.1 coordinate 6,615,005, forward strand.
GGTGAAACTAGTGCAGCAATACTACGACCCCAAACCATCTAAAATCGTACAGCGGTACAAATTCAACACAAGAGCACGCCGAGATGGAGAATCTAGAGAGATTCCACCATTAGCATCTTCAAGGATCCAAAGATGGGCATTAACACTCAGTGCCTACCACTATTCAATCCGCTACAAAGCTGGGAAAGCTTTAGGGAATGCTGATGCCCTTAGCTGACTTCCGAGACCAATAACTACATCATCTGATTGTCTACCAGGAGATTTGATTCATCTGGTCAAGCATTTGTCTGCAACTGCCGTAAATACAATGAACATCAAACACTGGACAGATAAGGATCCTATCCTATCTCGAATTAAGCAATGCCTAAGGCAGGGATGGCCTAGTAGCAAGCTAGGAGATGACTTCAAACCTTACCAGACCAGATGGAAGGAACTCAGTCTTCTGGATGGATGTGTATTGTGGGGAGCAAGAGTAATTGTCCCACCACCAGGTCGAAAACTTGTGCTGGAGGAGCTACACGAGACACACCCTGGAGTAAGCAAGATGAAAGCATTGGCACGAAGTTATGTATGGTGGCCTCATATGGATAAAGAAATTGAGGAAGTGGTGAGGACTTGTGAGAATTGCCAAGCAAATCGTCCATCTCCACCTGTGGCTCAATTACACCCATGGGAGTGGCCTGAACAACCCTGGAGCCGAATACATCTTGATTTTGCTGGACCATTCATGAACCACATGTTTTTGGTATTAGTGGATGCACACTCAAAGTGGTTAGATGTACAAGTGATGCAATCCATCACTACAGCCAAGACAATTGACAAGCTAAACAAAATATTCTCAACCCATGGTCTTCCACAGAAGATTGTAACAGATAATGGACCATCGTTCACCAGTGATGAATTTAAAAGATATATGCAAGCTAATGGAATCAAGCATATCACATCAGCCCCATATCACCCTGCTACTAATGGTTTAGCAGAGAGGGCAGTCCAAACAATGAAACAAGGGGTACGTCAAATGCAGAATGGATCAATTGAGGAAAAACTAGCTAAGTTTTTGTTTAAGTATCGGATCACACCACATTCCACAACTGGAGTTTCACCATCTGAACTCTTAATGGGACGCCGGATCAGATCAAGATTAGATTTATTACTCCCAGATTTAACAAGTGTTGTCCAGGACAAGCAGTTGAAGCAAAAGCAAGCTCATGATAAAAAGAAACCTGATCGTAACTTCATAATTGGAGATACTGTATTTGCTGAAGATTTTACTGCTTCTAGTGAGAAATGGTTACCAGGAGTGGTACAGAAGGTCACTGGACCACTGTCTTACCAGATTGAACTATCAAATGGACAGATAGTCAGACGTCACATTGATAGTATCAGAGCAAGAGTTGTTTCAAATGATCAAGCAGAAGTCGATGATAATTCAGAAACCACAGCAGGAAATTTTGAGTGGGAACTAACTCCAGATTTGTCTACAGAGAATCCAGAGACTGTTTCCAATAGTTCCACACCAGATACTGAATCCAGTATTGTGCAACCTGACTCTGAACCCCCAGTTCGAAGATCAACTCGAAACCGACAACCGCCATCTAGATTTGAACTAGAACATTATTCTTAACTCTCTTAAGCCAAAAGGGGAGAAGTGTAATAACTCGAGAACAAACTATGTCATTTATTATTATTATATAGTATCACTAGTTGTCTGTGATGTCATCTTAATTAGTGCACGTTAATATATAGTCCATGTTTTTAGAGTTCGTTCAGTTTTTAGCATAATAATCTTTTGAGTATTACTAAAGTACTTGCGTGCAAAGCTATAGCTATAGTTAGAAATAACTATACAACAATACCTATGTATGAAGCAATAAGAACTGGCATTAGTGATGGAGTGAGGTGGTGGTGTATGACATGTAAGACCAATAAGAGTATTTGGGAAGGGAGTTTCTTTGCAAAATCTAGGCTACCACTAGATAAGTGGTTGCTTCTTCTATAATATTATCCAATAAAGGATGTAGCCCAAGAGGCAGAAGTAGATAAAAATGTAGCGTGTGACATATCATGAACTGGTTCCGTGTAAGTATGCTCCACTAAATTAATACAGACAGGCATTACCCTTGGTAGACCAGGTAAAGTCATTCAAATTGATGAAAGGCTATTCCGACATATCATAAGCCTAAGGTAAACATACTCTTATTTTGGATAGAGGGAGGGGGGGATAGGAAGGGGGGTTCAACGAATATTTCAGCACCCCTAGATTTGCCAATGGCATATATACATTGTTGCAAATTACATAGATTGGCCAGTAGATTTATTTCCACTAATCCAAGGAGAGATAAAATTAATTAATTTATAAATTATTTATTAGATTTTTTTGTAGCCTTATTTATATATCCTTATATAGATAATTGCCCTCCCCAACTGTGAATTGTAGCACCACTACCTCAAATCATCTTGCTTCCTCCCTGTCTTTAGCAAGCAAAGGAATGTCTATTAACACTATCTTTCAGTGGTAGCAAAAATTAATGGGTTATAATTTAATTCTCCAGTGGCTAGGGCTAGCCCTAAAGGTTATTATAACTATCACTTGGTGTCAATATTTGATAACTTATCTTCACCAGTAATCAGTGTCAATAGACAGTCTTAACTAAATGGAAACATTTTTTTAACTTGCAGAATCATTGCGGTAGGGGCACCACACAACACGTGTGGAATGGTGGACCTTTCCCACCAACCTAGTTTTGGATACATGGAAATTGTCCCTCAATGGGATGCTGCAACCCTCTTGCCCATTATTCAAACACATGTACAGACAGGAAGTACCATCCACTCAGATGAATGGGCTGCTTACAATAGAGTCCAAAGCCTCCCTAACATCAGTGCCCATCAGGTAGTAAACCACAGTCTTCATTTTGTAGACCCAGCCACTGGAGTTCACACACAAAATGTTTGAGAGTTATTGGAATAGAATTAAGATAAAGTGAGAGGCTGCCATGCAGATCATCTCCCAGGATATGGGATGCCTTCGACAATATTATTAGCTGACAGTTTAAGTGTAGCTAGTTATCACAGTCATCGTTATCAACGTTCACTCACTGATTCATAGTAATAAATATCTAAACGACTCAATGAAATTACATACTACTATAATACTACCATAGATTTTTAATCTGTGACATAATAATGATGCTACTGACTTACTAGTAATTGCGCATGTGTCATTTCTAGCAAATGCGCGAAAATTAAAATTTGTGCGTTAATATTGCGTTTCCTCAAAATCACGTGTGAGTGCGCGAAAATTAAAATTTGTGCGTTAATATTGCGTTTCCTGCTTGGGGCCGTTCATCCATATTGATCCGCAATTTAGCTAAAACACCCAGCTAGTAAATCAACTTACCGCTACTGAAGTGAATCGACCAGAGTTCAGAAAATGAGCTGTAACTTGAACAATTCTTGGCCTAAAGACTTGACCAAACTACCAAATAGTAGCTCTAGAAATGCTCTACCACGTGGTTATCTCAGAAATGATGTAATTGCAATTTGTATGCCAGAAATACTGAGCATGCTCAGTCAGAGCCACTAAAGTGGTCTTTCCATGATGAAAAGAGGGGGTACAGATTTTCGACCCGTTCCATGCCATGCCAAAGGGTTAAAATGCACGAGGCAACTAACTTTTGGCGGTAACGGCTTTATAGTTAACTTAGTAACTATTATCATGGATTCTTCATTCTTCAGAAGATGAGAGTGGTACGTAGTAGTGGTCCAGGTTCACCAGAAATTCCAGCCAGTCTTAGTGTGGTAAGTTTGTACATTTACCGTCGTGGTATGTATTTACACTTCAATCTTGAGTTCCCTGGTAGCGTTTTGGGGTTGCTAGATTCTGCCAGAATTTTTACCCATTTTGCTTTTTGGCAATGCTCCAAATTATGCCCTATTTTGCTCCAAACTTTGCTACTATTTTGTTCCATTATTACTGATAATAGCTAGCATTGGTCAAAAGTTATGGAGCTCTTCTATCATTATAAATTGAAAAATAGACTAGCTTCTAATAATCTTCCAAACTAGAGTTCCAAAAGAACCCAAGACTTCTCTCTCTTCGAGCTTCAGAAGTAGCCATCATGTGAGATGCACATGTATGTATGTTATGTCACATGGGCATACACAGAGGTTACAACCTACATGTGTATACATTAACATGAAAGTCTATATAATGCTTGGTGGTATTTGAGGTATGAGCTCTATAGCCAGCTAGCTGTTAAGTAGCTTCCTACTCTGTGTAATTGTTTAATCTATCACTATCTAGTCACAGTTCTTTAGGACATCTCTACATTTTTTTATTAGCATGAAACTCAGAGTATATGCCATACTTGAAGAAGAGAATCCTGACAACTTCAAAGGATGGTCTATTCAATTGGAAATGGGTATGTGGTACTGTCATGTGTGTTTTCTTCATCACAGCTAGCTAATTTGATTTTGTTCATGAAGAAAGTTTAGTTATATATTTTTTCAGATTTACTTATAAAAGTCCTGAAAACCAGCATCTTAAGTCAGAGGCCTAAATCCTAATTTTCTTACTCGACACATAAGAGGTATGACAATTATAGTGGATATTGTATGTATAGCTAGCTACAGTATATTGAGTAATTTTTCATCATTCTCTTTCCATTTTACAACTGTAAGCATGGGTATCCGGATTTATTCATGACATGTCACAAATAATGACTTGATCATGATTCATTTCAAATGACAGAACAAAAAGTCAAAAGTCATGATGACTGGCAATTAGAACTAATGACATTGGTGATTCTAGTCCAAAATTTCTCACTAACTGCCTGATTTAAAATCAGCCAAATATTTCCAAGCTATATGCTGTGTAGATCATATCAGATCAATAAAATGTCTACATTTCTTCCATTTTAGATGCAGCTTATCGTTTTTACTGATCTAGATGTGAAGAACGATCACTTGCTAGGAGAGGTTTGAGCGCTGAAAGCAAAAGCAAAAAAGGAGACATAAACGTCTAGCAAGAGTATGTTTACTAGCTAGCTAGTTAAATTCAATATACATAGCTACATATATCCTCATACCCTCTAAATGCTGGGGCCTATAGTGTGTCTGTATTTCGAGGTTGATTATTGTGTCCTCACCTTGTCTTGGATAAGTATTAGCTATAGTCATAGGTCAGTATTGTTGTGTAATTTAGTCAATTACCCTCTATAAAAAATAAATGGATTGCATTCCACCTTGTCCTTATTACATTTCTGAATTTATCCACCTGGTACGTCCCCATTTGCAGCCATGTGTGTGTATTTACTGCTATATCAGTAGTGGGGTTACATTAATGCAAAATACGACTGCATTCTATCACCACTGGTTCTGTAGCCGCAGTGCCTTGGCCAATGACCAAAAGGTTGTTAAATAGAAGTGTGCTTTAATTGGAAATGAAACCCTCCTTGCCATCTCAAACTAAGTGTGGTGTTCCGAGATAGCACGCAGTTAGTTTAGAAAAGTATTAGAATCAACTGACAATAACTGAACATTTACTGACAACTGAACTATACGCACATGATTGACTATATTTATAATGATTAAAAGAACTAGTTCGGAATAATAATAATACCACAAATATGTCATATGAATAATAATAACTATAATGTTGAAATACCACACTCCCCCACGTTTAGTTGAGGAAAATTTCATTTGCTGTACCAGTCAGGGGTTTGCATGACCTTTTAGATCGACGCAAGGTTGGGATTTGGGAGTTAGTCTCTACAGTTGGTTGTGCAGGTGGTTCAGGTGGTGGAGTATACCTGTACTTGAAGTATGAGGTTGAACTGGTGGTGGAATCTCTGCTGTGGCATTGAGATCTGTATCAGAGAATGGAATTGCCAGTGGATCAGTATAAGGTAAGGGGTCAGAAGAGAGAGCACAGTCTCGACATCTTATGCAATCAACATGTCTACGAATGATTGTTCTATCTGGTAATCCAACTATGTATGAAAGAGGACCAGTCACCTCAGCAATGGTTCCTGCAATCCATTTAGGTGTTTTTCCGGTGAAGTTCTCTGCAAACACAGTGTCTCCTACTGTGAAATTCCTTAATGGTTTTGTTGAATCGTGTGATATCTTTTGCTTATCCTGACGAAGTTTAACTTTCTCTGGAATATCAGGATACAGATTGTCTAGTAAGGATCTTGGGTGACGGCCCATGAGGAGTTCTGCAGGTGCTATGCCTGTAGTAGAATGGGGTGTTAAGCGATATTTCAGCAAAAATTTAGATAATCTTTCTTGAATAGGTAGATCTCTCATATGTTCAATAGCTCTCTTGAATGTTTGAACAGCACGTTCGGCTTGGCCATTCGTGGCTGGGTGGTAAGGAGCCGATGTCACATGCTTGATACCATTTTGCTTTACAAATTGGCAAAACTCTTTGCTAGTGAAGGTTGCTCCATTGTCAGTAACAATTTTGAGAGGTAATCCATGGGTTGAAAATATTATTCGTAGCTTCTCAATTGTCTTTGCTGATGTAATGGACTTCATTAGTACTACATCCATCCACTTAGAGTAAGCATCAACCAAAACTAAATAGTTATGTCCAAGAAAAGGACCTGCAAAGTGTATTCTGGACCATGGCTTGCTAGGCCATTCCCATGGGTGTAGTGGTGCTGCTGGTGGTGATGGACGTGATTCTTGGCACACCTGACATTGCTTGACCAAGTTCTCGATGTCTGAGTCCATTTTAGGCCACCATACATAAGATCTTGCAAGTGACTTCATCTTAGAACATCCTGGATGAGTGTCATGCAGCTCATTCAGAACAGCTTGTCGACCTTGGAGTGGACTACTACCCTGGATCCCCAAAGAATACAGCCATCATCAACTGTTAGCTCTTGAGATTTGGATCTGTAAGGATTAAGATTGTGATCCCATTGGTGAGAAGGAAACCCTTGAAGTATGAAGTGTTTGACTTGTGAGAGGGTTGGGTCCCTTTCAGTCCATTGTTGTATGTTAGCACAACTGACTGTTGTATAAGAGAGATGATCCATGAGATGGATTACATCTCCTGTCAAACCATCATGAGAACAAGAAACTGGTAGAGGTAATCGACTTAATGCATCAGCATTCTGTAACATTTTTCCAGCTTTATATTGAATTGTGTATTGGTATGCTGCCAATGTTAAGGCCCATCTCTGAATACGTGAGGATGCTGTGACCGGAATGTCTTTGTGTTCTCCAAATAGGAAGGACAGAGGTTGGTGGTCCGATTGAATTGTAAATCTTTTCCCGTAGATGTAGTTGTGAAATTTTTTTACTGCAAAAATAATAGCAAGTGCTTCTCTTTCTACTTGAGAGTACTTTTTCTCTGCTGGGTTCAATGTTCTTGAAGCAAAAGCTATGGGACGTTCTATACCATTCTCCAGCTGATGAGAGAGTACAGCTCCAAGGCCATACTGTGAGGCATCACATGCTACAATTAGTGGCTTTGCTGGATCGAAATGGACTAGTAGAGATTCTGCTTGAAGTGCCTCTTTGGCTTGTTCAAATGCCTTCTGTTGTTGAGGGCCCCAGGACCACTTGGTTTGTTTACGAAGTAAGCTGTATAAAGGTGTCAGAGTAACAGACAAAGTTGGTAAGAACTTGTTATTTGTTTAGGATGCCTAAGAATGATCTTAGCTCTGTGATATTTTTCGGTTGAGGAGCATGTTTGATTGCTTTGACCTTTTGTAGGTTGAAGGCCTTTGGCATCTATGACATGTCCAAGATACTCTATCTGCTGTAAGAGGAAGGAGCATTTGCTTTTGTTGAGACGTAAGCCTGCTTCTGCCAGTCGTTCCAGAACGTGTTCTAGATTTGTAAGATGCTCCTGTAAACTTGAGCCAGTAACAAGGATGTCATCCAGGTAGACAGAAACTCCTGGAAAATCTCTCAGTAAGGTCTCCATTGAACGTTGAAAAATAGCTGGAGCAGAAGCTACTCCAAATGGCAATCTGTTAAATTTGTAAAGTCCCTTATGGGTGTTAATAGTTAGAAATTCTTTTGAATCCTCTGCCAAGGGTAATTGTAAATATGCATTAGCCAGGTCTAATTTTGAGAAATATTTACCTCCTGATAAATTAGAAAATAGTTCATCAACCCTAGGTAATGGGTAAGACTCAATATCGGATGCCTGATTAAATGTAGTCTTGAAATCTCCACAAATTCTTATAGTACCATCTCTTTTAAGGACTGGGACTATGGGTGCTGCCCACTTTGATGTCTTTACAGGGGAAATTATCCCTAGGTTTGATAACCTGTTTAGTTCTTCCTCCACTTTCTGTCTAAGAATATATGGAACTGTACGGGGTTTCATAAACTTAGGCTTGGCTCCTGCCTTCACTTGTAATTCAATTTCAACACCTTTCATGCATCCCAGATCATTATCAAAAACTGTACTATGGTTGTCAAGGATACTCTGTAGTGACTGTTCCAAGTAATTAACCTCCCCAAGTGTCACTTTGAAGTGTTCTAGCCAGTCCCTACCCATCAAGTTTGGTCCTGCCCCTTGTACAACATGAATGGGTAGTACCACCTCTTGGTTATTATAGTTTACACTCACAGTAGTAGTTCCCAGGACTCTGATAGCTTCACCTGTGTAGGTCCTTAGTTGAACATTTGAGTGTTGCAATGGTGGGAGATCTGTCTTCTGATCGATAAACTGGTAAGTTGAAGAACTGAGGATTGACCTAGATGCTCCAGTGTCCAATTCCATTTTAATAGGGATATTATTAATGTGCACCTCCATCATAATAGGTTCTTTAGAATTAGAACGTACTGTAAACATGCTGTAAGTTACATCCGTTTGGTCCTTATCCTCCTTCAAATATAAATTCTTTTTGCTTGATGAATTGGGCTTTATAGAGGGTTTATCAACAGTTCTTGCCCTACATACCTTGGCTAGATGACCTTTTTTATTGCAATAATGACAAATTGTCTCTTTGAACCTGCAACTGGGAGCTAAGTGAGGTCCTCCACAGCGATAACAGATTGGGGTGCCTTTCTTGTAGTCAGCACCTCTCTTCTTGTCTTGTCCTTGTGACCCAGTGTAGTGTACTCCTTGCTGCTTGCTGTCAGTGGAGCCATTCTTAATAATCTTTGCATTTTTCTGTGCCGTCTCGACTGCTTGGGCTAGTTCAATAGCTTTCTCGTAAGTGAGGTCTTTCTCAGCTAGGAGGCGAGATTGGATTGTATCGTGGTTCACTCCACAAACCAGCCTGTCTTGTAACATCTCATTGAGCTTGTCTCCGTAGCTACAGTGCTCCGCCAGACTCCTTAAGGCTGCTACATATGTTGCTATAGACTCACTACTAGCTCTAACCCTCCTGTTGAACTGGAACTTTTGCACTATAATGGATGGCTTTGGGTCATAAAAGTTTTTTACCACAGTGATCAGGTCTTCATACCCGATACTCTCCAATCGAGCAGTGGTAAGTAGACTGCCAATCCTGCGAAAGGTTGCAGGACCACAAGCAGAAAGCAATATAGACTTCTTTTTGTTAGAATCCGTAACTTCGTTCACTTCGAAGTAGTATTTCAGCCGTAAAATGTAAGAGCTCCAGTCTTCCTTGCTAGAGTCAAAGTCTGACAGTGAACCGTGAGTTGTCATAGTTTTTCTCCTCGTCACCAAGTGTGGTGTTCCGAGATAGCACATTGTGTATTACACACAATCAAAAGCAGGCGTGGGGATTAGCTTCTGCAGGAAAGTTTATAGGAGCCCTCTCTTCAACATGCTAATTTTTTTTTAATGCTAACTAACTATTGGTTCCTGGTGTGAATGCTAAAAATGAGGTGGTGTAACTGAGGTAGTTATGAGACAGGGTGTGCATTATAAGACACTTATGAGACAGTCACAATAATATTAATTATGACTGTCTCATAAGTCTTAAAAACTGAAGTTTACAGATCCGCCATTGTTAGAAAGAACATTATACATTAAACCACAAACCACAAAAGTTATTTCTTACAATCTTCACAGATATAGGTGATAGGCAATCTTCTCTTGTTTTTAATAGTTGTACAGGGTAGATCAAACCATCGATCGCAAGCATCACAGCACACCCATAGGCCATCATCATCTGCAAACATAAGTCCACATTTTGGACATACAGCATCATCACTAGAGCTCTTGCCATCTTCCAAATACATGTTTGCTAGTGCAGTTTCTACACACAATCATCACCAGTGGTACCATTCCTTCCTCTTTTCTTTTTCCGTTGTTTTTTCTTTTCTGATTGCACCTTCACCTTTTCTTCCTTATCCTTTGCCTTGAGTTTCCTTTTCCCCTCCCTTTGTCTCTTCCTTCTATCTCTTCTCATTTCTTTCTTGCCTTTTCTTCTCTGAGTCTTTTCTTCTCTTCTCGTTCTCTCTTCTTAGCCTCCTTCAGTTCTTTCTCTTCAGCTTTCTTACTCTCTTTTTCTTTTAACTCCTGTAGCACCCCACTTTCAGTAATGCACACTGCTCTATTGTTAATAGCCGTCTTCTTTTTTCTTTTAGGTGACTCTGGATGAGGGAGAACCAGGACTTCACTGAGGACATCAGAGGCTCCACTAGAAGGAAGTATGGCAGGTGGTGTATCAGTAGGACACATCATATTGGAATTTGGAGTACCAGTTGAAACGCTGGGTACAGAACTAATTGAGATACATTTGTCAGGGTGGTTGATTTTTAACCATGCAACAAAACCTGAGTCATCCAGATCATAACCCTCTTCATACTGCCTCGAATATAGGCTCTCCTGTTCCTCTGTGAAAAGGGGACTACTTGGAGTCTCTCCAACAGGCTCTGGATTAGATGTGGCTCGGAAAGCCTTGGAAGGGGCACACTGCCTATCATCCACAGCACTAGGGTTCAGAGGGAACAATCCACATTTCCTAAAGCCACTCATTATGTTCAATAACGTAAATGAACAGGGCCATGCTTCAGTAATAAGAGAAGCCAAGATATTTGTTGTAATAACACGCCCAGGGTGACTAGCTATATAATATGTACAAGCTTTAGAGAAGTTGCTTTTGAATGATTTAAAAACACCAACATCAAGCGGCTGTAGTATGTGACTTGTATGGGCAGGTAAGCACAGAATATATATACCATTTTCACGAGCAAATTCAATCACTTCTATAGATATGTGTGAACCATGGCCATCTTGGATAAGTACCACAGGTCTAGTGGGAGGAATATTCCTTGAGAAAAACTTGAGCCAATCAAAATATATGTCAGAGTTTATCCATCCATTTTCACTGTTATGAAATAGAGTATTAGGGATAGCCCCCACTTTCAAGTTATCTGGCACAGATTTTTTTCGTGGATAGACCATTAACGGAGGTAAAACATAACCACTAGCTGACACGCAGGATAGAATTGTGTGTGTTTTTCCTCTTTCAGCTGAGGTAATTGAATATACATTGTGATGACCAAGTTGTGCAACTACCTTACCAGGCTTATGAACAACAGAAATCCCAGTTTCGTCAGCATTATAGATTTGCATTGGTTTGGAGATTAGATTAAGCTTTCCATATAGTGAACCCAATTTTCCAAAGAAATCACTAATAACATCTGGATTAGCACACCTGGCCCTACAATAGGAAAGTGGTTGTGGGGTTCGAATAGTAAGGATTGGGTGGCATTTTTTGAAACCGTCAAACCACGATCGCCCTGCAGATCCACCAGAAAAAGGGTGATTCTTATGGGATTTCTCTGCAATAACATAGGCTATACGCATCACCATTTCCCTGGATAATCCATAGCCCATATCAGCCATACTAATTAAATATGCCACCAATTGATCTTCTGCTGATAAAACCGTGGCAGGACCTGGTCTACATCCTACCTTGACAGTACCGTTCACTCTCCGTCGAAGGGTTTCAACTGGTACATTATAGGAATGTGCTGCCTCTCTCAGTCCTTTTCCTGAGGCCACATAGTCTATAGCTTCACTCATGGCTTGATCTGTCCAAAGTTTTCTCTTGGAAGCAGTAGCCATGCTATCGTGAAAAAAATACACTCTTAAAAAGGTAGCAAACCTATATAACACCTCACAGTGAGAGTCTAATGAGCTCACTTAACCAACTGTCCTGTCTAGCATACACTAGAAGAAATTCTAGCTTGGTGGGCACTTTCCAAAATTTAAATCCTTGCGCACGCGATTAAAGAGGTGTGGCTTGAGAGCTGAGAAGCAAAATTTTTTCATTTTGCATAATTATAATGCTCACGATTTTGCTCATAATGCTCACCATTAATAAAAAAAAATCAAGAAAACAAACAAAAGGTTCATCAGAATCATTACTTCCTATAGTTATACTGCAGCATAATTGATGTTTCAATAGTCTCTTCTAGCGAGGAAGTTTGCTGTTCACCAAAACTATTTGATAAAAGTGAAAAAACGCTCAGCAGCTGCAGAGGATGGCTGAACCAGTAATACTAGTTTACATGCAGCTGACCAATGGGGAAGCTCATTAGAGTGCTTCTTCCACCACTCTAACTTGTCTATGGTTGGTGACACACCATCTGCTTTTGCCATGTAGATAGGAAGCTCTACTTTCAAATCTTACAGCTTATCATTGAGGAAAGGAAAGGCCTTCAACTGGTCAATGTCAGCAGAGCTTGGACAAAGTTCAGACACCTTGGCTGGATCAAAATATCTGGCATATTTGAAGGCTGTAACAATTGGCTTTAGATCACCTTCAAATTTTTGCTTGAAATAAACAATAGCAGGCTTGATACACTCACTAGCATAATTTATTAATTGCTGCTTCTGTGTTGGCCTGTTTGAAGACAATTTATTGGCAACAGCTGTAGTATTAGGGAAATTCTGGGCAGAAATAGTAGCCTGGAGTTTAACAATTTCTTCATAGGCACTAAAAGCCAGTGACCCATCTCCCTCCAATCTATAGGTGGCTTTGACAAATGGCTCACCAAAATCAATGGTAATTGCAAGTTCCATCTACAGCTTCCGACTCTTAGGAGGGTCATTGAGAATATCAACAAGCTTTTTAGAGGAAGGGGGGAGATCATTATTCTCAACAAAAGGAAGCACATCAGCAAAATCGACAAGCATATGTTTCATCACCTCCCATTTAGACCACCATCTGGTACTAGAGTAAGTAGGAACAGGCAAACCAGTCGCTTCCCTCCAAGCCAATTTTGCTTTTGGACTCCGTGTAAACAGGCCCACCCAAACTTTTATAAATTCATCTAGCACATTTGCATTTATCTTCTCCCCAACATGATCAAGAGTGTGTGAGAAACACCCCACATCTAGAAGACATGGATAAACGATTTTTAGAGTTTGAATTGCTACATTGTTGACTGAAGCACGATCACGCATTGCTGCTACTAGCTGATTTGAAGAAACACTAGGCTCATTAGATAGGCATATGATTAATTGCCTGGCCACTTCTTCACCTGTAAGGCTCTTAGCTAATAGCATCAGCCTGACAACACGTTGTTGTATTTGCCAGTCAGCATCAATAAAACAAAGTACAATAACCATGGCTTCGCACACGTGTGGTACCATCAAAAATTACACCAATATCATTTCCTTTTATGTCTTCTCTGATACTAGCAAACTCCTGTTCACGAATAAAAGGGATAAGCTGAGATAAGTTACTACTATGAGAAAGCCTAAAAGCACTTTCTTCAAACACCTCTCTAAAGCAGTCTACCTTGGCTAGTGGTACTCCAGCTTTCAAGAAAGATTTAACTACTTTAATACGAAAAACTCTCACTTCATCAGAAAGACCTTCTCCAATGGGGTGTTTGTTCTTATCATACTTCCATAGCATATCAGCTATTGTTTTATCTTGAGCTTTCCTAGAAACTAAAAGCTTTTTGCTACTACCATGTTTAGCTGATTTAATATGCTGCTGCAAAACACTCTTCTTAACAGACACAGGCTCTCTACAAGCCTGACAAAATAACTTTCTTGATACCACAGATAAGTGCTCATTAGGAAATTCTTTAACTCTAGTGGAAGGAGGAATAGAGGGCTCTACAGCAACGGAACCCTTACCAGACCGTAAGCCTTTAGGTGGATTAGACTTCAATTTCCTTTTTCTGGACAAATCGGATGAAGCAGGACACTTCAGCCTGCTCAAAAGATTGGGAACATCAACAGTTTCACTACTGCTAGGCCCAGAGCTGCTGAGACTGATATCAGTAATTTCTTCTCTCATAAGATTAGGAACATCAACCTCACTACTGCTAGGCTCAGGGCTGCTACGAACATCAGGAATTTCAGTCTCTGTATCCATTAGACACTCAGCCATTTTCAAAGCTGGCTAGTAGCTAGTACAGCTAAGCTGAGCTTGCTGATAATAACACACATGCTTACATACAAATTTTTAATTAACTCAGGAATTCATTCCCAAAATGCTCCAAGTTTGACCTATAATGCCAGCATTATTCTCTAATGCTTCACTGTACCTAAAATGCTCAAAAAAATGCTAGCATAATTTACATTTTGCTCTTTATAGTATAGATTTTTTCTTATTCCAGAAATTGGTTGATCGTGGTGCAGCACTAAAACTAAGAAGAAATCTGGTTAAAAATTGGGAAAAATTATGAAGATAGAATAATATGTCTTGTGAAGAAAGTGAGGTGGATTGGGATGAAGATGTGCTGTCAGTTCATGATTTACCATGGAGAAAGACTGCTGTAAAGAAAATGTTTGATACCTGGATGCTGAAACAGCAAAAAATAAAACTTTACAATCAAGACAACAGATGAAGCAGCTTCACCAGAAGCTCTGCTCCAAAATGGGCACTGCTTGAACTGCATTTATTTATTTATTTTCTGAATTGAAGAACTTGTACAATAATGTCATAATAATAATAATTATGGATGGCTTATTATTATAAAGGAAATGTGAATAATGCTGTATACAGTGGAACCTCCAAAGAGAACAATTTGGGACCAGGCCCCTCTGTTCACTATTCAGAGGTTGTTTGCTTTCAGAGGTTGCCCATTTTTATCATGCTACTGCTCCCAATAATATTATAATATTCATAACTGTACATTCTTGTGCATGGCTCAATTAATTTTTTTTTTTAATAATATAGCTAGCTAACATACAATGACACTGGAGTATAAAAATTTCATAACAAGTTTAAACAGTTTGGTATTATAATCAAAAAGGGTATAGCTTGCTTTAATGACTTTACGTGGGCACATGCTATAGCATCTCCAACTGAGCTGATCGTGCCAGCTTGAATCCATGGTTCTCCAGGAACATTATTCAGTGCATTAAGTGCTTCACTAACTTTTGGCTCGGTTCTTCATCCATCTCCCTACACTCTTGAGCATATTCATTAACTTCTTGCTCCTGTGTATCACTTCGTTGTTCCATCAACTCGATTTCCTAGTCATTGCCACCCCTACACAAACTCTTTGCGCCTTGGCCATAAGAAAATATTTTCATTCATAATACATAATCCAATATAAATTCCAAAAGGGTGTGGCTTCTCATTCGCTTTTAGAGGTCAGTTTATCATTGCTAGAGTGTTAGTACTAAGCTAGTGTTCACTATTCAGAGTTCGGAGGTATTCGCTTTAAGAGGTGATCTGCTGTACATTTTCTATGGAAGTTGCTCGGGGGCATTCTGAAGGTTCGCTGGTGAGAGGTAATTCGCTCGTTAGAGGGTTCGTTTTTAGAGGTTCCACTGTAGTACATTTCATCTGATGTGCTTCAAAAAGTTCATGTAGTAAATATGAAATGACTTGGTTTCTATATTTGTAGTGTCCACACCACATTTACTGCTGTCGAAATGTGAAGGGTTGTGTACAGGAAATTGTGCTCTATCCTGCTACAGTGCTTATACAAGTTCACATGGCATTTCCTAATGTAAGGAAATGATTCTTAACTATAATGATTTTGATGGGAATATGATTTGCTGTTTGCAAGCACACAATAATATATTTTCTTCCCGAGGCCATAATTTGTAGTGACTTGGCAGTGATAACAGCCCACAGTATATTCAGTTACGTATAATAAGGGCAAAATAGTAACATTAAGAACTAATTTATCATTGTGCTTGTTGTTGCATATCAAGACAGAGATAACTGTCCCTGTCGAGTTGTCTGTTTACATGGGGTTCTGTGGTATGTATGTCATTGGTTACCACTCACTCACTGGATGACAGCATAGGGTTCTTCTAAACTCATCTATAAATAGCTAATTGACACACCTCACTCACTGGAGTAGCTACAGTGTCTTACTCACTACAATATGTTGATCTAAATTCTAATTCTACTATATATTAATTATAAATCCTTCACCTAAACTGTACATAACCTGAAGCAGGAAATTCAATATTAAATTTTTTACTAGTGACAGGTAGTTAACTGTTAATGATATTCATAACCTGTTATGAATATCACAAACCCACTACTAGTATTCATTTTATAAAGTAGATAAAGGTAGGTCGATAATAGAGTAGCATGCAAGGTTATCTAGCTTCACTGTCTATTTTGCAGACCATCTCCCCATCTTTTCAGTCAACCAACCTCGTCCATCTGAGTCTTAAAGCTATAAGTAGAAAGGTATGCTCTAAGGGAGGGTAGGTGGGTAGTAGCTAGATAAGAGTGCCAATCTCTGCCAGTGTTTCTATCTCTAACCCGTACATAATGTGAAGAACTGTTAGTTGCTAGCCCTGATTGTGTAAAGTTGTTACTTCTATATCTCTCTGTCATAGCCTTAGCTGGTCTCACAATTGTAGTCTGGTACGTACAGTTCTTGTATAAATGTTAAATCAACTCCAGGCCAACATTAAATTATCTCTCTCTGACCTAACCATCTATATCTTGTAGAGCAACATGACTGAGCCACAGGGCTGTTCACCGTCCCTAAAAAGTGCATCCTCAGTTGAAGGTATTCAATGTTCTCTTAACCCGACTTTTTTAATAATAGTAAATCCCACCATTTTTCAGACATGGATACTTCCTCCCCAGCAGAGGACATGGACACCATGGATACTTCTCCTGATTTATCCCAGCCTAAAAATTTTATACATTCCTTTGAAGAACTCAAACTGTAAGCAATATAATATAATAGTGAGGACTGAGTGAATGGTGATTTTGTTTTGTTGTAGTCAGCCAGAGATATTCACAATTATTTCAAAAATGAGATTTAATGTACCCACCATTATACAAATGAAGTCATTGCCGGCCCTATTGGGAGACCCACCATTAAATGTATTAGTTCGACCAGATATATTAGTTCAATCCAGGAGTGAAACAGGAAAAACGACTGCTCTGATACTTACTATTCTGTCTCGAGTTGATGTATCTAAAAATTGGCCACAGGTAACTGTAGTAGTAATCCATACCTTTATCTCTACTGGTTCTGGTATAACACACACACCCTCCTAGTGTAAAAGGGAGAGATTAGAGCAAGGCCTATACTCTTCAAAGGTGTGCATTTTCTTGACATTTGTTTATTTGATCTTTAATTTAGATTATCTATCTCACTCCGACCTATGACTTGGCAGTGCAAGCTGGCAGAGTGCTAACAGAGATGCTCCCTGAGATTACACTGGCATATGCAAGCAGAGAAGAAAGAGGTATTGTAGTGTACATAGTAGCGAGTGGCATGCTCTGATTATAGGGTGGTGGGTTGTAGTGGTGATGGCGGTGGGGGGTGGTAGTGGTGCTCAATACTCATGGCCAGCTTTGGCTCTACCAACATTCATTCCTCAAGTGAAGATGATCTATATTCTATTAGCACTCCCTTTAGCACTCCCTGTTAAATCCATTAAATCAGTTTTTCTCCGACACTGTTTATTTTAAAGTCATTACCAATTTGTAAAAAATTACAGTTGATGACAGAGTTAAGAAGGAACACATAATACTAGGAACTTCTGAAGTTGTTTACCAGTGGATACTTGCAAATAAGGTGTGTGGTAGTTTAAGTGGTAATGTTAATATCTAGAGTCTGTGTCTCATGAAGGGTCTGGCTATAAGAGCTATAGTCTAGAGGTAAAACAGTGAATCTAGTGAATCGTGGCCTTTGCATCTGCTTAATCCTGGCTAACTGTACATGGTCTGCATGACTGTTGTGTTCTGTTGTGTGTGTATGTTTCTGACTTCTGACTTTGTCTCATAAATAAAGACTGTGATCATGTAATGTCCACATTTTCTGTTCTAAAGGTGAATCCCAAGAAGCTTATCATGTTTGTGGTAGATGATGTTCATATCATGATTACACAGAAACAGCAGCTGGAAGCAACCATCAAAATTCGAATGTATGTGTAATAAACAGTAGCTATGTGTATATGTAAGAAGTCAAAAGTTGATAGGCAGTATCTTGCAACATGTTAAAACCTCTAAGCTGGTATTCCTAGCTGAATGCACATCAGTACATAACACTCACACTAAAATAATGTTTCTTGTATCTGTGTTCTAGGGCATCACTGGATTCATGCCAGAAAGTCCTTTCCTCTGCCACTTATACTAACCAAGTCCAGGAATTTACTCACAAAGTTGCACCAAAGCCCTGGTGCATTTGGGGTGAAATTGAACAGGTAATCTTATTTCTCCATTCTGTTTATTACCTTGCAGAGGTGCTGACCTTTGCTCCTTAGTTTCAATTATTTAGTATGGAAAGGGGTTCAATTGATCACATGCAGATATAAGAATAATATTCTAACACACACAACAATACAACTATTGGACCTTTCAACTATCTTTTGGTGCTAAGCATTTAGGCTGCTTGTTCAGAAGAGGATGTTAATGTCAGTGTGTAGCTCGAGGGAAGGTGTGGTGGCAAACTTGTAGAGAAATTCTGAAAAATATCATAAGCTGATGTACTTGAGAAGTGTATGTTCTCTTTTAGAGATTCCTTTTTTTTCTTTTGGAAGGGAGCACATTCTTTGATGTGCTCTCTTAGGCAGTGACTCCCTCCAGATAGATGTACTCATATGTATTTTCTATGCACTCTCTCTCTCCTATCATTTGTTCAGCTTGATCTCACATGTCAGGACCACATAGAATGCTTTACGACTATCAATGATATTATTAGTGCTAATAGCACTAAAAATGTTATTATTTTATGTGATGTAAGTTCTAGACCTAATATTCTGTGTATGTTTGAGTATAGATTATTATTACTTATAGGGAATAACTACAGCTAAGATTCTGGAAATAGAGATGGATTGGCATGGTCATTCTGTAGCTCTTCATAGAGATTTAAATAGGTAAGGAAGAATGTGTGTAGTTCTTAATGTGTGAAGTGGTACTCTCAGTATGGTGTAAGATATACCTGTGTGTCACTGTCACTTAAACTACATTTATCCTCATGAAGTTATCAATTTGATTCTAACATCTCTTTGTGCTAGATTTTGTAAAGGAAGATACAAAATTTTGATATCAATTTTTCAGCATGTTCAAATTATCTACCTTGCTCCATTACCGGAACCCTTTATCATGGTGATGGTGAATATTTCTTCTACTACTCATTGTGACACTTTAGACAGGTATCTTCATAATGTCTGTGGTATATGGAAATGTAACAATAGAGTCTCCCATTTGCATAGAGTGCCATCCAAGTTCTATTTGATGTGGGAAACCTTGTGCATGTGCCTGTATGACACATGTTTGTTTATTGTTGTTGCAGGCTTAGAAGTGGAAGAAGGATATACAATATACATTTGCAACAGTAACTGAACTTTCTTGCTTTTTTAATTATAATACTTATATAGCCTTGCTTATCATTACCATGTTATCAAAACATGCTGTCAAAACCAGCTCATTTTTAGCAGCGCCTTTTCTTTTTTTTTGTGTTGGTTTTTTGTGGGGGTCATCTGAGGGAAGAAGTGCAATATGTGTTTTGATGACAAGTTGCTAGAAGACCTAATTGCAAACCTCAACTACTGTGTTGTAAACCAACCCTTGGAAAAAAACGGATGGTCTCACATAAGGGTGTGTTGGAGAAGAAGTGCAATCTGTGTTTTGATGACAAGTTGCTAGAAGACCTAATTGCAAACCTCACGTACTGTGTTTACACCAACCCTTGGAAAAGACGGATGGTCTCACATAAGGGTGTGTTGTGATGTCACATAAGGGTATAAGGTGTGTTGTGATGTCACACAAGGGTGTGTGGTCTGAAGCTTGTAGCATATTGTCTGAAATGGTGCAAGAAATGAAGATGTGGGCTGGATTTGTGTAGAGATATGGGTCAATTTCATTCAGCAGTGAACTCTTGTGACTATAGATTAAGTATCGAGGACCTAGCAATAATTATGGATTGGAATTTTGTGTAGAGATATGGGTCAATTTGGGTCAGCAGTGAACTCTTGACCTTGGAGTGACTAGACTAACCCTTTCTTTCCCAAAAGAATGTAATTTTAATTGTAATTTAATTTTCCTGCCGCCAACCTTTGACTGTCGGCATCGGAAGTCAGAACAATGGGTTGTGGTCCATCAGTTCTCAGATGTTTGACCACAGGGAGGAGCTGCCTTTGATATTTCTTTGATGTTCGCTTTATAATGGACTTTAAAAAAAATGAAAAGAAAAGGAGAGTGGCATAGTGCATGGGGCAGTGCTGTAGAGGATCGTCGGTGTGAGAGAGGCCATAAGCAGGCCAGCAAGAGTCTCCAAGGAGCTCATTCTTTCTGCCTTGATCTGCTAGCTGCCAGCATGACGTCACGCTGACCTGCGCGACCTTTTGCTGCCTGGCTGGCCGGGGCGCTGGTGGTCACAGCATATTCAATCCCCCCGCGAAAGTGATCCGCCCAGATCGGAATCGCTAGCAGAATTTATCCTACCCCCACAGATTCTATTTGGGAGAGCATGAGCGAAAAAGCGTGGACACTACAAACTAGATGCAGTGAAGATGGAGATCCCATATTCAGTTTACAACATTTTTGTATTCTGTGGTGTTCAGAGATAGCACAGAAGTTAGCTAGTTTGATAACAGTATTAATAACAACAACAACTAGAAGGACAACTGCTTAGTGTCTCTATTTATACGCAGGATTAAATTCAGTGACCACAAAATATGTAATACATAAT
Source organism: Diacarnus erythraeanus (assembly GCA_964016965.1). Taxonomy (NCBI): domain Eukaryota; kingdom Metazoa; phylum Porifera; class Demospongiae; order Poecilosclerida; family Podospongiidae; genus Diacarnus; species Diacarnus erythraeanus. The sequence goes on from OZ024673.1 coordinate 6,636,047, forward strand.
CATGTGGATCATTTGAAGTCTATAGATAAAACAAGCCATGATGAGCAGGAAGATATACCATATGCTCAGGATTTAGTAGCAAGTCCTAGAAATGTAATTCCCGATATTAGTGTGAGTACTCCAGTTCCTGTTAGCTACATGTGAAGATGCTGCTGAGCCCATAGCAGCCTACTATTGAGAATTCGGTTTCTGCTGATCTTACCTCTAAAGAACTTCCCATGTCCACTGAAGAAAATTCACACGATTCATCCTCTACACTATTAAAAGCATGTACATATCTGTTATATAGTGAAGCATCTCCTGGAATGGATCTGCTAACAAAACTGATCCCCCTAATATATGAATCTGTCATCTCCTGGAATGGATCTGCTAGCAGAACTGATCCCCCCTTAAATGCATGAATCTGTTATAGTGGAACTGTGAGATGTCTACCCAGTTGCCAAGGTAAGCCAAAGTTAATATATTATTTTAATATATTATATACTCTCTTATACACACACAGAGATAAGAACAAGAACAAATCAAAACACACCAGTCAGTGAGGTCTATAGCTGCAGGGACGCTAACACAATCACAATGAATGTATAGATGAGATGAGCATGCTCACATAATAATTATTATGCTGTAATGATGATTAATATACTACACTTCTCCATACTAAGTTACATACAGAGTTATGAGTAAATATCAGAGTACCTTAAAGCTGGGCCATGATTACTCCTTTTAGGGTAAGTTTTTATAGGAGGCAGCGTAAGGGAGATTAGCTCTGCTAGCAGATACATTCCAGGAGATGCTTCACTATAACTGATTCATGCATTTAAGGGATCAGTCCTGCTAGCAGATAGCTACATTCCAGGAGATGTTTCACTATAATGCATTGAAAGGGGATCAGTTCTGCTAGTAGATCCATTCCAGGAGATGCTTCACTATAATGTATTTAAGGGATCAGTTTTGCTAGCAGATACATTCCAGGAGATGCTTCACTATAACAGATACATGCATTTAAGGGGGATCAGTTCTGCTGGCAGATACATTCCAGGAGATATAATAACAGATTCATACATTCAGGGGATCAAGTCCTGCTAGCAGATACATTTATGCCATAGTTCTACTTGTCAAGGATCCATCTTGCTACTCCAGATCATATTAGCGCTGGAGGAATAAATCTGCTAGCGAATTCAAACTGGGGTGGATAGATAATGCTAGCATATTTATTGATTATGCATGTATGATCCATCCGGATCGATTTTTTGGGTCCTTCTATGTGTAAATTTCCTTACAGTATTCTTATAGTATATTACAGTAATCTTATTTTATAGTCAGTAATCTTATATATTATTGAATATTACAAGTATAATAATAATTATTATTACAAATGACACAATGTCGAGGATTTACACATAGAATGACCCGATTTTTTGTGACACCCGGCGCCTAGTGACGACCAATGCCAAATTAAAAAAAAATCCAAAATTAGTGTACTGAAACGGTTATTGGGAAATCAAAAATTAGTATGGGTAATCATTATGAGTATATTACACATGACACATAATATTCTGCTCCATTCACTGTATAAAGCAATGGAAAGGACTACAAAATGTCTATAATAAAGATTTGCTAAACTCAGACAAATCAGAATATTACTAGAAGATATGTTACAATAATGAGCTAACAACTTAAATTATTTAAGAACGAACAACCTAGGTGTAAGAACTTACAAGTGAGAACAAATAACCTAGGTGTAATAATTTACCAAGTAAGAACAAATAACCAAGGTGTATGTAAGAATTAAAATTAATTTTTACAAGTAAAAAGAAATAACCTAGGTGTAAGAATTTACAAGTAAGAACAAACAATAAGAATTTACAAGTAATAACAAATAACCTAGGTGTAAGAATTTACTAATAAGAGAAAACAACCTATAAGTGTAAGCTAATACAAGTTCCTAGCTAATAGCTAACTAGACTCAGTAGACAGTTATCTACAGAGATATCACATAGGACATCTTTTTTTCTCTCCACATTTTGGACTTGCTCACCTTCCTATCAAAGCTAGATGGATTATTATCAAGGTTTATGGTTAGGTTATGAACAGCAGGAGAAAGCTATAAGTAGAAAGGTATGCTCTAAGGGAGGGTAGGTGGGTGGTAGCTAGGTAAGAGTGCCAATCTCTGGCAGTATTTCTATCCCTAATCCGTACATCATGTGAAGAAGTGTTAGTTGCTAGCCCTGATTGTGTACTTCTAGCTACATCTCTCTGTCTTGGCCTCACAATTGTAGTCTAGATTTTTATGAAAAGTTGAATTGTTGTAGCCTTAGTGTGTGCAGTGTCGGCTGCGAGGAGTCACACTGTCATACGTAGCCTTAACTGTCTGAAGTTACTGCCTCTAGCCAGTCTGTTATGTGAAGTCTGTCATAGCCTAAACTGCCTGAAGTTGCTACCTCTAGCCAGTCTGTTAAGTGAAGTCTATGATTATTCGTCAGGACTTCCCCCTTCACAACCTCTAGCGAGAGCGGGGCGGGCGGTGATTATTATTCATTACGACATTGTTATTATTCAATTCAAGAACGGATACTCTGCCAAGGCAGTCTTTGATGAAATGGAATATTTTGTGTAGTTTAGCAAAGTCATCTTGATCTAGAAAACTATCTAAGTAGCAGCTAGCAAGCAGCTAACAACTAAAACTACAAAACTATCAGCACTAATTTGCAGCAGGTGTTTGTAGAGTCAAAGATCAATCATTTATACTCTTAAAAAATACAATTATTATGAATAATGATAACTGACAATTATTACCAATGTGGGTTGTTGACCAGGAACAGGAATGTCATTAACAATCTTCTTTGGATGGTTTCCTTACTTCTGTTAGCTATAGCTACAGGAAGACTGAGTGAGTAGATATTTCTTGGTATAAATGTTAAATCAACCCACTCAGGAACATCGAAGCCATGTAGGATCTTAACTAGTTATTTTCAAGTTAAAATTAGTGTACAATATCTGCTGCTTGATATCAGTTGAAATATTCTCCTTTGAAGTATAGCATTAGGGCTTAGAAGTTATAGCATTCCTTCCTAGGAGTTTGCTCAACATAAAAACATAGTGTATGAAATAGGCCATTTCAACTTCAAAATTTTATTATAATTAATTTTTTCTGTTTAATATTGGTGCTATTATTATTATTATTATTATTATTATTATTATTATTATTATTATTATTATTATATTATAGATAAATTTAAAGGAGGCAATGACTATAGAGTACTTCAGGGATATCTTAAAAATACTTCGCATTAAACCCTTTGAAAGTGCCTATGATTTGGAAGCACAACTGAGAAAAATTGAAGATTATGGCACATTTGAGGAGTTGAAACTGTAAGCAATGATTGTTATTTCATAAAACCTGACTGATTGAATGGTTATTTTGTTTTGTTGCAGTCGGCAGGAGTTGCTTGATGGTGTTTACAGTATGGGGTTCAATAGGCCTATCGAAATTCAGTTCGAAATACTTCCCGTACTCTTGGCAGATCCTCCAATGAACGCTGTAGTTCAAACTAAGAGTAGAATGGGAAAAACAACTGCTTTGGCCCTGTCTATGCTCTCTTGGGTTGATGTATCTAAAAAGTGGCCACAGGTAAAGAGGAAGGGACTGCAGTAATCCCCCACACCTTTATCTCAACTGGTTGTGGTATAGCACACACAGCTTCCTAGTGTAAAAGGGGAGATTAGAGCAAGGCCCATTCTTCAAATGAGAGATTTCTGTGTTTGTTCTCTTGACAACATTTGTCCTTAAATTCTTTTTGAAATTACTGTCTCCCCCCCCAACATTACTGCACATTTTTTTAGTAATAGTCCCTGGTGAAATATGAGGCATTAGTCGATACTGTTGGTGTTCAGAGTTTAAGCAAAAGGAATACTTTAGGGTTATCACAGACCACATGCAGATTATGATGCACTTCTCTATAATTGATTAATCTTGTTCTTAATTTAGATCATATATCTTACTCCGACCGATGACCTGGCAATACAGACTGGCAAAATGTTGACTGAGATGGCTAAATTCTTTCCTGGGTTCCAACTTACATATGCACTCAGAGGAGAAAGAGGTATTGTAGTGTACATAGTAGCAATGGGCATGCTTGGATTATAGGGGTCCTTCATGGTAGCTAATAATAGGTTTCTTACCTTTGTTCTATGTGGAGAGTATGGAGTGGTGATAATATTATTATACTGGGTGGTGGGTAATGGTGGTTGGTGGTACGTATTAGTGATGGTGGTGGGTGGTAGTGGTGATGGTGGTGTCTTACGGGTGTTTTGTAGTAGCTGGAGAGCCATCTTGCCACTTGCTGTGATAAATGGAACCAACTCAATAAACTAGTTTTAGGATTGGTTTATCTCATCATGGCCAACTTTGAGTGAGTATGTATCTACCAACATTCATTCCTCAAGTGTAATGATCTATATTCTATTAGATAGTGTGATAGCACTCCCTGTGTATGACCATGGTTAAGTTCCAATTTATTTTTAAGCTTTAGAATGTTTCAAAGACCATGACTGTTAGAGAATTTAATACCAATTTTGTAAAAATTATACAGTTGAGAAGGAAGTTGAGAAGACTGAACATATAATTGTGGGCACTCCTTTAACTGTTTTGGACTGGATTCTTAGAAAGAAGGTGTGTGCAATTAGTTGAATTGCTAATCTTAATAATTTCTGAAGTCTGTGCCTCATGAACAGACTGGCTATTCACAGTATAAGGGCTATAGTTAAAATTTTACTAAGTGAAATAGTGAATTGTGGCCTAAGCATCTGATAATTGTTATCCTGGCTAACTGTTTGGTACAGTATGCACGAGGGGTGTGTGTTTGAGTGTTCTGACTTTGTCCCATAAATGAAGACTGTGATCATTATTATAATGTCCACAATTTCTATTCTAAAGGTGGTGAATCCCAAGAAAATTATCTTGTTTGCAATAGATGGAGCTGAAGTCATAATAAACCTGCAAGGGCAGCAGGAAATAGTCATCTTAATACGAAAGTATGTGTAACAAAGAGTAGTTAGCTATATTTAGAAACTCAAAAGTTGATAGGCAGTCAATTATTAATAATTGGAGAGATATATTTTCACTATTGTGTCACATAGGTGAGAATTCACAATCTTTTTTTCATGGTTAATGGCCAACAGAGAATATAGATGTACAATAATTATCATTTTAAAGCTATTGTATAGATAATTCTGCATTCTTCCACTTAATGGATTGGTTATGCATGCACTCCATGCATGCACTCCACTAGAGAAATAATGCAGTTTCAGGGAGTAAAGTGCTTCTTTCAGTACTTATGATAGCATACATACAAGTCCTTAGCAGAACTGGTAGGTATTTGACCCATATACCTTCTAGCTATATTTGTACCTGTTACATTCTCCCATATGCACATTGACTAGATGGAAGCTAATGTTTTGTAATAAAAGCTTGTTACAACAGCTACTGTATGTTACAACCTACATAATTATTATTTGCTGAAATTTTCGTTTATTTAATATTTTAATTTCGCAAGAGCCTTGCCATAACGAAATTTAATCTCAGTGCATACTTTCAGATGCTTGCATAATATTATGTAGGAATATACCATAGACCAATAGCTAGCTTAATAGGCTACCTGAATAGCTCTTGTATTAGCTATAGCTGTAGAGCCTACTGGCTAACCTTTTGTATGGACCATGCTTCTTAGAGGATCTCATTGAGAACTCCCCTGTTGCACTGGTAATTGCATTAGATAGAAGGCAAGAGGCTAATGGCCCGTTGCTTCAGAAGGCCCTCTCTACCAGATCTAGGCTGGAAATAGTAATATAATGTAGACTCTTATACATGTATATAATTATGCAATAAGCAAGCAAAAAATGCGTTGCAGCTGCATCTCATTAAGGAATGCCGTTATTCAAGCTTTTAAATATTCGTAATAAAAGTGACATCCAAAATTAAAACAATGACAAAAATTTCAGCAAATACGGTATGTATAAGCTGGAATTTTTAGCTGGATGCACATCAGCAAATAACACTGACATTTATCATATTTGTGTGTTCTAGGATGCTACCAGATTCTTGTCAGAAAGTCCTGTTTTCTACTGAATTCATAAATTTTGCTCACAGAGTCATACCAAGTGCAATCTGTTTTAGACTATGTGCATCGATAAATAAAAGAAAGCAGGTAATCTTATTTCTCCATTCTAGTTATTTCTCATTCCTACCTTGCAGAGGTACTGACCTTTTCTCCTCAGTTTCAGTTATTTAGTATATAAGGGGTTAAACAAATCTCACATGCAGAAATCAGAATGATATACATGGTTTCTACCACACACAACAATATTATACTATCTTTTGGTGCTAAGTGGACTGCTTGTTGAGTGGTGGTATCCCTGTCTCATTGGTGTTGTAGATTTCTTCAGACTCATGACAAGTTCTTTCTCTTTGGCCTCAGGGCCATGCCCTGACTTGGTAGTACATTGCTCGACTCCTAAAGTCCTATATCTAACCATGTACTGTAGGCTTAGCAGCTAATCTTACTTAATTTTACATATAATGTGACATCTGTCTTTCTTGGGATGGCAATTTGAGTGATCCTATAGAAAAATTAAAATCCAGAGGTAACTCATGCCAAGTGGTGGACAGGTGTTCCTCACTGAAAACTTACTTATTGTGTGGCTAGGAGGAATACACAATTTTTAGAATATGGCTACCTAGGCTTCTGCACAACACACTTTTCCAGACACACTAGTAAATCAAAACTCTGTAGTAGTCTAGAGATCGAGGATGTTAATGTCCTGAGTTGAAGGTGTGGTGGCACTTCCAGAAAGCATGTGCAAACTTGTAGAAAAATTAGCATAATAATAGAACCTGAAAAATATAACCTGATTTAGCTAGCTACTTGAGAAGTATATGTTCTCTGTAGGTTAGCTACTTTTTTCTTTTGGAAGGGAGCAAATTCTTTTGATGTGCACTGACTCCCTTCAGATAGATGTACATGTACTATTTTTCTAGAGGTTAATTGCACCCTCCCTCCCTCCCTCCAGATAGGAGGTGTAAATATAATATTATTTTTTAGACTTTATAATTCACCCTCCCTCTTTCTATCATTTGTCCAGTTGTGTAAGTGTGTCCAATACCAGAAGGACAAACCTGTGGGCGAGTATGCAGTTGTCACTTGTGGAAAAGCATGGTATTTTTATGATGTAAGTTCTATGCCTAATAGCTATTCTCTGTAGGTTGAAGAATATATAATTATTATTGCCCATATGTAGGAGAGAAGTGAAGCTGAGACGCACGCATTGTTAATCTATAATATTGGTTTGTCTGTAGCTGTTTATAGTGCCTTTAACAAAGGATTACAGTGAACACAAAGAGAAAGACAATCGAGTGCTTATGTCATGGAATTTCTAGTGATTGTCTCTTTTACTTGATTACACATAACTCAAATTTCAAGTTAATAAAGAAATGTTTGAGAAGTTTATGCAAAGTCATGGGCTAGCTACATATCCACAATTCATTTGAAGATCTGATTACCAAATTGTTATGTTGTAGAGTAATGGCTGGATGAAATTTCTTATTACTTGATGAGTTTATGCAATAACCAATTACAACAGCAAGCCGAAAAGTTTTTTCACAGCAGTGAATTTGCTTCAGATGTTGGAGACCTTCTGATTAATGATTCTTATATACCTCTGCAAAGAATATGCCTGCTGTCATTATGATTCAATACCCTACTCACTCTCAAGCATATGTGGACACCATAATAATTACTTCTATCATACAATCAGATTGGAAGTGGACATTACAGTGCCATCACACCTCAGATACAGTGCAAGAGAGTACTACTCAAGCAGTGTAGCAAAGTAACTGGGAAGTTACACTGGCCAAGTGTTTTAGTTACCTGTGGCAGGAAATTAGCGAAGGGTAGATTCATGTGTTCCTTTGATACGTATCAGTCAATACACTTGTTGCTGCCCTTGTTACTTACAATGAAAAGATGGAATTTTCGATAGTCAGCAGCAATATTCCTCATCTACTAGAAGAAAAGTTTCAGCTGGGAAGAAGTTCAAAGTCTGGGTCCTTCAAATGCACACCAAATCTCCTGCTCAATTCAAAGAGTGCTAATGATAATTATCATTTCTAGTCAACAAAGAATGATTTGCCTTCCTGGTGTGACTGTCTTACTGAGCCATTATTTTCAGCATTATGAGGAGATAAAGCAAAAGTCTGTGTAACTAGATTTTGTGTCAACAGTTTTAGAATACATTCTTCCCATTTCTCTCATATTACATGCACTGTGTAGATAGCTTCTTTGTTTGCATCCTCTGGAAGAGGCTAGTAACTTTTTTTTTTGAACAAAATGTATGGTCATCAAGTTTCTTCATGTGTGCAGCAATTTCATACAATTTTCAGCAAATCTTTGTGAATATCCCTTCTTGGTGTACAAAATGTCCCTTTACTCACAAGTGTCTGGACTTTTAACTTGCACTTCTAATTCTATAGCACAACTATCCCCTAAATCAAAGTGGTATTATAGGACCTAGAATAATATACATATTATCACTGATTAGCTACTCTATACTTACTCAGTGAGCTACATATACATGCACGCCTGATAAACCTTTGTAACCATGGAAACCATCACATACCTCATCAACCAAAACACATGTAATAAGCAGACCCTCTATTGAACAGAGCCCCAGCTTACTGTTTAGAAGCCATTTCATTGCACCTATATACCAGTCCAACACAACCCACACATTTTGATTGCTCATTTGGTGCCGTAACTTTCAAATTTGTATGAATGCTCTCATTTTATGCTAAAAGCATGTGAGTAATTTTATTTAGATTCAGGCTGTGTACTTAATAGTCATCTTCATTAATGTAGATAGTTTCTTATTCTAGAAAGTCTAATTTCTTGGCTAAAAGTTTTGTACATTGGAGACATGGTTTCTGCATTACCATGGTTAGTGGTAGAAAAAAGAGTGTAATACAAGTGAGATTTGAACAGTAGAACCTCCTAAATGTGGACCAGGACACCTGGACATTTTGTTGTTATTTCATTCCCTAAATCAGGACACTTTCTCTAGGTCCCAAATGTGACTGCATTTAGTGTACTGTATAAACATATAAATACTTGTTGTATTCCCTTTCACGGATTGATAATCATTGCATGCACCCCTGGGCAGCTAAAATTTAATCTTTTTCAACAAAATGACCTTCAGTCTTTTAACAGTGATTATTCTAGCTTTAGGCACTTCAACAGCCTATTACTAGGACAGGGACTATTACTAAAAAAATGTGCAGTAATGTTGGGGGGGGAGACAGTAATTTCAAAAAGAATTTAAGGACAAATGTTGTCAAGAGAACAAACACAGAAATCTCTCATTTGAAGAGAGCATAGACAATGCCAAAGCAGTTGTTCTTCCCATTCCTTTCTTAAAAATGTCAGGTTAAGAGAACATTGAATACCTTCAACTGAGGATGCACTTTTTAAGAATGGTGGACTTGAGGAGCCTTGTGGCTCAGTCATGTTGCTCTACAGTCAGATATAGATGGTTAGGTCAGAGAGATATAATTTAATCTTGGCCTAGAGTTGATTTAACATTTATACAAGAACTGCACGTACCAGACTACAATTGTGAGACCAGCAAAGGCTATGACAGAGAGATGTAGCTAGAAGTAACAACTTTACACAATCAGGGCTAGCAACTAACAGTTCTTCACATGATGTACGGGTTAGAGCTACCAACACTGCCAGAGATTGGCACTCTTATCTAGCTACCACCCATCTATCCTCCCTTAGAGCATACCTTTCTCCTTATGGCTTTAAGATGGTTGAGATGATTTCACGAAATAGATGGTTAAGCATGAGAGGACAACACCCACCACCACCACCACCACCACCCACCACCACCACCACTACCACCACCCACCACCACCACTACCATCACCATCCACTACTATTACCATCATCCACCACTATTACCACCATACCACCCACTACCACCACCATACCACCCACTACCACCACCATCCACCCATATTATAATGCTTATAGTTTTAATTCTTGAAAAGTTTGGACATAATGTGGTCAGGGGAGGTGTCCATGTCAACACCCCCCCCACTACCACTCACAAACATCACCACCACAACCACAACTATCCACCACCACAACCATCCACCACCACCACAACCATCCACCACCACCACCATCCACCACCAACTCTTCAGTATACTCCAGAATTTGTTTATCATAAACCTCTCTTCCTCAATGTGGCATGAGAGATCACACTGAACAAATGATGAGAGAGAGAGAGAAGGTGAATTATAAAGTCTTATAATTATGTACATCTCCTATATCTGGAGGGAGGGAGGGTGCAATTAACCTCTAGAAAATACATACTGTATGAGTACATCTATCTGGAGGGAGTCAGTGCCTAAGAGAGCACATCAAAGGATGTGCTCCCTTCAAAAAGAAAAAAAAGTAGCCTCTAAAAGAGAACATACACTTCTCAAGTACATTAGCTTATGATATTTTTCAGGGCTAGTCTTCCACTGCAGTTGGACCTTCTTGTTCGATCCCAGCCATTTCCAATGGCCATGTCACCCTTTCCTCTCCCACCAAATACCAGCTCAGTGGAGTCTTTGACATTCATTGACCTTTCACCCCCTCAATTTGTACTATGTACCTTGACTCCACTCATCACTGCATGCATGATGATGACTTGAGCTCTAGGAATAATCAAGAGTAGCTAATTTGACACATATGAGACTGCAGGTTATAGCTAGGCAATTTATAGGGTTACAGTTATTTTAAAGTCTTCTAAATAATAGAGAATTAGTGAGAACAATTGCCCACTCCCTCTCCTCCCATGCTCTTACATTTCCATTCTTCAATAAGTAGTTCATCCTAACTAACTGCAACTTTCAGCATGAGAGTGGAAGTCTGTGTCATCAAGTAACTCATCAAAAGCGACCTGGAACTTAGTGGATATTGAACAAAGGACAATACCCGATACCAGGTGCTCTCCAGTGAACACACATACTATACTTCCTATCAAACAAATCAAAATGGCATTTGTTGGCTACAGTATTCCTATAACAGATCAAATGGTATTTCCTCCTATACTCTTAGAGAAAAGAGGTATGCTCACTTACATCTGCAACATCAACAAGTTAACTATGTCTGGAAAGGCTTTGTGAAGTCTATGTGTAAATTCCTGACAGTATTCTTATTGTATATTATAGTAATCTTATACGTATATTACAGGTAGTACATAATTATGTAATAGTAATGATGTAATGTAAGAAATTTACACATACCTAGAAGCACCCAGGTTTCGAGTACTGTGTGGATGAGTATCCAGTAGTAATCTTTGTCCAACTAAAACCTGGGATTGGTTATAATCCCCTCCCTGAAGCTAGCATTGCAATCATAGCCTGACTGGGAAACTTCTAAAATTCAATCATCTCCACTTTACCCGAAGTTCTTGAACGTAGATACCTTTAGTCTCTGAGTTTTGTAACTCTGAAAATCAGATACTTCAGCTTCTCTCTCCATTGAAATTAAATGCAGACATCTCGCTTACACCAACACGCAGTCTCGCACAAGCAAGAAGATACGGCACACAAACTATAGTGGCCAAACTACACGTGCGTCTAAATGGCACATACATACTCAGAATGATATCTAATGAGCGCGCATGTGTACGTGTGTCGACACACACACCTAGCTACCTCACTACCTGTATACATGCTTTGTTATACTAAAATGTTGACACCTCGACCTCAATCCAGACCTGTGATTGACCCTCCTTTGCTGTTCAACACTAATAAGCAACTATGCTATTGTGCATTAGAGTGAATCAGAAAGCTTGAATGGATGGTTTCCTTTACATACTGTTAATAGTTGGAAAGTTTGATTTTCATTGAAGGAAATTATTTTTGGTGGTTTTATTGCTGGCCTTCCATTAAAAAAGGAACTTGAAAGGCTACAGAGACCAAGTTAGTGGGGGTGGTTAGAATTTAGACTGCAATTGTGCTGTTTACCTAGATAATGTATTGTTAAACCTTGAAGTTATCCAAAGTTTAATTAACTTTTATAACATAAAGAAAATTAAATTTGAATAAGACTTGTCAGAGGTTATTTTAAATTCTTATGTCTCTTGCAGTTTTAATTTTGGCTCACTGTATAGCTAATAATATAAATAATTTGAGTTTGACACCAATGATAAAATAGCCATATAAGTTTGGCAAGGCAAGACTAACCTACGTACACACACACACGTTGTGGGGGTAGGGTGGGGAGGGGAAGGGCAAAGGACACAGATACAATTAATCACTGATGCTGATTGTGGGGTAGCCAGGGTTAAAAATGCAATAGAGCAGACCAATAATTCTAAACTGCTCACTCTATAGAGCTAAAGTTGATAGTAAAAGCAATTGAAGACAAGAGGGTTGGGAAGGTATTATAACTATATGCACACTAACCTTATGCATTAATAACTGTTATTGTCTTGTCAATATGTTAACCACTCACAAAAACTGAATGATAAGCCATTAACTCAATAGATATTAAATAAACATGACAGATGGGAAAGTCCTTGTAGCAATTCATTGTGACTCTACTAGAAACATAATATATATCATGTGGCATCATTGCTTTGGATGATTGCAAGTATATCTCTCTCATGATGTTACAACAGGAGAGTAAGGGGAGGGAGGATGTGGGGGCCTGAGCCACCCCAATCTTGAATGATGGGGGGTGGGAGCCACCCCCATCAATACATATACATACAGGCTATAACTCAGACAATATTATACATTCAATTATTTCGTCACCTTAATTGCAAAGCTAAACCAAGAGCACAAAGAGAAGTAGACTAGTAGGAAACATGAAGGCAAGATAGGGCAGTGTCCCCCACCCCACAATATTTTTGTTGGGGAGCCTAGCCCTTCCAAAAAAGCAATACATCAGTAGGTAGCTATTATTATTTTTAAGGCAAACGATAGTATTATTCTATTATTAACTATCTATGATATTATACCTAACAGAGAAACATATCCTATAATATTATTATTGTTAGTTATACACTATGCTCAAGAATTATGTCCACCAGCATTTATGTAAAAGTTTGTAGATTTTGAGTTTTGCTCAGGAGATTGTAGTGAATAAGTATCACAGTAGTTACTGAAATATCGAGAGATAGCTAATTATCTAGTGTCTACACAGAAGGACCCTGTACTGAGATAAGGCAGGATTCTATCTAGTATCCTTATGGATCTATATAGGGGAGAGAAAATTTTAGATTGCAATATAATGTTGATATTATTATTATAATGAGTTCCAATTTTTAACTTCTCACATGTTTTGTAGTTATGTCTACATAACTACAAATTGGAGTATTTTCTGTAGAAGAGACAGAACCAGTTGGTACATTGCATGTACTTACTCATAGTTGTATATAGCTCCATTATTATTATACTCTGTATGTATGTACTCTGTGTTGTAAAGCAGTGATGAATTACGTACGTCTTTAACAACATCTTTCAGGGGGTAGATCTATTGGAAGGGGTTGCAACTCTTTTTTTTCCTAACCCCTTAACTATGTTTATTACCTCTGCTTTGTACGTACCTCAATGTTATAAAGGGGTTATGAATTATAATTGTAATTACTTTATAATAATAATAGTGAATGGGACTACACCCCAAGAGAGGGTTGTGTAGAGATTAATATGAATGGAACATGGGGTACTGGCTGGAGTCCAAATGATGCTTTTGTTGTGTGCAGACAACTTGGCTACTATAGATATGAGGCACTGTCCTATAATAATAAACACAACTTTGAAGAGGAATTGGTAATTGGCTAGTGAAGCAAGCCGCTATAGATCAAGGAATTCTATGTAGTATGTGCATATGATACATAATGTAGCTATAGTTACATACATAATAATAATATTATTAGAACTTCACCTAATAAACAAACATTCAGGAGAGTGTACATGCTCTAGAGTAAACCTATTCTTTCCTTGTGATCTATAGTTATAAATCCAGTCTCCAGTTCTTAATGAAAATTACACTGCAAACCAAGCAACAACATAACATGAGCCTACCTATATAATTAGTACAAAGTATGGCAGACAATAATTGAGTTCATTAAGTTCAACATAATATATATACAGAGAACACATGGTACAATTATTGTCAAACTAACTTCATAGCAAATGGCTTACATTACTAGTAGCTATATTGTATGTCTATTGTGTGTACATTTCATAGGTCCTATTATTATACTCTTGGATAATGTTAAATGTCTTAGGACAGAGAGTTCTCTACTATCTTGGTATTGGAGTCCATAATTGCAGTGATTGTGAGGCTGCTGGTATGCACTGTACAGGTAAGAATATAACTAGTGAAGCAAGATTTGAATGCATTACTATATATAGTAATATTTGGAGGGTATGTGGTTTAATACTTACATCACTGCTTGTAGACAGAGGGGAAAGTACTTCTGAGATACTCCTTATTCATGTGCCAAATCTAATAATCAAACTCAGACACTGATTTGATGTACTAAAAGAGTCCAAATTAGAGCGATGGCTCCATTTCAGTTCTGTTGAAGTGAGACCTATCCAAGTGTCATAAATGCAGTAAAGTCTTTAGGGGTTGAAAAACCTTATTAGCTACTCCAAAAAGTCAAACCATGTTATGTCGTATTTAACCAACCACTAGTATGACTTGGCATTATACTGTATTCTTTCGTCTGTAATTAAAACTTAATCAGTAATTCTCCCAGTAAGTTGAGCGTTTTTGGTTAACAAATATTATATTTCAAGAGTGATGGGCAGGAAAGAAGGTTGGAGGGTTTGCTATGTACTAATCTTCCTCTTTGTATAATATGCAGGTCTACTTCACCCTAGTTCTCCATGGCAGTATGCACCCTCTTGTTCCTCAGCCATTTCCAATGGCCATGTCACCTTTTCCTCTCCCATCAAATGCCAGTTCAGTGGGAGCCTGTGCACCTTGATGGGTGTCATGTAAACATTATTATCTTTAGAGAGATTAGCAATAGCATAGTTATGATTGTCTAGATCAAGTCACTAAACACTTAAATGATTACTGTTAATTGGAGTAATTACAATTATTTTAAAATGATAAGTTAATAAGTGTGTGCATGAACTATAATTGAAAATGACATTATCTATTCTATCTATGATATTATACCTAACAGAGAAATGTATTCCAAAATAATTTAATGTGTTAGCTATATACTATGCTTAAGAATTATGACCGCCAGCATATGTAAGAGTTTGTAGATTTTGAGGAGATTGTGGTGAATAGATATCACAGTAGCTACTTAGCTACTGAGATATCCAGTGATAAAGGAACAGCCAATTATCTGGTGTCTACACAGAAGGACCCTGTACTGAGATAAGGCAGGGTTCTATCTAGATAGTATTCCTATGTATTTAGTCTTGGGGGTTTGTTTGTGCTGCAATACCCATAATATAATGTTGATTACACATAGTATATTCATTATAATGAGTTCCAATTTTCATCTTTTCACATGTTTTGTAGTTATGTTTAGCCCACTTAGCCCTAGTACTAGCAGCTAGTTCCTAGCCCTGGCAGCCTAAGTTGATTAGTTCCTAGCCCTGGCAGCCTGAGGTCCTATACTTGAAAAAACACATATTTAATATTCGTGACTTCCAGTACTAATTATTATAAAACATGCTAATTAATGGAAGGACTAGATACCAGCTTCTAAATGTAGAAAGTCAGAACAAAGTGACCTAAAGAAACTTTTTCCAATCACAGAAGCCAACTGGTGGGCATTGAGTTCTATGGCTATAGAGAATGTCCATAGCTTTAAGTATTCTTGTGGATGTGGTCCTAAAAATTTTTCGTGCAAGTGCTGCACATCTGGCCCTCCACCCAGTAAATTCCCAACACCACATCTACATTACTCTCACCACCATCACATCCACTTAACTCCTCCCACCACATCCACGAAACTACCTTCACTCTCACCACATCCACTAAAATATCCTCTCTCGATCACTACTTTGATTAAACTACCTTAACAAACTACATGGATTACATGTAGTCAGAAAATTTCGCCATAGGTGGCAATTTGTAAGCCTATAGTCTGGCTTCTCTTGTCTAAGCAGTGACCCCTTAATACAGTGACTTCTTAATAAGTGACCACTTAATACAGTTACCTCTTAATACACTTTAATACAGTGACCCCTTAGTACAGTAGTCAGTCCATGAGTGACTATTTTGTGTGACTATTTTAACAGATATAATTATAGTAGTTTAAGTGTTATGTAATACCCAACTAGCTATTTTTATAGCTAAATCTCTTTAGGAAGTCTACAGTGTTTATGTAGCATCAAATTGAAGCCAAATTATACTGATTGAACATGACTTCTCAACAATTGAACAAGTTTGTGCTTGACCTTAAAAGGCCAGCTGTTGCTATTTCATCCAGCTCAGCAGTTGGACTGACACTTGGAAGCTAGATCACACATTTGTGCATTAGCTACTGCTATTACTTCCAACCCAGCTGTTAGACAGCATACTCAAAAGTAACAAGATAGACCACTCACTAAGCACCAGCGACCATTCACTCATCAGCTGGGCCACTCACTCACAAGCTGAACCACTTACTCAGCAGCTGGACCCCACTCACTAAGTGGACCACTTACTCAGAGCTGGATCACTCACTCAACAGCTGGACTACTCACTCAACAGCTGGACTACTCACTCAACAGCTGGACCATCCATTCAACAACTGGACCACTTGATCAGCAGGGGGGCATAGCTACGTAGGTAGCTAGAACTTTTGAAAAGGTGTAGCTATATAGCGAGCTACCAATTTTTATCTGACCACGCTCACTATAATAGCTATGTATATTATATATTTTGTTAGCTAAAGAAGTAGACTAGCTAATAGACTCAATTCTTTGAAGATATGTATAAAAATGTCATCTGAGTTAATATCAGTATCATGGTTAGAATAGATTATGGCTAGATTATACTTACACTGACTGATTCTATGCACTGTGGTTATGGTAGTGCATGCTGACTCAGTAAGCTTTAATTCTAATTTTAATTTAGCCTCTATATACCCTAAATCCTTGTTTTCCTCAACATCATGGTTATGACAATTATTATGAAGGTTCTCTCCCTGAAACTCCCCCTACTTCCACCAAAATCTCCCTATTATTATACACACACCCTGAAAACTTCATACCTACACCCTGGACTAATCTACTTTGCTACATACAAAAATTTGTGGTTGTTTTTCAAAAAGTAGCCACCACACAATCTTAAGTAGCTTTTCTGATAAGGTGTAAGAAAACAAGGTGAGCTAGCTATAGAGTATGTATGTTTATTCTACCATAGCTCTTGAACCAGTCTTATTGAACTAAACATAATAATTGGGTGATTTGCTTTATGTGTAAATTTCTATTTACATCATTACTATTACCCTAACTAGCACTAGCCCTACCTCTAGCAACAATCTCCCCTGTTTTCCTTGACATCAATAGTATTGATGTAATGTAAGAATCACCCCTACGTAAGTTTACAATAATAGCTATTGCAACAGTGCACAGATCAGTTCCAACACATCAATTATAGTTTGGTTTGAAGTGGGTAATCCCAGTGTTGTCATGTCATCTCCAGTGTCTATATAAGTGGTAGCTGTAGGCATTTTGTCAGAACAACAACAGTCATTTCCATCCAAGTCGCCTTACCTTCTTTTGACATATACATTATTGTGTCGAAAATTTAAAGATGATTTTCGTATCTCTTGGAAGAGTTTTGCTAATGATGAACTTGTCTTTTTGGTATGTATTTAGAACTCCAGATGCAGCCAGATATAATAATAATTATTATTATTTTCTATTATAATAATTTTCAGGCTAGCCAACTGTTTGGTATTGCCATCAGAAGAAGCTCGTCCGAAAACTGTCCCTTGCATTAATGATAGACCACCTTGCTTCTTTAAAAATCCTAACACCACACAGCAGCCAGCAGCAAAGTAAGTATTCAGTGGAAACTCAGTTACATGGAACATGAGACCAGTACTATATAGTATGTATAAGAAACAAATGGAAGCAATGAATAATATTATTATTTCACCAATTTAAAGTCCATACAATCAAAGCAGTAAGGTAACTGTAGTCCATAGTGATGTTCCACAGTGTTTTACTACTTTATAAGGTATACAATAGAACCACTTTATAGGACATTCTGAGGCAATAAACTTTTCATTCCCATAAAACTATAATTAGCTATAATGCCTTCAAAGTCAGGCAACTTTTCTTGCTTTTAGTGACCAATTCCAATGAGTTAGGTATTCTACTGAGTCTCCATAACATAATATTTATGTTGTATATAGTTGTTATAGCAACAGTATTTATTATATAATGTATATTGAGGGTTTTATTTTAGGGGATATAAATTCCCCATTGTAGCTCTATCTTACTCTATCTCCCACCTGCTCACTCTTACCCTGTTACCCCTCCCACTCCCCTCCCTCTCTCCCTCCCCCTCTCTCCCTCCCACTCCCCTCTCACTCCCCTCCCTCTCTCCCTCCCCCTCTCTCCCTCCCTCTCTCCCTCCCCCTCTCTCCCTTCCTCTCTCCCTCCCACTCTCTCCCTCCCACTCCCCTCTCACTCCCCTCCCTCCCTTTCAATGTACACAACTTGCCAACCAGATGTTCCCTCCTTCCATGTAGAAGCTTCTGTAGTAGCATCCGGAATGCAATTTACCTATTAATAATAGTTTTTGCTGTTGTTGTTTTTAGCAGTCATTCATTGTTTATTCTATATCCAACCTTCTCAGTTCCTTACTAATTTTATTACTAGTGAATATGGTACCTACAATATCGAGTATTCAAACCAGACATGTTCAATTCTAAGAAGGAATCACACCATTCAAGATGTTACTATTATTGGTGAAGATGCAAACAGAGTATTAATTTTCTTTTCAAAAGGAATCATGCAGACACCTCCTGAGGAGTAAGTGATTTTGTATCACAAGATATTATAGATAAAGTCTATCCACACTGACTTGACGCATTAAAGAGAAATTAATTTTAAAATTTCAAATAGCCATCACAAAACCTGTTCTTTTGATGACAGAACAATATATTTAGCTATAAGCTATTAAAAAATACATTGCTATGTCATGATGACCTCAGGGTCAAGGTCTGGATAGACTGACACATAAAGCCCAGCACGTATTAGGGAGGAAATCCATAAGTGCATAGTTCTTGATAAATAATGTATACTTGTTCACTACATACACTTGTTACTGTGATTGGTGCTTACATAGGGTGTTATGTAACATTTCAAAAATAATTTATTTACATAATAATCTGGGCCTAATAAGGAGAATGAGTGTCTTCTCACTCTTTACCTAAAATAAAAATTTGTTATTATTCGGCTCTAACAATTGCACCAATGTCTTACATTTTCTGAAAACCTTTGGACTAATAAAATTGTCCTGATTAGAGTGGTGACCTCATTTCAGAGAATAAAGTTCTCCCTTTAATACATTTGGGACATATCCAAGTGTCCTTTAATATAGAGGTGTCCTCATTTCAGGGAGTTGGAATCCTATTAAGCTTCACCACACATCAACTATACTAAGACATGGAGCTAATAGTTATTGACTGCTTTTGTCATAATGCAAGGGGTTATTTAGTCATAATTTAGTCATAGTGTAAGGGGTTATATTCCCCTCCTCCTACAGCTATTTGAATAAGATATATATGAAGTATAATTTGGAGTGTCTTCCTGGGAATTCCATGTACATAAATTTCAGTGAATTTGAGATAGAAGACAAGACATGTGGGTGAGTATACTCTTTAATGTTAGTAGGAATAGAATGCCCAAATAGAGTGTCTGAAAGAGATCACAAAAAAATTTGCAGAATGGAGCAAAATTCTTTCTCATCCCAGCATGTCCCATGTGAAATATATTTACATGGGAGGGTTATCTTGGCTTGTAAGACTTAGTTTCTAAGTCATCAATGTCATGGTGGGGTAGTAAGGTCTTCACACATGATGTACACATGGATAATGTAAATGATATAAATTATGATACTGCACAGAAACCCTCACAAAACCCAAATGTTATATAAACCATAAAATAGCCAGTCTAAAGTAGTGTCAGTGATCTGCATAGTGATACCATAGACTGAGTAGTCGTAAATATTACATTTCTCTGGCTTTGTTGTTGTTGTGGAAATTATGATGATTTTTTTTCTGTGGTTACCATGTTTAGTACATGCTCAGATTATCTTCGGCTAGAGTTGGGAGCAAGTGGATTCAGAGAATTTTGTGGAAGTGATATACCTTCTCCATTTTTTCATCATGGTAATTTATTTTGATGGGGATCCATCAGGATGGGGTAAGGGTTGGTGGCTACAACCACTCCCCTTAACATGCCATGCTAAATAAGCCACACCTTAAAGCACACTTCAAATGGAGTGTGGTTTAGGTGCGGTCACAAGCAACCCTCCCTTGAGACATGCCTATGAACATCACTCTATAATAATAATGCATAGGATGTGCATTATTATACTATTCAGTAATAGGTTATTATAGATTCTCACACCAGCTACTTAATAACTATAATAATAATATCAGCTATGATACATGATTGTGTGATAATATTCCTATGTATAGTAGTATAGGTATGACTCTGACCAGTCCACTTTTATTAAACCACACCCAGTTTTGATAAAACTTATTACAAAAAAAGTTTAATCTACCTAAAATATTGCCAGCAACCCACAGGTCTACAAAATAATTACACTTAATATTATTATTACACAGCATAATATTGTAATGCCCATTCCTATGACAGTGCATATCCTTACTCTTAGACCTTCAGTTGCATAATCTCTAGTGTTAGTTGAGCAACACAGGCTTATTATTTTTCATTTATCTATACTTAGGGTCATCTTTGACAGCCATTTTTCAGTCCAGTGCATCAATAAGAGATCGAGGTTTCATTGCAAGTGCAATATGTTTAAACCCATCACCTCTCAATGGAAAGAATTCATTAAATAGGTGGAGTTCGTTAAGTGAAAGGAATGTGAGTAAACTAGAATATTATATGGGGGGAGGGGAGGGGGGAGAAGGAGAAGAGAAGGAGAAGAGAAGGAGGAGGGAAGGGAGGAAGGAAGGAAGGAAGAGAGGAGGAGGGGGATTATATTTAGTAGCTATGTTTGATTCATGATAGCCGATGTAGGAGGGGAGGGGGAGGAGGGAAGAAATAAAAATAGCACCTGGTCCGGTGTGAACCCTGTACTACAAGTAGTTAAGAGGAGTTGCTTAAGATACTGTGAAACTTTAAAAAATGATGGAAGAGCAAAGAAATGAAATGGAGTAGCTAAAGTGTGTATAAAGGGCTCTCTATGTGTAAATTAATTATTGTTTATATAGTGAAGAGAGGTTAAGGTTTCTCGTACATGTTTACTTCACCATTACAGCCAATTTAGCTAACTAACTAGACACTAATTTTAACAGTGTTCTCCATTAAGTAACAGAAATTAGGAAATTATAGGGAATAAAATGGAGAGAACCTCCATTCCCACCCCCCTCACCCTCACAATACCCTAGTCTAATATCAGACCAAGCTATCATATAGATTCAGTTAATTCCACTATCACTTTATTTTCACTAAAGCATATAGCTAATATAAGACTAGTAAAATATAGGCATTAGGAGATAGATCTGAACCAGTCAGACTTACAATAGCTGATGTTATTTCTCAGAGATACTATGCAAAGATTGTACCAAAAGGTGATGATGCCAAAGTATTAGACTACCTCATCAATGCCATGTTGGAAAAAGTCCGTGAAAATGTAAAAAATAGGCCACTGCCAACAGAAGCACTGGATATAACAGTTCTACCATGGAAATTGACAACAAAACCACGAATATTTCCATTCACACCAAGATTAAAACCTGTAAATCTAGATCCACTTCCCAAATTTGATCATTTACACAAGAAGCCATCAAAGCTACTTGATGATGCAAATGACCTAAAAAGGAGCAAAGAGTCTGGATTCAGTAACCGAGCTGCTTATTTAGCAGTGGCAAACGTGAATTCCCTTAACTCTATTGTGAGAGCTGCAGCTAAAGCCATAGAAAGTGAAATTAAAAAGTAAGCTAGATTGAGAGTTTGAA
Organism: Diacarnus erythraeanus; assembly: GCA_964016965.1. Taxonomy (NCBI): domain Eukaryota; kingdom Metazoa; phylum Porifera; class Demospongiae; order Poecilosclerida; family Podospongiidae; genus Diacarnus; species Diacarnus erythraeanus. The sequence continues at coordinate 6,658,289 of OZ024673.1, forward strand.
AAAATGGTAACATAATATTTAGTTAAAATCTGTGACAAGGGGCTCTCTGAAAAAGGGACAACCTCTGTACAAAAGATATCTTTAACTTCTGAGATAAGGACAGCCTCCGTATATACAAGAGACAGTAGACTTGATTTTATAGTGTCCTTTATTCAGAGGTTCTGCTGTATCTTAATGTAAAGTAACCAGTAACCTCAACAGCTTTCCTATAAGGGACAGTAGACCTGCATGATCCCACTGTGCCTTTTATTCAGCTACAAGAACTATTGATGAATTGCTGAGAGAGAAGATAGCATAATATTATCACAATCAATATTGATATTTTATTTTACTATTTCTTTTGGAATACTTTCACTTTCTTTAGGAGCGATCCACAGCAGTTGAAAACTGCGAGGATACATGTAAACCAGAATAAAGTAACAGGTAAGAATTATCACTGTGAACTTTTTATAGCTATTGAAATCATATCTTTTCTAACCCTTTAAACGAGGTTATCATCCCTCAACACTTGGATATAATATAGGCTCAAAGCAGCTTCAGGGACAAAGCTCTATCACCCACTAATTTAACTATGCCATGGAAGCACCCACAAATGCACAATATTATGTGTAATTGTTGATTAATTATAATATTGTATACACTTTACTAAAGTTTCTGGAATAAGGAGTATATAATTTATATCAGTTCTAAGTAGCTTCATTTATTATAATGATTATTAATTAATGCAGCTACGTAGCTATTTCTTTTATAGATAAAAAATGTATTATTTTCTATATTATTATTAATTTTTTAGTGCCAGCCTTTTTAAACTAGACAGGACGAGGCTTATGTGGCCAAAGTACTTCAAGCAAAAAAGAACAATAAATTTTAGCTCTCATTATTAGCTACTTAGCATTATTATTATCAGTGTATTATACTTTCATGCTTGAGAATCATTTAAAGCTTCCGTATAATATTATATCAATCATGTATTATGCCAGCCATTAATATATAGTAGAATTAGAATTTAGCTCAGCATAATATTGTAGTGAATAAGACATCCTTTAGCTACTTCAGTGAGTGAGGGGTTGCCAATTAGATGAGCTTAGAAGAACCCTACACTGACATCCAGTGAGTGAGTGGTAACCAATAACATACATACCTCAGAATACCACCATGGAAACAGACAACTTGACAGGGAGAGTTATCTCAGTCCCTGGTATACAACAAGCAAAGCAATTTAATGACAAGAAAACCCAATTAGTTCTTAATGACAGATAACTGTTTAGCTACTATTAATGTACCCAGACAAGGTGATTAATCTGTTTCTTGTAATTAGGAATATACTGTGGGCTGTTATCACTGCCTAGTCACTACAAATTATGGCCTCTGCAAGAGAGCATAGAACTATATTGTGTGCTTGCAAACAGCAAGTCATATTCCCATCAGAATTATAGTTATTCTGATGGTATTAACTGTCATACTGCTCAACTGTAATTTTTCATACAGGGTTATTGCTAATATATACCTGTCAGGTCATGCCAGTGAGTGGTCTTAAATTGAACCTACTCGTTAGAGGCTGGGGTTATTTCTGGATGTCTCCCTGCAAGGGATATTAGACCTTATCTCAATGTGTTCTAGCTACGTATTTATAGGTTTGACTGTATCTTAACCTCTGAGATGAGGGCAAGCACAACAAGCACAAGAGCTTATCACATCAGAAGGGAACTCTGTGGATTATGATAAATCTCAGTGTTCAAGGCTTCAACAAACAGTGGCAATCCGAGGCAAGAAAGAGATTATGCTACACTCAACACTGACTCATAAGGTTTAAACTGGGTATTATCACAAACTCAATTTATCATTTAACCATATCTGGGTGGAAACATGTTACTCATTACATCACATAATAATTGTAATCATCTCTACTGAGCATGCTCAGACTGTTGTCATAGCTATGTTATATTAAAAAAGAGAAACTGTAAATAACAGCCTTTATTATAACTGCAAGCTAACTCTCAGGGCAAGATACACACAAAACCATTCTAGTGTATCACTCACTATGTATACATACATGTAGGTCTGTATGTCTCATATAATAATAATGAGTGTATTATTACAAGTGACTCATCACACAATTATTCTCTACTCATTGTATAGGGCTACAAAATAACATAATAATAAAGCACTATACCTTAAATTTACACCAAGATACTACAAGCTTTCCTAGACCTAAAATCCACATTATTGGGAAATCACAATTTTAGTATGGGCAGTCATAATTATTATGAGTGTATTACATTATTATGACAAATAACATTCTGATCCACTCACTGTGAAAGGGCTCCAAAAAGGTTTGCTAAATCAGAATATTCTAGATTCTAGAAGCTATGTTACAATAATGAGCTAACAACTTAAGTGTAAGTAAGAACAAACAACCTAGGTGTAAGGTAAGAATCTACAAGGAAGAGCATATAACCTAGGTGTAAGAATTTACAAGGAAGAACAAGTAACTTAGGTGTAAGAATTTACAAGGAAAAACATAACCTAGGTGTAAGAATTTACAAGTAACAAAGTGTAAGAATTTACCAATAGAACAAATAACCTAGGTGTGAGAATTTACAAGTAAGAAGGTGTAAGAATTTACTAATAAGAACAAATAACCTAGGTGTAAGAATTTACTAATAAGAACAAATAACCTAGGTGTAAGAATTTACCAATAAGAAAAAAACAACCTATATAAGTGTAAGCTAACTAACACAAGTTCCTAGCTAATAGCTGACTAGACTCAGTAGACTGTTATCTACAAAAATACCACACAAGACATCTTTTTTTCTCTCCACATTTCGGACTTGCTCACATTGCTATCAAAGCTAGATGGAAGGTTATGAACAGCAGGAGAAAGCCATATTATGTAGAAAGGTATGCTCTAAGGGAGGATGGTAGCTAGATAGGGTACTAATCTCTGGCAGTGTTTCTATCTCTAACCCATACATCATGTGAAGAACTGCTAGTTGCTAGCACTGATTGTGTATAGTTATTAGTTCTACTACATCTCTCTGTCATATCCTTAGCTGGTCTCACAGTTGTATAGTCTAGATTTCTCATCTTACCTGAGAAGTTGAATTGTTGTAGCATTAGTGTGTGCTGTGTCGGCTGTGAGAAGTCACACTGTCATAGCCTTAACTGTCTGAACCTCTAGCCAATCTGTTATGTGAAGTCATTAGCTATATTATCTTCTTTGGACGGTTTCCTTACTTCTGTTATACAAGAAGACAGAGTAGGTAGATATTGGTACAGTTCTTGGTATAAATGTTAAATCAACACACTCAGGAACAGAGTCCATGTAGGTATATAATTTTTTTTTTCAAATTCTAGTTAAAAAGTCAGTGTACAATAATCTTATGCTTGATATCAATGTGTATGTATATCATTCCCTGGGCGTTCACTTGACATAAAATTAGTAGGCCATTTCAACTTCAAAACTTGCTCTAATTTTATAGCTAAATCTTTTCTGTTAATAATATTGATATTTAAAGGGATCACTGACTGTAGAAGACAATCCTAAAAGTGCCCATGATGTGGAAGTACAACAGAGAGATCCTAACTATCTTCCAAAATATGTCACATACTTTCAGGAGTTGGAACTGTAAGTTATTTCATATAACCTATAATGGTGTGGACTGATTGAATGATTATTTTGCTTTGTTGTAGTCGGCTGGAGTTGCTTTATGGTGTTTACAGTATGGGGTTATATTGGCCTATCGAAATTCAGAATGAAGTACTTCCCGTGCTCTTGACTGATCCTCCAATGAACATTGTAGTTCAATCTAGTAGTAGAACGGGAAAATCTATTGCTTTGGCTTTGTCAATGCTCTCTCGGGTTGATGTTTCAAAAAAGTGGCCACAGGTAAAGAGTAAGGGACTGCAGTAATCCCCTACACCTTTATCTCTACTGGTTCTGGTATAGCACACACAGCTTCTTAGTGTAAAAGGGGAGATTAGAGCAAGGCCCATTCTTCAAATGAGAGATTTCTATGTTTGTTATCTTGACATTTGTCCTTAATCCTTTAGATCATATGTCTCACACCAACCAATGACATGGCAATACAGACTGGTGAAATGTTGACTGAGATGGCTAAATTCTTTCCTGGATTCCAACTTGCATATGCACTTGAAGGAGAAAGAGGTACGGTAGTGTAGATAGTAGCAATGGGCATGCTTGGATTATAGGGGTCCTCCATAATAGCTAATAATAGGTTTCTGTGTCTATCTAGAGAGTATGGAGTGGTGATCATATTATAATTATACTGGGATGTGGTGTGGTGGTGGGTGGTACGTAGTGGTGATGGTGATTGTTTTGTAGAAGTTGGAGAGCTATCTAGCCACTAGTTGTGATATTAATGTAATAATTAGTTTTAGGATTGGTTTATCTCATGGCCAGCTTTGGGTGAATATTCATTTCTCAAGTGAAATAATCTACATTCTATCAGATAGTGTGATATCACTCCATGTGTATGACAATAATGACTAAGTTCCACTTGTAGTAAAAAATCCCTTACCGCCTCTGTTCCTTTTAAGCTTTAATTACAGAAATTTTCTAAAAATTACAGTTGAGAAGGAAGTTGAAAAGACTGAACATATAATTGTGGGCACTCCTTTAACTGTTTTGGACTGGATTCTTAGAAAGAAGGTGTGTGCATTAGTTGAATTGCTATAGTGTTAATAATTTCTGAAGTCTGTGTCTCGTGAATGAACAGACTGGCTATTAACAGAACGAGAGCTATAGTTGGAATTTTACTAAGTGAAATAGTGAATTATGGCCTTTGCATCTGATAATAGCTATCCTGGCTAACTGTTGGAAGAGTATGCATGACTGGTGTGTGTTTGAGTGTTCTGACATTGTCTCATAAATAAAGACTGTGATCATTATTATAATGTCCACATTATTTTCTATTCTAAAGGTGGTGGATCCCAAGAAAATTATCATGTTTGCAATAGATGGAGCTGAAGGCATAATAAACCTGGAAGGGCAGCAGGAAATAGCCATCTTAATACGAAAGTATGTGTAACAAGCAGTAGCTATAATTTTGTAGAAATTCAAAAGTTGATAGGCAGTTTTTCCCAGACAATTAATTCTTTTCTTCATGGTTAATGGCCAACAGAGAATATAGATGTATAATATGTATTTTAAAGCCATTTCTGCATCCTTCCACTTAACAGATTGGCCATGCATGCACTCCATTACAGAAATAATGGAGTAAAGCTTTGCTTTTTTCAGTATTTATGATATCATACATGCCCTTAGCAGAACTGGTATGTAAGTATTTGACCCATATACCTACCGCAGTCATAGATATTTGTACCTGTTACATTCTTCCATATGCACATTGACTAGATTACAACAGCTACTGTATATTAAAACCTACATAAGCTGGTATCCTTATGTGGATGCACATCAGCAAAAATATATCACTGACACTATAATATGTTTTCTGTATATGTGTGTTCTAGGATGCTACCAGATTCTTGTCAGAAAGTCCTGTTTTCGGCTGAAATCGTAAATTTTGCTCACAGAGTCATACCAAGTGCAGTCTATTATACAGTACTCCCAAGGCAGAATGAAAAAAAGCATCAGGTAATCTTATTTTTCCATTCTAGTTATAGCTCATTCCTACCTTGCAGAGCTACTGACCTCTGCGCCTTTGTTTCAGTTATTTAGTATAAAAAGGGGTTCAACAAATAACATGCAGAAATAAGAAAGATATACATAGTTTCTACCTCACATAACAATGATCTTACAACTATCTTTTAATGCTAATCAATGGGCTACTTGTTCAGTGGTACTTTTGTCTCAATAGTGTTGTAAATTTCTTCAGACTCATGAAAAGTTCTTTCTCTTCAGCCTCAGGACCATGTCCTGACTTGGTAGTTCTTTTGGAAGTTACTTTTTTCTTTTTGGAAGGGAGCACATACTTTGATGTGCTCAGACTCCCTCTAGATAAACATACTCATATGTATTTAGGTTAATTGCACCCTCTCTTCCTCCAGATAGGAGGTGTACATATAATTATAAATCACCCTCTCTCTCTCTCTCCTATCATTTGTCCAGTTATGTGTTCAATACCAGAATGAGGAAGACAAGCCTATGGTCGAGTATGCAATTGCCACTAATGAAAAAATCTGGTTTTTATGTAATGTAAGTTCTATGCCTAATAGCTATTCTGTGTAGGTTGGAGAATATCTGGGTATAGATTATTATTGCCTATAGGAGAGAAGTGATGTTGAGAGACTGGCAGTATCTATGTGTAGACTGAGGGGTCTGGCTGCATCTGTTTATATCAAAGGATTTCGGTGAACCCGAAGAGAAAGACCAAATCAACTGCTTAAGTCATGGAATTTCTCAAAAAGATAGTGACTGTCTCTTCTATTCAATTACACATAAATTCGAATGTTAATAAAGAAATGTTCAATTGGAGAAGTTTATGCAAAGTCATGGACTAGCTACACATCTACAATTCATTTGAAGATCTGATTACTAAATATTGAGATAGAATAATGGAACTAATTGCAACAGCAAGCCAAAATGTTTCTTCACAGTGGTGAATTTCCTTTGGATGTTGGAGACTATAATTATATTAAAGGCATCCATTGTAATTCTTACCTCTGCAAAGAATATGCCCGTTGTTAAGTCATGGAATTTCTTAAAAAGATAGTGATTGTCTCTTCTATCCAACTCCACATCCAATTATTACAGCAAGCTGAAAGGTTTCTTCACAGTGGTAAATTAGCTTCAGATGTTGAAGACCTTCTGATTAAAATATTCTTACCTCTACAAGGAATACATAGGCCTGTAGTTGTTCTACACCCTACTTATTCTCAAACATTAAACATGGATCCCATAATATTTCTAGCATACAATCAGATTGGATGTGGACATTACAGTGCCAGAAGAAAAGAAAAGTTTCTGCTGGGAAGAAGTTCAAAGTCTGGATCCTTCAAATGTACAACAGATCTACTGCTCAATTCAAAGGGTTAGCTATTTCTAGTCAACATGAATGATTATGCCTTCCTGATGCGACTGTATTACTGAGCCTGAGCCATAATTTTTCTCAGCATTATGAGGAGATGAAGCAAGAAGTCTGTGTAACTGTAATAATTATTTGTCAACAATTTTAAAATTTAAAATTATATTCTTCCCATTTCTCTCATATTACACTGTAGATAGCTTCTTTGTTTGCATCCTCTGGAAGAGGCTAGAAATTTTTAGATTCATAAATGTATGGTCATCAAGTTTCTTCATGTGTGCAGCAATTTCATCCAATTTTCGGCGAGTCTTTGTGGTCATGTTCCTTCTTGGTGTACAAAATGTCCCTTTACTCAAAAGTATATGGACTTTTAGCATGCACTTCAAATTCTATAGCACAATTAGAAGCTACTTCTATCCCCTAAAACAAAGTGGTATTATAGGACCTAGAATACCATGAATCCATAATATGCATGTTAACACTGATTACTCTATACTTACTCATGTCTTAGCTACATATACCATCACATACCTCCTCAGCCAAACCACATGTAATAAGCAGACCCACTATTGAACAGAGCCCCAGCCTATATACTGTTTTAATTAGAAGCCATTTCATTGCAGATGTGTACAGCATGCAACTTGTGCATACTTTAGTGCCAAATGCTTTGGAGATGCTCACAGTGGATCTGGCGGTTCAATGGAAAATGGCATCTGAGAGGCTGAAGCACTGTTGTATTAGTTAACTAAAACTAAAACTAAAATGGATAATAGTTCAGTAATTTCTTCACTACTAAAACTAAACTAAACTATAGTTCACTTACTTGCCAAAACTATAACTAAACTATTTACATCATATTGCACCAAAAACTAAACTAAAACTAACGAGAGCAGAGGTTGAATCTAATATTAGTTGAGCACACCTCCAGCTGATAATTATTGTATTAATGTTTGTAGTTAACAAGCAGCATTCATCCCATGGAAGCAAAAAATCACATTTCCAACTAACTTAAACTATGATTGTATAAGTTGATTGCCCCAAAATAGCTACCATGGTCTTGTAACTAACTAGAACTAAACTAATGCTAGGCTCTTGTAACTAACTAAAACTAAACTAAAAGAAATACCAGGCTCTTGTAACTAACTAAAACTATACTAAAATGTTGTAAGATTCCAATAACTAACTGAAAACTAACTAATAGTCCAAAACTACTAACTAAACAACAATAGGCTGAAGGCCTGGTGATCAATGAAGGCTTGGATGATGCAGGTTTAGTTGGTGAAAGCATAACAGATGATTGAAAAAAGAGGCTTGGTGGGCAGAGGTTTGGTTGGTGGAAATTTGGTGGATAATGAAGATTTGGTTAGTGAAGGTTTGTCGGATGATGAAAGCTTTGATGATGGAGGCTTTGGTCTGGTGTACATAAATAATAATTTATAATTATACATTTTACATGAGAAAGATTTCAGACTTGTCATTTCGGACTTGTCATTTCAGACTTGTCTGATTGACAATCACTGCATATAGTTACTCCACTGACTCAGGTGTTAAACAATTCAAGGTGGATGTAGTTCCATAAAAAATGCTTTTGTTTTTACGAAAAGCAATTAAGACTATTAGTCCAATATAGCGACCCCTTAGTACATTAGTCCAATAAAGTGACCCCTTAATTAATACAGTGACCCAGCAACAAGCACAAGAGGTTAGCTACCACATCAGAAGGGAACTCTGTGGATTTTGATAAATCTCAGTGTTCAAGGCTTCAACAAACAGCAGCAATTGAGACAAGAAAGAGACTGACAGATTATGCTACACTCAACACTGACTCATAATTATTATAAGGTTTTAACTGGGACATATAATTATTATCACAAACCAAATTTATCATATTAGTGTTGACCATATCTGGGTCGAAACACGTTATAGCTAGTCATTACTTATCACTGATAGCTACTATTATCAAACATTATTATAATCATCTCTACTGAGCATGCTCAGACTGTTGTCATATAATTATGTTAAACATTTTTGCTAGTGAATAACAAACAGCCTTTTGAACCATTATTATTTACTGCAAACTAACTCTCAGGGCAAGATACATATTCCATTCTAGTGTATCACTCACTATACATACATGTAGGTCTCTTATACGTAATGCATTACAAGTGACTCCTAAAATACAAAGCTTTCCTAGACCTAAGATCCACATTATTGGGAAATCACAATTTTAGTATGAATAATCTTTATGAGTGTATTATGACACATAATATTCTGCTCCATTTGCTGTATAAAGCAATGGAAAGGACTACTAATAATGTCTATAAAAAAGATTTGCTAAACTCAGACAAATCAATAGATTCTAGAAGCTGTTACAATAATGAGCTAACAACTAAGAACAAACAACCTAGGTGTAAGAATTTACAAGAAGAAATTTCAGCCTAGGTGTTAGAATTTACAAGTGTAATGACAAACAACCCAAGTTTAAGTAAGAATGAACAAGCTAGGTGTAAGAATTTACAAGAACATACAAGCTAGGTGTAAACTTACAAGTAAGAACAAACAAGCTAGGTGTACAAAAGAGAACAAACAATTTAGGTATAAGAATTGAAGCTAGGTGTAAGAAATTAAAATGAACAAACAACCTATAAATGTAAGCTAACACAAGTTCCTAGTAAATACCTAACTAGACTCAGTAGACTTGTTAGCTACAGAAATACACACAAGACATCTTTTTTTCTCCCTACATTTCAAAGACTCGATCACCTTCCTATCTAAGCTAGATGGATAACCTAGATTGGTGGTTAGATTTTGAAGAGCAGGAGAAAGGCATAAGTAAAAAGGTATGCTCTAAGGGAGGTTAAGCAGGTAGTAGCTAGACAGGGTGACAATTTCTGGCAGTGTTGCTATCTCTACATCATGTGAACAACTGTTAGTTGCTAGCCCTGATTGTTACTTCTACATCTCTCTGTCATAGCCTTAGCTAGTCTCACAATTGTAGTCTAGACTTATCTAACCTGTCTGCTTATGAGAAGTGGAATTGTTGTAGCCTTAGTGTGTGCAGTGTCGGCTTCAAGAAGTCACACTGTCATAGCCTTAACTGTCTGAAGTTACTGCCTCTAGCCAGTTTTTTATGTGAAGTCTGTCATAGCCTTAGCTAGCTATCTTCTTTGGATGGTTTCCTTACTTCTGTTATGAAGGAAGACTGAGTAGGTAGATATTGATGCAGTTCTTGGTATAAATATTAAATCAAGTCACTCAGAAAGAGAGGCCATAATAGGATCTTAATTTTCAAGTTTAAGTCAGTGTGCAATATCTCCTGTTTGATACCAGTGTGAGATATTCTCCAAGTTGTTCCTTTGAAGTACTGTGTATAGTTTTCCCTAGGAGTTCACTTGACATAAAACAGTCTATGAAATAAGCTATTAATTTTTTCTGTTTAATATTGATGCTCATGATATAAATTTAAAGGAGTCAGAGACTGTAGAATACTTCAAGGAAATCTTAAAAATACTTCAAATTAAACCCTTTGAAAGTGCCTACGATGAGGAAGTAAAACAGAGAAATGCTAACTCAAAATATGTCAGATCGTTTGAAGAGTTGAAACTGTAAGCAATGAATAAAAGGCATAATGGTAAGGACTGATTGAATGGTTATTTTGTTTTGTTGTAGTCGGCAGGAGTTGCTCGATGGTGTTTACAGTGTGGGGTTCAATGAGCCTATCATAATTCAGAATGATGTACTTCCCATGCTATTGGCAGATCCTCCAATGAATATTGTAGCTCTTTCTGAGAAAGGAATGGGAAGAACAACTGCTTTGGCATTGTCTATGCTCTCTCGGGTTGATGTATCTAAAAAGTGGCCACAGGTAAAGAGGAAGGGACTGCAGTAATCCCCAACACCTTTATCTCTACTGGTTGTGGTATAGCACACATAGCTTCCTAGTGTAAAAGGGGGAGATTAGAGAAAGGCCCACTCTTCAAATGAGAGATTTCTATGTTTAATATATTTAATATAATTAATATAATTAATATAATTATATTTAATATAATTATTTAATATAATTATTTTTATATTATTATTTATTATATTAATATATTATTATATATTTGTAATAATTATTGTCCCCCCCCCTCCCAACATTACTGCACATTTGATCTTGTAATAGTCCATGATGAAATATGAGGCATTAGTCGATAGGCTGTTAGTGTTCAGAGTTTAAGCAAAAGGAATACTTTAGGGTTATCACAGACCACATGCAAATTATGATGCACTTCTCTATAGTTGATTAATATTGTCCTTAATTTAGATCATATGTCTTACTCCGACCGATGACCTGGCAATACAGACTGGCAAAATGTTGACTGAGATGGCTAAATTCTGTCCTGGATTCCAACTTGCATATGCACTCAGAGGAGAAAGAGGTACGTTTTGTAGTGTACATAGTAGCAATGGGCATGCTCTGATTATGGGCATCCTCCATGGTAATACACCTTTGTTCTATCTGGAGAGTATGAAGTGGTGATCATGTATACTGGGTGGTGGGTAGTTGTGGTTTGTGGTGATGGTGGTAGTGGTGATGGTGGTGTCTTACAGGTGTTTTGTAGAAGCTGGAGAGCTATCTAGCCATTTACTGTGATTTTATTACCAATTTTGTAAAAATTACAGTTGAGAAGGAAGTTGAGAAGACTGAACATATAATTGTGGGCACTCCTTTAACTGTTTTGGACTGGATTCTTAGAAAGAAGGTGTGTGCAATTAGTTGAATTGCTAATGTTAATAATTTCTGAAGTCTGTGCCTCGTGAATGAACAGACTGGCTATTCATAGTACTAGAGATATAGTTGGAATTTTACGAAGTGAAATAGTGAATTGTGGCCTGAGCATCTGATAATTTCTATCCTGGCTAACTGTTGGTAGAGTATGCATGACTGGTGTGTGTTTGTGTGTTCTGATTTTGTCTCATAATAATAATGTCTATTCTAAAGGTGGTGGATCCTAAGAAAATTATCATGTTTGTGATAGATGGAGGTGAAGTCATAATAAACCTGGAAGGGCAGCAGGAAATAGCAATCTTAATACAAAAGTATGTGTAACAAAGAGTAGCTAGCTATATTTAGAAACTCAAAAGTTGATAGGCAGTTTTTTCAAGACAATAATTAATCATTATAATTATTTTCACTATTCTGTTATGTAGGTGAGAATTCACAATCTTTTTTTTTCATGGTTAATGATAGGTATTTGACCCATAATATAAGTCATATATTTGTACCTGTAACATTCTTCCATATGCACATTGACTAGATTGAAGCTAATTTTATGTAATAAAAGCTTGTTACAACAGCTACTGTAGCTATGTCAAATCCTACATAATTATAATAATAATATTATGTATAAGCTGGTATCTTTAGCTGGATGCACATCAGCAAATAACACTGACACTACATCTTATTTGTGTGTTCTAGGATGCTACCAGATTCTTGTCAGAAAGTCCTGTTTTCTGCTGAAGTCATAAAGTTTGCTCACAGAGTCATACCAAGTCCAGTCTATTATAAGAGAATGTGGATGTGTTCGTGTTTATACTGTAATAGTCAAAGGCAGAATAAAAATAAGCAGGTAATCATTCTAGTTATTGTTCATTCCTACCTCGCAGATTTTTGCTCCTTAGTTTTAGTTAGTAAAAAGGGGTTCAACAAATCACATGCAGATAGTTTCTACCTCACACAACAATGATCTTACAACTATCTTTTGGTGCTAAGCAATTGGGCTACTTGTTCAGTGGTATTTCTGTCTCATTGGTGTTGTAGATTTCATCAGACTTATGACAAGTTTTTTCTCTTTGGCCATGCCCTGACTTGGTAGTACCATGCTTTACTCTGCCTAAAGTCCTATAACTATCTGCTGTAGGCTTAGCAGCTAATCTTACTTAATTTTATAATGTGACAGCTGCCTCCTGGCTTTCTTCGGGTACCAATTTGTGAAACCATGAATGCTGATGTAAAATACAGGCAAGGAGGCACTTGTAGGGATCCTTATAGAAAAATTAAAATTCAGAGGTAACTCAATGCCAAGTATAGTGGACAGGTGTTTCCCACTGATAACTTACCATGTTATATTAAAGCCAGGCTTCTGCATATCACACTTGCCCAGTCACACTAGTAACCAAAACTTTGTAGTAGTCCAGTGGTCACTTCAAAACAGGATGTTAATAACCTAAGTTGAAGGTGTGGCACTTCCAGAAGGCATGTACAAACTCGTAGAAAAATTAGCATATTATAGAAGCTGAAAAATATTATAACCTAATGTAGCTACTTGAGAAGTATATGTTCTCTGTAGATTACCATCTTTATGGAATGGAGTACATTTTTTGATGTGCACTGACTCCCTGCAGATATGTAAATGTACTCATATGTATTTTCTAGAGGTTAATTGCACCCTCCCTCCCTCTAGATTGGAGGTGTACATATAATTATTTATAACTCTCTCTCTACTATCATTTGTCCAGTTATGTATCCAATATCAGAATGAGGAAGACAAGCTTGTGGTCAAATATGCAATTGCTTTTAATAGTTTCGTCATTTTTGAAGATGTAAGTTAATAATCTGTGTATGCTTGAGAATGTCTGGGTATAGATTATTATTGCCTATAGGAAAGAAGTGAAGCTGAGAGGCTGGCAGTATATTTGTCTAATAAGTATGGTCTGGCTGCATCTGTTTATACTGAATTGCAGTGAACATAAAGAGAAAGACTCAATCAAGTGCTTAAGTCATGGAATTTCTTAAAAAGATAGTGACAGTCTCTCCTATTCGATTACACTTAACTTTAAATTTCAAGTAATGTTCAATTAGAGAGGTTTATGCAAAGTCATGGGCAAGCTACACATCCACAATTCATTTGAAGATCTGATTAGAGAGATTTGGTTGTAGAATAATGGCTAGATAATTACTACCAAAGGTTTATGAGCGATAACTGGAATTATAACAGCAAACTGAAGAGTTTCTTCACATTGGTGAATTTGCTTCAGATGTTGAAGAAGTGATTAAAGGCACCTGTTGTGATTCTTAGAATATGCCTGTTGTCATTCAACACCCTACTCACTCTCAAACATGGATCCCATGATATTTCTATCATACAATCAGATTGGAAGTGGACATTACAGTGCCATCACACCTCAAATACAGTGTAAAAGAACACTGCTCAAGCAGTGCTGCAAAGTAGTCATGAAGTTACACTGGCCAATGGTTATACCTACGCATGGCAAGAAATTAGTGGAGGGGACACTGTCTTTTATATTAGTCAATACACTTGTTGCTGCACCTGTTACAATACTTGTCGTGGCAGTAAAAAAAATGTGCTAACCCTTTTGTAACCAAAACAAAAATGAGGCTAAAATGATAGGTCAGAAACGTAAACGGGAACCCACACCAAGGCTGGTCGGTTCCCCTTAAAGGAATTCAACATTCATGGAGCTACTGGGGGATTCAGCAACATGAAATTTTTGGTAGCCAGCAGCATTATTCCTCACCTATTAGAAGAAAAGAAGAAAAGTTTCGGCTGGGAAGAAGTTCAAAGTCTGGATACTTCTAAATCTACTCTTATTTTAATGCAAGAACTTGGACTGGAGTTTGCACTAGATATTATGAACAAACATAAGAACACCAGGAAGGCATAAAATCATTCATTGTTATTGTTGTTGAAATAATAGCACTTTAACTTCATACAGAGAATCATCAAAATTGATTTTGACAGTATGAGTACTGTAAGATGGCTACATTAAGTGACATTGGTATATGCTAGTTCACCCTTGAATAATTGTCTTGAAGGTTTGACTGTATTACTGAGCTATTTTCTTAGCATTATGAGGAGATAAAGCAAAAAGTCTGTTAAACTGTGTAATTAGATTTTGTGTCAAGCTGTCAACATCAGTTTTAAAATTTAAATCTCATTTCACTTATATTCCACTGTAGATAGCTTCTTTGTTTGGAAGAGGCGAGTAAGGTTAATAAAATTATTGTACCAAAAGTATATGACTTTTAACATGCATTTCTAATTCTATATAGCACAATTAGAAGCTTCTTCCATTCAAATGGTATTATAGCACTGGGATACTATGTTGCCATAATATGCATGTTATCACTAATTGCATGTATTCTATACTCCATGTCTTAGCATGCATGCCTGATAAACTTTTGTAATCATGGAAACCAAACCACATGTAATAAGCAAACCCTTAATCATTGTATTTACTAATATAAGCTGGTAAGTTATATGTGTAGCTATGCTAGGTACATCTTTCCAACCCACACATTTTGATTGCTTATTCAGTGCAATAATTTTCAAATAACCCTCACTGAATCCTTGTCTCTTATAAACCTTATGCCTCACTTTCTATCTAAAATCTTATTAACAGATTGATGTCAGCTTTCATTTATCTATGACTACCCATTCAATATGTTAGGTTGTGGAATGTGGCAAAATGTAGTGATGGGTTTCATTTTATGCTAAAATCATGTTAGTGTTAGTAGTTTTAGATATGAGTTGTGCCATCCTCAATAATGTACATAGTTTTATTCTAGAAAGTCAAATTTCTTGGCTAAAAGTTTTGTACATTGGAGACATGGTTTCTGCATATCCATGGTTATAATGGGAGAAAAAGGATTAATTTTTGCAACTTAGTGAGATTTGTACAGTAGAACTCCTAAATGTGGACAAGGACACCTCTTATATTATTGGGGACATTTTGCATGTTATTTCACACCTGAAATCAGGACACTTTCTCTGGGTTCTAAATGTGTCAGCTCAGCATTTAATGTAGCTACTGTAATAGTGTATAAATACATAATCATAGGTGTAGGAACTGGGGGGGGGGGGGGGGGGCACTGGGGGCATGTGCCCCCCCAATATTTTGAATCACTGATACAAATATTATTCCAGTGCCTCCCCAATCTGACAAAATAGATTGCAGGTTGTTTGAAGGAATCAAGGTCCTATTCAAGCAACCACTTAAAGCTAGCTGATGAATACTAGTTTACATAAGTCCTTATTGACTCTAGTATCAACATTTGTGGCCTATGGTGTCTATCTTGATGCATGCATAGCAGCTGCTCAGTATTAGCTAGAGCTAGGTATGTATTGCTGAGAAGTTTATAGGTGAAAATAAGCATTTTTGGTTGTTATTAAATTGTATTAAAAATGTGTGGCTAGTGGGTGTGGTCACTCAAAATTTTCGCCAACACACACTAGCCATTCTTTTCCATACGAGTGCCCCACCAATCAAAATCTCATTCCTACACCTATAAGAATATACTTATAAATTCTTGTAGTATTAAAACTTCACTCCCTGTTAGCTACTATACAATTAGACTAGCTAGCTTCTAGCCTCTGCTCAGACACCACCTTCAGTTTGGCATAGTACTTTGAGCCAAATCTTGGGCTTGCTGACTTAGCATAATAACCTTATAGCTGTGATTTAATCATATGTTGACTATAGTTTAGTTTTGGCCCAGATCCCATGCACCTCAATAGTAGGGTCTGGCTGAGACTAGTCTAATCAACTGACTGGTAGGTGGGGTCAGGCTGACACTAGCTAGATTGAAATCAGATGCCTAAAAATGTCTCACTTGTTTTTAAGCCATCCTTTGGCTCTTGTAAGGTGAACTACCATCCTTGCAGCACATTCAGGAATTTTTTGGAGCATTTTGGGTACAGTGAAGCATTTGAGAATAATGCTGGCATTATAGGTCAAAACAGAAGCATTTTGGGAATGTTGCATAATGTTGCGTTAAAAAATTTGTAAGCATGTCATTATCACCACATGACACATCTAAGCTGAGTTTGCAGCTGCAAGCACTAATCACACTCAGCAATTCACATGGCTCTATCTAGCCAGCTTTGAAAATGGCTGAGTGTCCAATGGATACCTATTCTAATAGTTTTGTTGCACAACAAACCTCTTTACTGGAAGATATTATTAAAATATCGATTATGCTACAGAAAGTGATGAACCTTTCGTTTGTTTTATTGACTTTTGTTCGATGAATCATGAGCATTATAGGAAAAATCAAAAGCAAAATCAAAAGCATTAGCTATATATGGGCAAAATCAGCATTATGGGTGGTGTGAGTGAGAATTTGAGAATAGCATTATAGGGAAAATTTGGGGAATAATTAATATCAAGCCCTAGTCATAATAAATGTAAACATTAACACCCCCCTTTAATGAGCCAATCAATAAAGCACTTTAATAAAGTTTCTGGAATAAGAAATATAGCTGTGTCAACTCAGTTCTATTTATAAAAATGGTTCAAGATAATAATAATATTGCTATAATAATAGTTATAATATCTTCATTTTAATGCAGCTACATTCTTTTCTAGTTAAAAAATGTATTACTTTCTATTATAGTATGTACCAGCCTTTTTAAACTAGAGATACTAATGACCACTACAATACTTCAAGAAGTAACTATTATTAGTTCTCAGTGTGTTCACACTCGAGAATTATTAACTACTCTATAGCTAGCATTATATAGCTATTATAATATGCCAGCTTATTACAAGTAAGTGATTGTAGATTTAGAATTTTTCTCAGCAAGTAAGACATTCTGTAACTACTGAGGTAGATACCAGTGAGTGAGGGGTTGCCAATTATCTATAGCTAGATGAGCTTAGAAGAACCATGTGCTGACATTTAGTGAGTGAGTGGTAACCAATAACATAGCTAGCTATAATAGCTATCTCAGAACACTATGGAAACAGTTGAAGGAGCTGTGACATTTACTAACTGATGCTTGTTAGCTACTTCAAGGGGAACAGACTGATTGACGGGACAGAATTACCCTGAGAGTGGCACGTACAGAGTGAAGTCTCACAATGGAGCTGGTTCTGGAGGATTTCAGCCAATGGCAATGTGACATGAACCAATCAATGGCTTGTACTCTAACTTCGTCAATCCATTAGTTAATATCCTTCTTTCCACTTAGCTATATGCAGCTCTACTTCACCCTAGTCCTTAATTCACTGCAGTTGCACTCTCTTGTTCCTCAACCATTTCCAATGGCCATGACACCCTCTCCTCTCCCACCAAATACCAGTTCAGTGGAGCCCCTGACATCCATTATACCTTGATGAGTGCTTATGAACAAAACTATAAGTAAAACTTTAGACGATAGCATAGTTATGACTGTAGCAACTCGAGAACTACCTAGGACTAACAGTGTCATTATTATTATTAGCATCATAATTAGCATCATGTCTGTGATGTCATCTTAATTAGTACACGTTAATAATAGTCCATGTTTTTAGAGTTCGTTCAGTATTATAATAATCTTTTGAGTATTACTAAAGTACTTGCGTGCAAAGCTAGCTATAGTTAGAAATAACTACAACAATGACATTGTCATGTATTATTGTCTAGATCAAGTCAATAAACACTTTGTAATTATAAAAATAATTAATAAGTGTGTGCAAGAACTTTTACAAAAATTGTATCTATTATTAACTATCTAGCTATATTAGCTATAGCTACCAAGCAGAGAAATGTATCAATATTATACCTAACAGAGAAATGTATCAATATTCAGAGAAATGTATCAATATTATACTTAACCGATTAACAGCGATAGACGCATATTTGCTTCAACGCATGCGTTCCGTGAAACGCGGTAGACGCAAATCTGCGTCAAAGATACAGCAGCCACTTTATTTATTTAGAGGCTGCCGTCTCCTTGTTAGGAAACATTCAACAATTGTTCTATTTATTGTACAGTCATGTAAGTTTATTTACCAATAGATTTTAACTAAGATTGTCATAACCTAGCTAGCTAGATCAAGTAGGACATGTTTAACACCTTCAAACTTGTTGGGAGTCTTCTACTTCTTGGCCGGCTTTTATGACACCCCGTAGTTCACGAGGCCAACTAGACCTCTCGGGCTGGTGGCTGTGGTGGAGTTGTTTGCAGAGCTAACAGTCAGACAGCGAGAGGTGTCGATTTTTTATAAACAATAAATTTAGTCTACGCTACTATCTACGTAGAAGCTAGCCTTCTAGCGTTCAACTAGATAGTCTAGAGCAGATTCCTTCGTCGAACTGCAGGTGGCTTGAGGTGATCTTGCACTGGTAACTTGCTACAGGCTTTTCTAAGACCTAAAAGAACTGGATCACAAGACGTCAGGTGCAATTTAATTCCGCGTTCGCGTTCTCGATCTCGTGAACGCATTAATAATTTAATTTAGCTGTTAATCGGTTAAATAGCTATATCGATATCATACCTAACAGAGAAATGTATCCCATAATAATAATTTAATGTGTTAGCTATACACTGCTCAAGAATTATGGCTGACACCATATGTAAAAGATCGTAGATTTTGAGTTTTGCTTAGTAGCTAAATAGATATCACAGTAGCTACCGAGATATCCAGTGATATAGAGACAAGCAATTATCTAGTGTCTACACAGAAGGACCATGTACTGACAGGTATATAGTGGGGAGTCTTGGGGCATGTCCCCACCCCTAGAAATTTTAGATTGTTTCTGCTGCAATACCCATATTATCATAATGTTGATTACACAAATTATCATAGCTAGCTATATATAATTAACAGTTCCAATTTTCATCTTTTCACATTTTGTAGTTATGTCTACACAACTACATAAAATGGAGTATACTCTGGGAGAGTGGGAAGCTGAAGTGTCTGGGGAGAAGCTCCCCTCCCCAGTAGATAGAACAAGTAAGGCCAGAAAAAAATTAATCCTCATTTGCTTGGACTAATTGAATTGAAATTAATATAATTCTGCAGCATCAAACTCTCCGTGATAGTTACTATAATTATATGCAATGGTTTCATCCTTCCAGTCAGGATATTAAATTCTCTTATTGCCTTCACAGCTATAGCTATAACCAGAGTCTGGCAACAATGATTGCAAAATAGTCACATGGCTATCACATGAGCCAGCATTCTTATTTTCTAGTAAGAAATTTTGATA
The DNA here is from genome assembly GCA_964016965.1 of Diacarnus erythraeanus. Lineage (NCBI taxonomy): Eukaryota > Metazoa > Porifera > Demospongiae > Poecilosclerida > Podospongiidae > Diacarnus > Diacarnus erythraeanus. The sequence continues at coordinate 6,678,275 of OZ024673.1, forward strand.
GGGTGGGCACAAGTTACAGAAGATGTCCTAACCAGTTAATTAACCATGTGTTTAGAAGAATTCTGGATCCTGTAATGAGATATCCAGTGAATGAGTAGTAGGCAATAACTTACTTAGAAAACTGTATTACTATCATGCTTATTGCTCATGAGAGTAGTATATATTATTATAGCTAGCTATAATAATTATTATTATTAATAATAATAAAATTAATGTAATATAATATGACATGTATATATCCCACATAAAGATTGAATTAAGATCTTTTATTACACATGTTCACTGCATTTGGCCTCAGTCTTCTTACAATAGTTTTGGGATGAAGAGGATGAATTGGCATGACATGTATATATCCCACATAAAGATTGAATTAAGATCTTTTATTACGAATGTTCACTGCATTTGGCCTCAGTCTTCTTACAATAGTTTTGGGATGAATTGGCATGACATGTATATCCCACATAAAGATTGAATTCAGTAGATCTTTTATCACGTATGTTCAATTCCAGGTTACTAAAGAAGTACCAGTAGATAAGTGTAATAACAGTTCTGAATGATACGAGGAAAGCATACTATTGGTGGATTTTGCATCTCTGGAATGTTTGTATCTTATCTTGGATGTTTTGAAAGCCACTATGATAACAGCAATGAGGAGGATGAAAAAATTCAGTACTAAAAGGTCAAGCCAGATGCAATGTGATTGCTCAAGTATACCTCATGTACTTCCTAGTAACCTTTCTGTTCAGTTGTATAACTATGGTGTGTTTTGAATAATAATCAACAGCAGTCGGTCCATGCTGTCAGTAAAAGTTCATGAAACCCTTTTTACTGGTTGTATTCCTACTTGTGCAGTGAATACCAGCATCCTCAGAATGATTTTACAGCTACGATAAACTCCAATACCACCATGATGACTACACTCTAGTAGAGAACTCTCTGTCCCACGACATCCATAAATATATGACCTATAAACACACACATGTACACATACAAACACACAACATAAGTACACATTCACTAAATTTATAAATAAACCATGTGTAAGACACTTTATCAAAAGTTAAGTTTTCGCTAATTAGCTATGTATGGAAATTTTACAATGCACAATGTGTTCTATATATGTCAAACTAATTAGATTCCATTGTTGTCTGTCATTTGCTTTAGATTACTAACATGTACTCACATTACATTCTAAATAGATTCATCAAGAACTGGAGACTGAATATATCTGCTATAGAAACGTACACACTCTCCTGAATGTCCGTCTATTAGGTGAAGTCCTCTATGAATAATAAAATGTACGTTCATACATAATAAAATATACATAATATTGTACATACATAATTATAACATACACACAGTACACACACAATTATCATTTACAGAATTCCTTGTTCTAAGACTACTGCAGTGCTGGATTAATATGATACAGTGCATGCATCACAATAATAAGAAACTGTTTTAATGTGGAGATGAGACAGATGTGCATGCTGATTACAACCACTTTCAGTGACTCTTGCAGTCCCAGTATTTTCCTTACAATCATAACTAAGCTTTAAAAACCCAAATAGAGTTTCTTATCTCACTAGTCTCTGTTCCCTTCCCCCCTCAATTCTATCTCTATGATGTGGTGCAGCTCACTGAGTTTCCTTACTGTGGTGTTGGTTAGAAATAGCTGGAAGTAGACACATTTTGAGGTGATGAACATCGGTCCTGGACCACTGAATCAAGCAAATACCATGCCTTTTTAGAGCACTCACATTGTAGTCAATTGAGATGGTAAGTGTACAAGGTCTCAATCCTACATAATAACAATAACAATAATAATAATAATAATAATAATAATAATAATAATAATAATAATAACAACAACAACAACAACAACAACAACAACAACAACAACAACAACAATTCAGGAAGAATTTTTATTAATTCTATGCAGAGGTGACACAGAAGTTAAGGTTTCATGATCTCTTTAGGGCAAGGCATTATTACCTTACCAATGAACTAGTTAATATTTGGTTCCTCTATGTGACTTCAAGACAGCACTAGTAAATTAATGTTTGTCTGGCATCCGTCAATCGCCAATGCTTTATTTATATAATAACAATACCGACCTTTCATGTGAGCCACAGGGGATTGTGAGTGCATGTGAAATAATGGCTAAGCGCTGCATGCTCTTAAATTATGGATGCAAAGGTAGACGTCCTGGTCTTGCTTATATCGTGAGTTGTAGAATAGCTCAACATCATAGATCTATGTATTGCTAGATAACTTAGGGGCATGTATACCATTTGTTTCCTGATTATTGATATATCTGCTTATACTTCTCTTATACTTTGTCCAAAAAAGTTGATCTTATGCCAGAAATGTTGCTCATTTAAAATGGTATATTAAGTTCTTACTTTTCATCAACCTAGATTAAGTTAGCTTGCCTAACTCATAGTGATCTGACTTTGTCTCATAAATAAAGACTGCAATCACATAATGTCCACATTTTCTGTTGGATACCACAAAGCTATGATATTATATGTGATAGATGTTGATATTGTGATAAGCCAGAAAGAGCAGCGGAAAGCAGCCATCACAATGCAAACGTATGTGGATATATTATGTAAAAGTCAAAAGTTGATAGGCAGTTTTATCTTATAACATGTTAAAACCTCTAGGCAGATATTCCTAGCTCAATGCACATCAGCACATAACACTCAGATGCTGATATGATAAGCCAAAAAGAGCAGCGGAAAGCAGCCATCACAATGCAAACATATGTGAAATAAACAGTATATTACAGCTATAATTATTATGTAAAAGTCAAAAGTTGATAGGAAGTTTTATCTTATAAGGTGTGGAGTATCCTATAAAATGCTCTTGACGGGAATATAATATCCAGCTTCACCATCTATTTTGCAGACCATCTCATCAGCTTCTTAGTCAACTAACCTTGTCCATCTGACATCTTAAAGCCATAAGTAGAAAGTATGCTCTAAGGGAGGGTAGGTGGGTGGTAGCTAGATAAGAGTGCCAATCTCTGGCAGTGTTTCTATCTCTAACCCGTACATCATGTGAAGAACTGTTAGTTGCTAGACCTGATTGTGTAAAGTTGTTACTTCTAGCTACATCTCTCTGTCTTAGCCTCACAATTGTAGTCTGGTATGTACAGTTCTTGTATAAATGTTAAATCAACTCTAGGCCAAGATTAAATTATATCTCTCTGACCTAACCATCTATATCTGACTGTAGAGCAACATGACTGAGCCACAGGGCTGTTCACCATCCCCAAAAAGTGCAACCTCAGTTGAAGGTATTCAATGTTCTCTTAACCCGACTTTTTTAATAATAGTAAATCCCACCATTTTTCAGACATGGATACTTCCACCTCTCCTGAAGACATGGACACCTCTCTCAAAGACATGGATTCCTTTAAAGAACTCGAACTGTAAGCAATATATAATAGTGAGAACTGAGTGAATGGTGATTTTGTTTTGTTGTAGTCAGCCGGAGATATTCACAATTATTTCGAAAATGAAATTTAATGTTCCCACCATTATACAAATAAAGTCATTGCCGGCCCTATTGGGAGAACCACCACCAAATGTATTGGTTCAATCCAGCAGTGAAACAGGAAAAACGACTGCTCTAATAATCACTATTCTGTCTCGAGTTGATGTATCAAAAAAATTGGCCACAGATAACTGTAGTAATCCATACCTTTATCTCTACTGCTTCTGGTATAACACACACACACCCTCCTCGTGTAAAAGGTGGAGATTAGAGCAAGGCCTACTCTTCAAATGGTGTGCATTCTCTTGACAACATTAATGTCTAATTGATTTTTAATTTAGATTATCTACCTCACTCCGACCTGTGACTTGGCTGTGCAAGCTGGGCAGAGTGCTCACAGAAATGTGTCCTGAGATGACACTGGCATATACTAGCAGAGAAGAAAGAGGTATTGTACTGTACATAGTAGCGAGTGGCATGCTCTGATTATAGGGTGATAGGTTTCGTATACTGGGGAGGTGGTGGTAGTGGTGCTCAATACTCATGGCCAGCTTTGGCTCTACAATACAAACATTTATTCCTCAAGTGAAAATTATCTATATTCTATTCTTCTTGTTTTCAGCATTAAATCTACTTATGTCAGATAGTGCTGAAGCACATTTCAAGTTGGCTGACACAAAGTGCTTGTATAAGAGTATCAAGAGAGCTAAGGCAGTAGAAAAGGCCAGGAGGAGGCACAAGACAAAAGCAAGAGCAAAGGCAGAGGAAGGGTCTATTTAGTCAGAGGGTTTACTCTATGGTCAGGGTGAATTGTAAGTACCCAGTTCCACCCACCCTCCCTCCCCCCACCCCAACACACACCCTTACCTCCATCTTAGAAACCCTACAGCCATGTACAGGTGAAGTTATAGCCATAAGAGTGATGTTACTCTGTTGTCACTGGACCACATACTTTATGTTGATTTTATAGGACTTTCTAAAACCAGCTGTATCTGCTTGCATTTCCCCCATTTTTCTTATTGTGTTCACCCCTACTCTATGATTTATATATCATTAGAAAGCCCATTCTTTTGGCTACATCACAGCAAGCTTCTTTTTTATCAATATGCATGTGTGTGTTATACAAAGTGTATTTTATGTGACCTCTACAAACAAATTTTTTGCCCTTACAATAGCAATTTTACACAGTTAGGGACAAGCACATTATGCTAGCATTGCTTTGAGCATAATAGGCCTATCAAAGCATTGGGCATAATGCTGGCATAATAGGTGAACTTTGTGACCCTTAAAGTAAACAATATTAGTCAGCACTCACTGCCACTCAGAGTCAGTGCCACACAGGCTGACTAAGGGGCAGGCTGACACAGCCACTCACTGTATTTAACAATTAGGCTTTTAGTGACTTTAACATCAATACAAGTACTATTAACTATAGCCTATAGGCTATAGATAGCTTGCAAATGCACAGTTGCACTGGGAATTGGATGCATAGCTGGTAGCACTGTAGTGTTGTTAGTGGAACTTTGTGTATGCTAGTCTATTATGGCTGATTCTGAGGGTAGTTCTAGCTCCAGTGCTAGCTCTAGTGCTGATCCTGATGTCAGTGTCACTATCATTGAACCTCAAGTTATTAGCCTTATGGATAAACTAAAATCACCTACTCCATCGATCCTGGGAAGGAAGAGGGCAGTGCTTTCTAATCCACCTACTGGGAAAAAGAGGTGCAGTGGATCCAGGAATAATGACCCTAAATCAGTAACCCCACTCTCAAGGGTGAAGGAGTTTAAAGATGAAACTTTAACTGTTTCAGCTGGTTGTTTGTTTTGCATGGCATGCCGTGAAACCCTTTCCCTTAAAAGAAGTATCATCCAGAATCATCTGAAGTGTACCAAGCATGTTGAAAGTAAAAAAAAGAAAGCTACAAAAGTTTGCAGAGAGAAAACTATAGCAGAAGCATTAAAAGTTTATGACAGTAAAGTACATCCTAAGGGGGAGACTCTAAATGAGGAGCAGCAGGTATACAGGGTACAAGTTTTGACCACTTTTATGAAAGCTGGAGTACCAATATCTAAATTGAATATTTTTCGGGAGATTTTGGAAGCTGGTGCATTCAGACTAACTGATACAAGTCATATGTTAGATTTGGTGAAATGGATAAAGGCTGAAGTTTATTTCACTTATATTTGATGGCACCACACGCCTGGGAGAAGTTTTAGTTGTAATTTTACGTTACATCAAAGATTGGAAAATCAATCAGCGACTAGTGCGATTGAAGTTTCTACAAAAAAGCATGACAGGAGAGGAGATTGCTAGAGAGATTATTCAAATCCTTTCAGTAAGAATGGGAGTGTCTTCCCATTTGCTTTTGGCTACAATGAGGGATAGTGCTAGTGTGAATAATTTAGCAATGAATACTATTAGTGTTATTTACCCAAACATGTTAGATATTGGTTGCTTTTCACATGCCTTAGACCATGTTGGGGAAAAGTTTGCCACTCCTGTACTTAGCACTTTTTGCAGTTCATGGATTTCACTGTTTGCTCATAGCCCTAAATCTAAATCTCTGTGGAAAGAGCAAACTGGAAGGAGTATAGTAACATTTAGTAAGACTAGGTGGTGGAGTCGGTGGGAAGTAATGTATCAATTATTTTTGCAGTTTGGGGATTTGCTTCCCTTTTTCACTAACAATGTTGATATTGGACCATCCCTCCATCCTAAACTACTTGAAATTTTAAATGATACTCAGAATATTGCTCAATTATAGATAGAGTTAGCTGCAGTCATTGATCTAGGTGAGACTTTTGTAAAAGCCACCTACAAGCTTGAGGGAGATGGGGCTTTAGTAATGGAATGTTATGAAGTTATCAGAGGAATCATAGCAACAATCCACACTGGCCATTACCCCAATGTGCAAGCCATTGCACGCAAGCTTTCATCCGGTAATCCAGCATGTCATCAACAGTGGCTTAGCTATGCTATCAGCTGCTTGAAGCCAGGAATTGACTATTTTATGGATCGATTTGGCAATGATACAGCTAGCCCTTTGTGTGCCTTCAAAGCAGCACGGCTTTTCTCCCCCCACAAAGTTTCAGAAATGAAGCCTGTGGCGAGTGATGTTGATATTTTGGGTAATTTTCCTTTTCTGAAAGATGTAAGTATTCTTTCTTCCTTGAAATCTGAACTAGCAACTTATCTTTCTAAAGCCGAAGATGTCTGCTCAACAGTTGATGTCCTTCAGTGGTGGAGCAATGCTGAACCAGATATTCCCAACTGGGCATCTGCAGCTCAGAAAGTGCTCTTAGTTCAAACATCATCAGCCTCTGCTGAGCGTGCCTTTTCTTTATTGAAGAATTCATTCAATGAATAACAAATGAATTCTCTTGAAGATTATGTAGAGGCATCACTCATGTTGCAGTTCAACAGAGTTCAATGAACTTCAATTCTGACTCTTTTTTTTTTGTACAGTAAAATTTAGTGAATTTTTTGAGCATAATGTAAGCATAATAGGAGCTGGTGCAAAAGCATAATAGGGTTAAAAAAATAGCACTTGAGAATAGCATAATAGGCTGGAAAATTAGCATAATGTGCTTGTCCTTATACACAGTACAGCTAATCTGCTTGCAGTGCTGTTCTGCTATCATTAGTCTAACCACAGACCACTTAACAGCCACTCAGCTATCTCATTGATTTTCTAAAAGAGGTCAGTGTAAAATCAAAGTTTACTGCTTGATAACTCATTACCACAGGGACCTAGGACCAAAGTAAATGTATCATCAGAAAGTTCATTGTAAGAGTAGCATTTTGATACCAAAACCAAGTTCATACAACATAGCACAGTGAAGTTATGGTATGTAATGTAAACATTGTAAAAAAACATTTATTCCCCCCTTAATGATCTCTTCCAAAGAGGCTTGTTTGACCCACAATGTCTTAGAATAAGGCATTTTTCTTACTCTATACATCTTCCCCTTTCTGCTCTAGTCCCACTGTATTTAGAAGCCATTATACACTCCTGAACTTCTAAATAAAAATTTCTAGCCCTCTGGTAGACAAATATTATATTTCACTTTGACCTTTCATCCGCAATTTCTACTATGTACCTTGACTCCACTCATCACTGCATGCATGATGACTGAAACCACAGTGAGCGGTTGTCTTGCTAGTACCTCTGGAGGTCCATATCATAGCTGCTGAATGAGAGAACTGAGAGATGGGTCTGGAGCTCCCAAAGGTGCCTTGCCAAGCCGTACTTCCACTAAGTGCTGAAGAAGAGGTGGACAGTTTGACGACTTTATGTACATTCAAAAGCTCTAGGAATAATCAAGAGTAGCTAATTTGACATGTATGAGACTGCAGGGTACAGATAAGTAATTTATAGGATCACAGTCATTTTAAAGAATTGCCCCTCCCACTCTTCCCATGCCACAAAGGACTCTTACATTTCCATTCTTCTATAAGTAGTTCATCCTAACTAACTGCAACTTGCAGCATGAGAGTGGAAGCCCACAATAATAATTATATTGTATGTAATGCATTGTAATTATGTACAGTGACCTTCAGGGCCACTGCATAATATAGCAGATAGCCATAGGACTTTAGGCAGATCCAAGCACTGTACTACATAGTTAGTGCCTGGCCCTGAAGCTGAAGAGAAAGAACTCGTCAATAGTATGAAGAAATCTATCACATGAATGAGAGAGGGATACAACTGAACAAGCAGCCCAAATGCTTAGCACCAAAAGATAGTTGAAAGGACCAATAGTTGTATAAGATTATTGTTGGGTGTAATAGAATATATTATTTTTATATCTGCATGTGATCAGTTGAACCCCTTACCATACTAAATAACTGGAAACCACAAAACTAAGGAGCAAAGGTCAGCACCTCCGCAAGGTAGGAATGAGAATGGGGAAATATGATTACCTGATCAATTTTATCCAAAATTATATGTAGATTTGGTATGACTCTGTTAGCATACTTCTTCACTCGGTCACTGTTAAGTGTCAGAAAACACTATACTTTCTGACAGGAATCTGGTAGTACCATAGAACACACAAATATGAAAATATTGTAGTGTCAGTGTTATGTGCTGATGTGCATCCAGCTAGGAATACCAACCTATAAACAGACGTTTTAACAAGCTTTTTTATTCTTTAATGTGCATATGGAAGGATTATGGAAGGATGTAACAGGTACAAATAATATGACTGTGGAAGGTACCAGTTCTGTGTCTGCTAGCATGCATAACTTCATAAGTACTGAAAGAAGCACTTTACTTCCTAAAACTGCATTATTTCTGTAGTGGAGTGCATGCATGGCTAATCCATTATAAGTGGAAGGATGCAGAAATTCCTCAGTAGGGTCTGGCACAATCTGCCACAAGAATTTTGGGCAAAATAGGTATGCTAAAAGCATTGAGCAGAATAGGGACAAATAGGTGAAATTCTGCTGGTAGTTTTTCTGCTGGTAGTTTTACTGCTCTGTCCAGACTCATGTCAGAGTTGTTAGTGACTTGTTATTGTTATCATTATCAATGCTACAGACATCATTTGCTACTGCAGAGTCTTCTCCTAGCTCAATAATGCTTTTGGAGCATCCCAACCTAACTGTTTGGATGACTACGCAGAAGCTTCCATTATGATGCAGTACAACAGCCTCTAATATGTCATGCATTACTATACTTTGGACCAAAAATTGGGCAGAATTTTGAGCAAAATAGGTAGTTCTAGAAGTAAAATAGGGAGGATTATAAAAGCAGCGAAGCAGAGCAGAATAGGTTTTAAAAAAGGCAGAATGTGCCAGACCCTATTCCTCAGACTTAAGAGGAGGTATCCATGTCCATATCCATCCACCACTACACCACCCACTACCATCCACCACTACCACTCAACACCATCACCACCCACTACCACTTAACACCATCACCACCCACTACCTTCCACCACTACCACTCAACACCATCACCACCCACTACCTTCCACCACTACCACTCAACACCATCACCACCCACTACCATCCACCACTACCACTCCACACCATCACCACCCACTACCATCCACTACTACCACTCCACACCATCACCACCCACTACCATCCACCACTACCACTCCACACCATCACCACCCACTACCATCCACTACTACCACTCCACACCATCACCACCCACTACCATCCACTACTACCACTCCACACCATCACCACCCACTACCATCCACCACTACCACTCCACACCATCACCACCCACTACCATCCACCACTACCACTCCACACCATCACCACCCACTACCATCCACCACTACCACTCCACACCATCACCACCCACTACCATCCACCACTACCACTCCACACCATCACCACCCACTACCATCCACCACTACCACTCCACACCATCACCACCCACTACCATCCACCACTACCACTCCACACCATCACCACCCACTACTACCACTCCACACCATCACCACCCACTACCATCCACCACTACCACTCCACACCATCACCACCCACTACCATCCACTACTACCACTCCACACCATCACCACCCACTACCATCCACCACTACCACTCCACACCATCACCACCCACTACCATCCACTACTACCACTCCACACCATCACCACCCACTACCATCCACTACTACCACTCCACACCATCACCACCCACTACCATCCACTACTACCACTCCACACCATCACCACCCACTACCATCCACTACTACCACTCCACACCATCACCACCCACTACCATCCACTACTACCACTCCACACCATCACCACCCACTACCATCCACTACTACCACTCCACACCATCACCACCCACTACCATCCACTACTACCACTCCACACCATCACCACCCACTACCATCCACTACTACCACTCCACACCATCACCACCCACTACCATCCACTACTACCACTCCACACCATCACCACCCACTACCATCCACTACTACCACTCCACACCATCACCACCCACTACCACCCACCACTACCACTCCACACCATCACCACCCACTACCATCCACTACTACCACTCCACACCATCACCACCCACTACCATCTACCACTACTATTATCCATCACCACCACCCACCACCACCTCTTCAGTATACTCCATAATTTGTTATTCATAAACCTCTCTTCCTCATTGTGGCACGAGAGATCACACAACAAATGATAAGAGAGAGGGAAGGTGAATTATAAAGTCTTAAATGTGCATCTCCTATCTGGAGGGAGGGAGGGTACAATTAACCACTAGAAAATACATATGAGTACATCTAGATGAAGGGAGTCAGTGCCTAAGAGAGCACATCAAAGGATCACTTCAGAAAAAAAAAAAAAAAAAAATTTCCAAAATAGAACATACACTTCTCAAGTACATCAGCTTATGATGGTTCTATGCTAATTTCTCTACAAGTTTGCCACCCCACCTTCCACTCTGGCTACACACTGACATTAACTGAAGTGACCTCCCTCAGTACCACTACAGAGTTTTGATTACTAGTGTGACCAGGTAAGTATGCTACTCAGAAGCCCAGGTAGCCATATATCCTTAAAGTTGTGTATTCTGTATTTAATAGCCACAAAGTAAGTTATCAGTGGGGAACACCTGTCTACCACTTGGCACTGAGTTACCTCTGGATTTTAATTTCCTACACACATTAGGGTCACTGCAAGTGTCTCCTGGTCTGTATTCCACATAAGGTTTCCCAAATTGGGGCGAAAAGAGAGTCAGGAGGCAGATGTCACATTACAAGATTAACTATACAGTAAAACCTCCCTTATCCGGACTCCCAATATGTGGGCACCTCCTTCAACTGGGCAGCTATATCTGGAACTTTTGACCTTTCAATAATACATATGTAATAATATGTGGGCATGGTTCAATGTCCATACTGAGCATGTACATGGCATACTACTATGGCAAGCAAAAGGAAAAGAATGGAGAATAAGAAACAAACCAAATCATCTTTTTTGTAATATATAGGGTTCATAACATTACATCTTTCTTTATTGAGATACAAGCAAATCAGAGTTACTGCCACCCCCTAAAACAAGACTGCCTGTATAAGGGTTCTACTGTATACGGTGGCCCCAAAGGTAAGGTGTGTATTGTATAATAATTAATATGCAATACAGCTAGTACATACAACAGTTATTTAGTTGTATACATGTTACATGTATTGCATTGTAATTATGTAATTAATGTACAGAGACCGTCAGGGCTACTGTATAATAAATTAATAATAATAATTATAGCAGATAGCCATAGGCCATAGGACTTTAGGCAGGGTCAAGCATGGTATACTACATAGTCAGGGACAAGCAGAAGAGAAAGAACTTGTCAAGAGTATGAAGAAATCTATCACATGAATGACACAGGGATACAACTGAACAAGCAGCTCAAATGCTTAGCACCAAAAGATAGTTGAAAGGCTCAATAGTTGTATAAGATTATTGTTGGGTGTAATAGAATTATTATCCTATCTGCATGTGATCAGTTGAACCCCTTTCCATACTAAGTAACTGGAAACCACAAAACTAAGGAGCAAAGGTAAGCAAGCACCTCTGCATACCATCCACCACCACCCACCTCTACCACCCACCACCACCCATCACTGTCACCTATAGTGGGTTCCTATGCCATCAATAGACATTGACAAGTATTGTGTGGTTGAGTACTAGTAGTAAATTTCTCCAACGAAAGCCTAATCCTCTGTGGGGTGGGTTATAATCTCCTCTAAGTGGGAATGACTGTCTACCCAAGCTAGCATTACAATCATAGCCTGACTGGGAAACTTAAAATGTAGTATTTTCAACTTACCTGAAATTTCTGAACGCAGATACCTTTCGACTCTGAGTTATGCTGAAAAAAAACACAATTTTGAGATACTTCAGCTTCTCTCTCCATTGAAATTAAAACGCAGAAGTCAGTTTCTTATCACGTGCGACACATGTCGAACTCGGGTCCGAAGGCACAAAACTATTAGCAGTGATACGTTCCACGTATGTACACCTGTGTGTGTGTGTGTGTGTGTGTGTGTGTGTGTGTGTGTGTGTGTGTGTGTGTGTGTGTGTGTGTGTGTGTGTGTGTGGTGTGTAAGTAAAGATATTATTTTGGCACGTGAGATCATATCTGTGGTGGTTTGCGCGCGCACATGTGTGTAGAATTATTATACAGTGTATACATGCTTTGCTTAGCTATAGAGCATGTTGACACGTCAATCCAGACCTGTGATTGACCCACCCTTTCTGTTCTGTTCAAACTATGCTATTGTGATTAGAGTGAATCAGAGAGTAATATGTGATGTACATAGGCGGAGGAACCACCGGGCACCCGGGCACGCCCCCCTTGAAAATTTTTGGATCATTTGTGCCCCCCCTTGAAATTACCTTATCACCTTTCACTTTTAGCTATCCTACTCTCATGTTGTATGTAGTGTACACAGTTCTTTATAGAGTACATGACCTTCACACTTTGTTGTTGCTAACCACAGTGCACTTTCAAGGTGGTTAGCATGTACAAAGTGTGAATAATGAATAACGACCATGCTACCATGTAGCCGAAAGCCATGTCTCAAAGATCACTTTTTGAATTTAGCAGAAAGAGGGTGAGGAGTGAAAGGTGAATTTCAGCTTCTAGGTAGCCATTTTGCTCACTATGGTGATGGCATCTCTTAGTGTTGACTCAGAAGAGGAGATAAGCTTGGACTTACAAGATGGTGCTCCATCTGTTGATTATGGTGGTAATAGTTCTCAAAGCAATGAGGCTACATTGGTTGAAGTTGAGGCCACATTGGTCTAAGATCAAGGTTCAGTTTCTCGGCCAGCAAAGGAATGGTATTCCAGTTGCAGCTGCCTTAGAGAAGATTTTGCTTGATGGCATTAATGGTTCTTTGGCTAATTTACCGGAAGAATTAGACATTGACCTTTCTCATCTAAAAACAAAGTTGAGCATGCTTCCAGATCTGCAATCAGAGTAATAAAGCTATTACAAAGGTCACAAGTGTACAAACTATTGCTGAAATGCTTATTGTAGTTACTAATAGCAAGTCATTTTTTTTGGAAATTTATAAACTTGTGAGAATTTATTTCACGATCCCAGTCTCTACAGCGACAGCAGAAAGAAGTTTTAGTATGCTTAGGCAGCTAAAAACATACCTTTGATCAAGCATGTCTCAGTTGTCACTCAATCATGCTTTGCTACTGAACGTTCACAAAGACAAAACTGACAATATTGATATAGAACAAATAGCTAAAGAATTTAAATCAGCGTGGACAAAATAACTTTTAATATTAACTAGCTACATAATATTCAGTGGTCTAGGTTTATCTGTAACACCTTGGTGCCCCCCCAGTGTAAACCATCTTCCTCCGCCTATGATGTAGGGATGACAGCTGCACTTGCATGCTACTATTTATACATAATCCTATGTAGATACATAACACTGCTACTACAGGTAAAGAAATATCAAGCAGTGGAGTAAGAACTAGTTGAACATTGGGGGGGGGGGGGGGGGGGGGGGGCTACTGCAGGAGTGGATCCAGAAATTTGGAAGGGGGGGCTAAATGGCACTAAATGTTAATACTACATTCATGGTACAGTGTCCATGGAGAAATGATTGCTAAAAGTATGTTACCCAGACCTCTCAACTCTCACTATTTTGGTGTGAGACTCAAGCTTTTAGAGCAAATCTCACTCTCTCACTCCAAAGGTCCCCAATCTCACTCTTTTTGGTTCTCACCTCAAGCTTTAAATTCTTGACTTATTCTTTCACACAACACAGTTATTATTGCCATTTGCAGGTTGGTGCATGAAGGCTAGGTACAATACAGACCTCTCAACCTAGAAATGAAATGTCATTTGTAGTGAGATTCGTCAGTTTAGAGTGAGATATGTTTTTCAAATCCATAAAAAATATATTGTGTGCTTCTATCTATTGTTTCACAGTTAAAGTGTTCCTTGTTGTATGCTGCTGTTGCTTTCTTGGCATCAACTAGTAAAGTATCAGTAGGCTTCCATTCCAAAGGTTTAATATATGAGTCTTTACAGTAATAAATGAGGAAGGACTCCCTTCAACGAAGGGATATTCTTCCTTCCAATTTTGTTTTGTAAGTAGCTACTCCAGATAAAGCTTTCTTTGGAGGAAGGGGGCCCCTCTCAGCCACTTTACAAAGCGGTAGCTGCCTGTCTGTTAGGTAATCCGTCAAACTTGCTATATATGATGTATTGTGGTTTGCAGGATGCTTGCTAAAGAGCATGGTGCACGTGTGGTGAGGCAAATCTATTAACTTTGGTGGCCAACATTATTGTACCTAGCCTTCATGCACCAACCTGCAAATGACAATAATACGTAACTGTGTGGTATGAATGAGACTGAGTGAGTCAAGAACTGAGAACCAAAAAGAGTGAGATTGGGGACCTTTGGAGTGAGAGAGTGAGATTACGTAGCTCTAAAAGCTTGAGTCTCACACCAAAATAGTGAGAGTTGAGAGGTCTGATAATAGATGTTGGCCACTGAAGTTAATAGTTTAGTGCAGCTTTGCCTCAAGCATCCTGCAAAGCACAATACAGCATATAGCATGCTTGACTGATTACCTAACAGACAGGCAGCTGCCGCTTTGTAAAATGACTTATAGTGAGGCTGAGAGAGGGCCCCTTCCTCCTTTATCCAGAGCAGCTACTTACAAAACAAAATAAATATAGGACAAATACCCCTTCATTAAAGGGAGTCCTTCCTCATTAATTACTGTAAAGACTCATATATTAAACCCTTTGGAATGGAAGCCTACAGATACGTACTTTACTAGTTGATGCCAAGAAAGCAACAGCAGCATACAACAAAGAACACTTTAACTGTGAAACAATAGATAAAAGCACATTTTGAATTTGAAAAACATATCTCACTCCAAACTGACCAATCTCACTCTAAATTAGCTTGGATCTCACTACAAATGACATTTCTAGGTTGAGAGGTCTGGTTACATCGTTTTGACTGGCTCTCACAGTATCATCAGTACAGTATACATATACAGGAATGTACAAATGATATCCCTTCTCCCCCCCCTACTTTATCCGCCCCTAGCTAGCTGGCACCATAGTTTGGAATTTCCCTGGGGGTAGTTACAGGGCTGCCAACCTACTGTCTTTAAAAATCTTGAGAACACCCACCCAACCCCTACCCCCCCTACCCATTCACTGCTTTCAAACTACACAAAAAAAGATGCAAGGACTAATATCAGTTATTTAGACTGGTGCATGTCATTGTATTGTTTAGTTGCACCCTTGGCAGTTACACTTACACTAACACTATCATCACTATCCATTCTGAGTAGAATAACCAGGTTGTGACTTTGACAACCATACCTAGAGTGGGATCATAGATGTAGCTAGTCTTCTAAATCTATTCCTAATAGTAGTAAACTAGAAAAACAATGAAATTTAGTAGGCCCACAGTGAGATCTTGAGAAAGCACCCAATGGCTATCTGGAGTCTCACAGAAAAATAGTTAGAGTTGGCAGGGCTGTAGATGGTTACTAAGTGTGTGATATTTTGTTGTGCATGCTTCTACCTCAGTAATATTATTTTTACATGGGTACTGCATGTACATAGGTGATGTAATATGACATTTTTATCTTGTATTTTGTAGGATTTTGTTTTTTGAATGGGATATGTGCAAATGGTCAGGTCTTGTCTGAAGGTAAGTGTATACTAATACTTTTTTGCCCTGGGGATTACTACTGGGTGAGGTCTTGAATGCTTGCCTCTGAATCAGCCTATACACAAGGCATAATTTCCAAAGTCCTAAATATGATGTACTTGTATTGTGAATCCTGAATTGGGTTACTCTTTGAATTTTCCCAATTGATAATGGAATATCTCAATTCTGAAGCACGCCACACTTTGGGACAAATTAAGATGTCCTGATCAGAGGGGTGACCTCATTTCAGAGGGGTAAAGTTCTATTATGAAAGCTGTTATTTGGGATGTATCTTGGTATCCTTGATACAGATGTGTCCTCATTTCAAGAGGTGAGAATAGATGGTTTCCACTATATCCAGTGCAGATATGACCATATGTATGTAATTGTTCATGTTACTTTCTGTCCAAAAATATCAACAGATTGACTTCAGCTTTTACGTATGTATATGATACGTACGTATACCATCTAGGACTACCCATTAGATTCATCAATGTGTTATAATAATGTTGTGGAATATGACAAAACGTAGTGATGGGTTTCATTTTATGCTAAAAGCACGTGAGTAGTTTTAGATACAGGCTGTGTACAGTAATAACCATCCTCGATAATGTAGTTTCTTATTCTAGAAAGTCACATTTCTTGGCTAAAAGTTTTGTACATTGGAGACATGGTTTCTGCATTACCATGGTTAGTGGGAGAAAAAGGAGTGTAACACAAGTAAGATTTAAACAGCAGAACCCCTAAATGTGGACCAGGACTCCTGGAAATTTTGTTTATTACTGACGCAATATGTTGCTCACCCCTGAAGTCAAGACATTTTCTCAAATGTGTCTGCATTTAGTGTACATAAATTCTTGTGGTATTCCCTTTCACAGATTGATAATAATAATCATTGCACACACCCCAGGGCAGCTAAAATTTAACAAAATGACCTCCAGTCTTTTAACAGTGATTATTAAGCATTTTAACAACCTACGTATGTACTGCATAGCAACAATAGTAGTTCTATCCTTAGAACAGTCAAGGAACCCAAAACATAGATCCTTAGCTTCAATTTTAATTTCACTGCCACTACTATGGAAATAATTTTAACATTCATTATAGATCAGTGGAAAAAGTGTCAGGTGGCCTATTTTTTACATTTTCATGAATTTTTTCCTCCAACATGATTAGTCTAATATTTTAGAATCATCCTATTTGTATATTCTTTATTGTATCTCTAAGAATAATATTGTATCATCAGTCTGTAGCACTCAGTTTATAAATCTCCTAATTCAGATCTGCTTATTTATAACAGAAGCAACAGTTCTATCATGGAAATTGACAACAAAACCATGAATATTTCCATTCACACCAAGAATAAAATCTGTAACTCAAGATAGAATAATAGGGATTCTAGATCCACTTCCCAAATTTGATCATTTACACAAGAGGTCATCAAAACTATGTACTTGATAATAAAAAATGTTAGCTCTCATTATTACGTAGCTGAGTAATGTTACGTACGTACTCATAATAATTATCAGCATGTTATACTTTTATACTCAAGAATCGATCATTTAAAACTCTAATATGCCAGCCATTAATAATACAAGTAAGTGCTTGTAGAATTATAATTTAGCTCAGCATAATGTTGTAGTGCAGTAAGACATCCTGCAGCTACTGAGATATCCAGTGAGTGAAGGGTTACAAATTAGCTATCTGTGGATGAGCTTAGAAGAACCCTATATACTGACATCCAGTAGTAAATACCTCATAACACCATTGAAACAGACAACTTCACAGGGACAGCTATCTCTGTCCTGGTATATGTACAACAACAAGCAATTATTTACTATTGTTATGTACATTTTACCCAGACAAGGTGATTAATGTTTAGTTTATGGAGATATATTGTGGGATGTTATCACTGCCAAGTCACTACAAATTAGGGCCTGTGGAACAGAGAACTCTATTCTCTGTTCCACACTGGAATATAGAGGTGTGCTCTACATTCCAGTGTGTTCTTAAGTCCTTTAAATGTTAATACTTTCACAGCTGGGCTAAGGGAATATTCTCATTTCTCACCACTAAATTAGCAGCTCCATTTCTGAATCTAGATTTCTAACTACATTTTGCTGAGAAGAACGAAACACAGAAGATCCTGTTTACATGCACAAGTGTCAGGAACCAGTCGTAACTAATTTCTCTAATTTCAAAATATTTGAGTGATCAGATTAAGACATCAGGTCAAAATGATGTTGCCTTATATATTATATTAATGCATGCACTTATACGTAATAGCTAATGACACCCAATACTAGTATTCATTGTATAAAGTATATATAGGTAGCTAAGGTAGGCCAGATAATCCGAGGAGCCGGATAAGTGAGGGCCAGATATGCGAGGGCCAGATATGCGAGGGTTTACTGAACTACTAGCAACTAAATTAAGAATCAAGCAAGTTCTTTAAGCAGCTGTTACCATGCTTACTTGTTAACCACTACTGTCATGGTTAAATACTGTTTACCAAACCACTACAATGCATATTATTATCATAATAATATGCAGTTTACATAATAAATAACTAAAAAAATATAGCTATTATCTAGTTAATCTTGTTTTCTGGGGGGGGCTTAAGCTCCCCAAGCCCCCCTTTGCCTACACACCCTGGTCAAGATAACATTTAAGGAGAGGGAGGGTATGGTGTTGTATACAGTAGTAGATTAAGATTAAGGCACACTACTGTTGCGATTTAAGTTTCTTATCCACGTCATTTTTGCATTATCAGGAAGATGCCATGTCCCTTGTTTCAAGTAATGGGGTGCCAGGAGGTACCATGCTGAAAACTGAGTTGGCAGCTCTAGTGGCATGATCATATTGAAAAGAAAAGGCAGAGATGTTACATAGTTTCAATACGTCAATCAACCTTCACAAATTGAGAAAGTTTGCATACACAACCGTGACATTCCCATCTGTCATGCAGACATTCCAGTTGTATTTCAGAAGTCAACAATTAATGGTATGTTACCATTTTGTACCATTCTGTATCATACTGTACTATTCCGAATCATGTGTAGCTATCTGGAGAATTGTTGACTAAGATTTATAACTGATACATTGTCCACTACTTTTAATAAACAGATAAACACCCAATTCATTATTTTATAATAGCTTTGACACACAGTACAATTTTATAAACATGGTACGTAAGTGCTCACTTGTGCTTATTTTGTTCAGTGTTTTCATGCTTCAGTCCCAACGATCCATAAGATGCATTTCTAGTTGTGTCCACATCCTGGTTGGGACTCACAGCAGGACACTTGCTGACTGATTGTAAATCTGCATACACAGATATAGGTGGAGGGTTACCTGTTGCATTCAAGTTGTGAACCCTATCGTTATCTGATTTGTCAAAAGCCAATTGCCCTGAAGTATTGGCATAGCGAAGTTCAGTAGGGTTACTCTGAGGTTGTATAACTCCATCACATTTACCAATTGTAGCATATACTGGGTTAATTTCTGACACATAAGAGTCCAATCCATTATTCCTAGCATAAACAGGATTAGCAACAGCCTTAGATGATATAGAGGGACTAACAGATGTGTTGGGTATCGCATATGGGCCATAGATAGGGTTCAGCACAGAACCCTCTTTCTTAGCAGACTGGATAGTCTCATATGTTGGGATAACAGGAGTTGCCTCTCCTCCATTAGTATGCCGATTGTGGCAAGTGTTGCTCCTAACCTGAATACACCTTCTATTCTTTTTGTGGTTGCTTCTCATCACACATGTAGCAACAATAATGGTTAGAAGAAGAATGAGAATTATCCCTCCAATTCCACCAATGACAATGAATAGAATACCTGCACAAAGAATAATGATTAATCATGTAGAATCTTCATAAAATACTTACTTTGTTGGAGAATCAAGTCACTATGACTGGTTATGTTAAGTGATTGTAGGCTAGTAGTTTCAGGCGCTATATATAGGAATGTTAGGATGTATTATAATAGTATAATAATCCATAGCTGTAATTAACTCCTATGGTCATAATAATCATTAGATTTGTTCTTTAATGGTGCCATTTTTTAAAGGATACTTTGGATAGCTACTTGTTTTAATTTACAACTGTGGATGAAGTGGTGATTGGTGTGAATGAACACCAATACTTGGCTTTACTGTGCAATTAGTTCTGGGGTCATAACCCACACCCACACCCACACACCCACCCACCCACCCACCCACACACACACCACACACACACACACACACACACACACACACACACACACACACACCAGTACTAACAAGATGATTCTGAAGTGATGTCAGGGATGAGGATTGTTGTGGAAATGAGTTCAGGGATAGTAGTGGGTATGGCTGGAGGATAGAAGTAGTACACATGTATTAGCTGCCATACTTAGGAAAAAGAGAGGTTACAGGTGTGTAGAATGCACCACTGCACACAACTCTACTAAACACTAAATATAGTACAAAGTGTACAGAATGCAGTGTAAAAAAAATTTACAAATAGGGGGTGTGAGGCCAGGAGAAGGGGTATCATTGGAAATGGTTCTCATAGATAAAACTTGTCTAGAAGAATGCAGCACAGCATTGTTTAGGTCGGCATGTATTAAAGTACTATCAACAAAGTAAGGATAGAAATGCCTCATTTGACTCCCTAGTGTGGAGGTTTTGTGATTGTCTCCCAATATAGATCCTACACTCATTCATTATTATTTTAATAGTACACACAATTCCAATTATGTATATGTATAATCTCCTTACTGGTTTGGGCTAATTGCTCAACTGCAACCTGTTGGGTGATTAAACTCACAGTACCATCTGACATTAGCTCAGCCACAGTCACAACCTCATCAGTCAGTTCATTAGACAGACGCACATTTTTCATGGCAATACTAGACCCATTTTCTCTGGTAACATTCACTTGTAAATGGTTCCCGAAACAGATTGAGCATCCCAAGGCAGAAGCACCTCTTGCAAAAATACATGTTATATTGACATAGAGTTTTGAATGGTCCAGCACCACTATAGATGACTGAAGATCTGTAGTGTCTAAAAGACATAACCATGTTATACAGTTTTTGAGCTAATCTTGTAAATGTACTTACAAAAGGTGAATGTAGAGTACGAGAAACCAGCCATGTTGATGGCTATAATAGTACTATTGTATTGTTTTCCTACGCGGACCCCATCGCTGGAAGTAAGGACCAACGTAACATTCAAACTAGCAGTATGGTGGGAGACATTAAATGGAGTTGGTTGTTCCCTCTCAGCATTAGAGCTGGCCACTTCAGTAAACATGAATATGTATTCTTCTACATTGTAATCTTGACAAGGTGAGGGAGCCTGTACAAATAACATGGATTGTAAACTACCCTTGATGCAGTGTGATAGTAAAACACTATCATGGTCAGGATTTTTGCAAAGATCTTTATGGGAGCACTATCACAGAACATAGGTGTAGGAACTGGGGGGGCACTGGGGGCATGTGCCCCCCCAATATTTTGGGTCACTATTCCAGTGCCCCCCAATCTGATAAAATAGATTGCAGGTTGCTTGAAGGAATCAAGGTCCTATTCAAACAACCACTTAAAGTTAGCTGATGAATAGGCAGTTTATGTAAGTCCTTATTGACTCCCTATACCTATAATATAGTATCAACATTTTGTGGCCTATGGTGTCTCTCTTGATGCATGTAGTAGCTGCTCAGTATTAGCTAGAGCTAGGTACGTATTGCTGAGAAGTTTATAGGTGAAAATCAGCATTTTTGGTTCTTGTATTAAAAAAATAATGTGTGGCTAGTGGGTGTGGTCACAATTTCGCCGACACACACACTTAGCTATTCCTTTCCATACGAGTGCCCCCCCAATCCTCATTCCTACACCTATGCAGAAGTCAAATATTCACCACATCATGTTGGCTTAGAAATCAAGCTAAGCAGTTTATTGGTCATGAAAAGGTCATAAGCATGCATGATACTGTGCAGCACTAACCAACGAACCAAATCCAAGTAGCTACTAGAATTATGGTCTATATGGCACTAACATCAAACGATATAACAATGGCAAGTCCTCCTTGAAGTGACATAGTAACATTGATCTCATTTCCTTCCAGAGCATATGGTGCTGCAACCAAAGATGCAACACATTATAAATATTGAAAGTACACATTAACTTTAAGCTTCACATGAATGATAACACAGGACTATTAATGGCTATAGAAACTACAGCTATAACTATAATAATAAACTAGTCATAAATACACTTATGAATACATATCTTAAATAATTATAATTGACTGTATGAAGAGCAAATTGTATTTGCAATAGTTGTAGCTAATGACAACTTTTCAGCTAGGTAAATAATCTCAGTAACTACTTTGCATACATCCCGTTTACACAACAAACTAATACTGTAGTACTATTGGATTGCATATGGCAATGTCTAGTGATCTTTAATGATAAACAGCAAAAACTTGAATGTTCTTCCCTACATGCCCCATATACCAGCAAGTAAGTTTCCAATATTGTATATCACCACTTCTTAGCTTTGACTAGATCCACTTACCTGTAGGTATAATAGTTTCCTCACTGTCATCTGTATTACTACGCCCAAAGCCATTTTCTGAATGGACAGTGAATTTAAAATACTGACAACTCCTTCCCTGAGGAGAAGGAGCCAGATATACTGATGATGCATTTACATATAGTTCACTAGAGGTGCCTAAGGCTAGGTTGAAAGATGTGATAATGAAGATCACTTCTTCTCCCTCTATAGCTGATCCAGGAGTCCAGGAGAGATGGATACTAGTACCTTGAATAGGCAGTGTAAGATTCAGATTAGAAGGAGGTGAAGGTTCACCTGCAGTGGTCAAGACATAAATGTAGATTGCATAGGCAACTTTGGTCCTAATAGTAGAGATGTGGACATCTTAGCATGCTACTTGGGGTGGTATAGCCTGCTATGTTAGGGTATTCTACTGGAAAAATTGGCAAGGGTCAGTCATTAACATTTGTAAGAGCTAGCTCCCAATTACTAAAGGTTGGTTGCCAACTCACACAATTTTCCTGCACATTATACCTGACATAAGAAAAATTCACCTTCACCTTCCTGTTTTGGTATGACTCAACCATTACTCAAACCACATACTACAAAATACACACAGATTTATTTTCCCACTCTGTCTTATTAGTTACTGCTCTCCCTTCTTACCATATACGAGTAGTTCAACCGTATCACTTCTTTCTAGAATTATTGGTGCATTATCATTATTTCTGACACTCTCCACTACGCACACAAAAGTTGTATTATTATGTATGTATGTAGCATTAGTGACATTCACTACTGAATATCCAACAGTAGGCAGAGGTGAAAAGATGTTAAAATCATTAAATATGCCTTGTTGATTTCTACCAATGATTTGTAAGTCATTGATTTCCCAGATGATACTACCATTAGTTGCATTGCAGGCAAAAGAGACATTAGAACCAATTGGGACCACTCTTCTTTGAGGTGCTTCAGTGATGAAGCCTCCACCTGAAACAAAATTCTAGTTTTACTGTGATAACTAATAATAGCTATAGCTAGCTATATACGTACTGCTAGCTTGGTGTAATATTAACATTGGCTATAGCTAGCTAGCTATATTATTTACTCACCTTCCCGAGCTCCAACCTTTTGGTGTAGTTGAGCCACTAGCAGCAGCAAGAACAAAAATAATTGTTTACAAAGCATATTCAAAGCGGACTCGTCCTGAGCCTAGCCCTAGTAGCTACAAGTAAAAATTAGTTGCTGGGAACGATTACAGCTGATAATATGTAGCTGGGTCCGGGGGAAGGGCGGGGTGGGGGTGGGGTAGGAGGGGGAGGGGGGGGGGGTGGTTGCGTGGATATGCGGTATTGCGTGTAGTCTCCAGAGGTGGAGGAGGTGTTCGGGTGTTGGCTGCAAGTTTAGTATTATCATAGACGGCTGAGGGTGGGGGCTAGAGCCTCTCCCCCCAATTTTTTTTGCCTATATACATTCTGTTAGACTGTTTATAGAATGTGCACAACATGCTAGAATGTGCAAGGCTCTGAAAAAGAAAATTAGCTATTTTTATTATTTTATAGCAATGTAATACTACCTGATTAAAAATTTGCAGCTTCAAGTGCATGCAAACTATTCTTGGTTTCTCTACACCATAGCCAAGTTAGCCCCCACCCAAAATTAAAATACCTCGGCCAACTCTACATAGTACTGAGCTACGTATTAGCACCCTTCCAGGTAACAGATGGTATTCATGGTGATATAGTTTTAGACTAGTGAAACGAATAAAGTGTGTTCCTTCAGAAGGTCATCACTTTTTTTTTAAATATTATTATTATCCAATGAGTCTGACCCAGTTGAATGCTACCTTGAGAAAGATAAAGATGGTCTTGTCATTCAATCAGAGAAGGTTCCAGTTTGACCTACATGTGGTATAACTATTACACTATTTCATGATGTCAGCAGAGAAGGTGTCATTAGAAATGGATCTAAGCTTCTTTACTAGAATCTTTCCAAGTGAACCAAGGCTTAACCTTAATTATACCCAATGAATAACTTCTTCTGATCATACAATTGACCCTTCAAACTATAATGATGGCATAAATATTAAGTTATAATTGTAGCACTTTGAGAGGAGACAGAGAGTTTTAGCTTTTTGTTTTAGATTTATCTTTTTTAAAAACTACTACCTAGCCTCTAGCTATATATATTATAAATATCCTGTAACTATGTGAATAGTTAAATAATCTGTAGGTTAAAATAATAGTCTTTAGCAAGTGTTACATCTCCCCTGGCTTTACATCATTCGTCCTCGAATGACCTTGCTTCTTTTATGGATGACATTTTTTTTCTTTGGCTTTCTGGCTGGCCAGAATTCATCTCCAAGTTCTTTAGGACATCTTCTAAGTCTTTCAAGGCTTACCAAGATGGGTTCTTCTTGAGGTACATCAACTGGCCTTATTTTGGCATTATTTGCTGTCACTTTAACTACTCTGTAGGGTCCATGATAATGTCTTGTGAGTTTTCTGGCATCTCCTGTGCATTCAGCTTGTTTCAGGAGAAAGGCTCTATCTCCAACTCTAAATTGAGGTGGCTTAGTTTTCCAATCATAGTATTGCTTTTGTCTTTTCTGTGCCTTTTTAATGGATTTCCTGGCTGTGGTGACATTAAGAAGATAAACCACTCCACTTGTTGGCTCATCATTCACTGGGCTGTTCTTGCTGCTCATTTTCTGTCTCTTCTTTCTTTGTAGGTTGCTTGTCACTATATATCAAAATTCAAGCGTTCTCCAGTGATCAGATCCAGACCACTGGCATCAGATTCCTTCTTCACCAGATGGAAACCTAGAGCTGTTTGAACATCAGAAATGGGTTAGGAGCATCCTTTTGAACAGAAGCTTTAACATCCACTTGGTATTCACTCTGAGTGATCTGTATGGGAAGTTGAGCAAGCAGATCTAGTCTATCACCACCTCAGTTTACACAAGAAAGATTTCAAAACAAGGTTCTGTAGAATCCTATAAACTAGTGTGGCATAACAACAACAGAATAACAAAATGAACAAATAAACAATGAACAAATGGAATGGAATTAAGACATTGATGTTAATCAGCTTGTGATGAATCTTTTATTTCATTCATCTAAGTTGGAAAGCTGGTGCATCTTTAAGACTTACTTTTGATCTAGTTCTGGATGTAGAAAGAGGTATTTATTGGAATATTTATTTAAGTACATCTAAATGTCACTGAGAACTAAACTACCAATACCTCTTCTTAATTTGATCTGAAATTAGTAGTAGGTATGTGACCTCCTCACTCTATAGGTTGTTAGCTAAAAATTATTAACCGAATTGCTCACATTAACCGAATTGCTCTCATGATAGATGGGGGGCACCATAATAGTTATATTTATATTTACCTTAGAATTGCTCAGTGATAGACAGCAACTTGTTTGTGTGGGTGTGGGTGTGTGCATTACCCTTTTGGTAAAGTGTCCTCATAAGGAAACTGTTTTAGGATCACGTGAGGCAGAGCTGGGTACGACTATGTGTGTTGGATATACAATTTACATTTACAACTAGCATTTAATAAGTCCAACCATAGTCAACCCAAGGGTTGGTGTAAACATTATTATTATAGTCAGAGGTGTGCAATTACATTATTATGGGTCTTCTAGCAACTTGTCATCATTCTTCCCTCAAACAACCCCCACACAAAATGCACTGCAAAAAATGATCTGGTTTTTGTATATCCAGAAACAAATAAAGAACAGTGAAATATTATTATAAGGCAAAAAGGCAAGTTTCTTTGTGTGTGTGAAAAGTTATACATCTAGCCAACTGCTTCAAAGTTTATTGGCCTTTCCTGACCACCCAAACCTGCCAGTGAGACCAATCCTGCAATAATATACAAACATGTGCCATACAAGTACTGTGTCATCATACAAGCACATGCACAAGGTTTCCCACATCAAATAGAAATTGGATGGCACTCTATGTAAATGGGAGACTCTAGACTGCACAGTTGTTACATTTCCATACACAGACATGAAGATACTTGTCTAAAATAAGCCCTATAATCTCGATGTTTTCTGGAAGAATGAGCTGCTCTAGCTACATCAATTACTCGAGCACAGAAGATAGTGGTGATTAAAACCTTATATCTGCCTTCATGAAACCTAGCACAAGGAGATGTTTGATAATTTTAATGAGGATAAATGTAGTTTAAGTGAATAAGATAGATCCGTGACACACGAGTCTATCTTGCACCATACTGAGAGTACCACTTCACACAAATAATTACACACATTCTTCCTTACCTATCAATCCTTCTATAAGGTGTAACATACGTATGGAAGAATATAACAGGTACTATTGTGTTAGGTGAGAATCTTATTTTCATGGTTAATGGCCAACAGAGAATATAGATGTACAATATTTTAAAGTTTTTCTGCATCCTTCCACTTAATGGATTGGCATCTGTATAACAGATGTTCCACTGTACTAGTGCTAGTCCCATAGGGTAACTGAGGTTCCACTGTATATACTAATGCTGGTCCCATAGGGTCTGTATAACTGAGGTTCCACTGTACTAGTGCTGGTCCCATAGGGTCTGTATAACTGAGGTTCCACTGTACTAGTGCTGGTCCCATATGGTCTGTATAACTGAGGTGCCACTGTATCACATGAATAATTAAAGATGCTATTGAGTAGTGAATAGAATCTCCATCAGTGACACTGAGAACCCTTTACCTGCAGCCCTATTAGACCTCTATTCCAACCTCCTGAATCAAGGATATCTCTATATATAGTGGAACCCACCCCCTGAAATGAGGACACCTCTATAGAGTGGAACCACTCTAATACAGCTCCTTGAAATGAGAATACCTCTGTAATAAGGACACTTGGATATGTCTAAAGTAACAGTTTATGTATTATTACACCGCCTGAAATGAGACCACCTCTAATCAGGACACTTTAACCACCTGTCCCAAGGTCAATATTCCACTGTATAGAGGTGTCCGCACTAATATAGTATAAACTTCCAACGGAAAACAAGCTAATCTGTTCACCATATTTCTCTAAGATAGTTGGGTCCTTATAATATCTTCAAAGGACATTTCCCTAGAGTAGTTGAGGTATAGTGGGTCCCTATGCCTTCAATAGATATTTTCCTAGGATAGTTGAGGTATAGTAGGTCATCAATGGACATTTTTTGAGGTATAGTTGGTCCCCTATGTCTTCAATGGACATTTCCCTAGGGTAATTGAGGTATAGTGGGTTCCTATGACTTCGACAAGTATAATTATTACAGATGTAATTGTAGTGACGTAATGTAAGAAATTTTATTTACACATACCTAGAAGCACCCAGGTTTCGAGTACTGTTTCTGAACGCCTGAACGCAGATATATATCTTTAGCTAACTCGGAAAAAATCACGATTTTAAGATACTTCAGCTTCTCTCTCCATTGAAATTAAATGAAGACATCTGGTCAGTCCAGATTCTTATCAAGATACGAAACATAATAATGTCAAACTCGGGTCTGAGGGCCCAACAAGCAAGGGCCGGCGGCTGTATAACATGTTCTATAATTAATAGTACCACCCTTTTTAAACTAGAGATGAGACCACAATATTTAAGTACTAAAGAACAATAACTATTATTATCACTTAGCATATTTATCAGTGTGTTATACATTGTATAGCTAGCTATGTATGCCAGCATTATTATCACAAGTGTGTGATTGCAGATATATAATTTAGATCAGCATAATTATTGTAGTGAGTAAGACATACTACTACAGAGGTATGGTTGCCAATTATCTATGGATGAGCTTAACCCTGTGCTGACATATCCAGTGACTGTGCGATAGTACATACATCATAACACCATGGAAACATACAACCTCAAAGAGATAACTACTATAAGTAGCTATCTCTATCCTGGTATATAATTATGTACATATACAAAAACAAGCAAAGCACTTTAATGACAAGGAAGCCCATTTGTTACATTTTATCCAAACAAAGGGATTAATCTAGTTTAGTATAAAACTTGTATTTGGGGGATATTATGTATATACTGTTAGGAAAGTTGTTTTGAGCAGAACTCTTTCATAGCTAAGATTTTACACACAAATCAAAAGCCACGCAATCAAAAGAATATTGTACAGAGCATGCCTCTAGAACATTCTAATAGAACACTCTCACCAATGCTACATTTGGGAAGTAATCTGAAGACCTGAGTTATTGATGATTGCATAGCTAATAAATTATAACCAGAAGTACGTAAGTTGAGTGTCATCATTAACCAACATACGTAATTACTGTGGACTGTTATCACTAACTTTGTTGCTAAGTAGCTACTAACCTGGAACAAAGCACGAATGCTACTGTGTGCTTGCAAACATCAAGTCATATTCCCATCAGAATCATGTAGTTAGTGTTAGTCTGACTATTTTCTACTGCTCAATTGCAGCTCTGCCTCATACAGGGTACCCTATATATCTACAACTGTTATAAAATAATATTATATATACATCTGTTGTGCCAGTGGGTGGTCTTGAATGGAAACTACTCATTTGAGACTGGGACTATTTCTGAATGTCTCAGATTTTTATTATTGGCTATTTGTTTACTATTCATACTGTATCATGAGAAGTACTGGCATTTTGAGAGCTAAGTTATCAAAAGTTAGTGCTGGATTGTGTGAAAATAACAAAACTTCTACTCGGCAGTAGTGATGCTACTTTTAATACCAACAGACACAACTAGTGCATTTACTTTGTGTGCATGTGGGTTGGTTAGTGGGTTGGTTAGTGGGTTGGTTAGTGGGTTGGTTAGTGGGTTGGTTGTGTGCATGTGGGTTGGTCGGTATTAAAAAGTCAACGAATGTCATGTCTATAATTTTCATGACTTGTTTGTTGCATGCTCTTAATACTTTCCATCAATAGTCATCCTCTCTTTGCCTTATTTAATTATACTTGCTTATGCTAGGATGAAAGTCAAAAACTATCTCCAGTGCTCATCATACGTAGCTATTATATACGTAGTTGCTCTCTTCAATTAGTGTTCACAATCAAACTTCACTTGCTAAGAAACTAAAAGAGTTTCTTTGCTACTCTCAAAACTATGCATCCAGACTAAAGGTTGTTATGTATAGTTAATTTTAGTAGCTAAGTTAGTTTTTCACTTGTTAAGTTACTAGAATATTTCCATTAGAACAGATATCTTTTGTTGCTAAGTTACTAAAATGACTTCCCTGTTACTTAGCTATATCTTGTTATCTGAACATTGTGACTCTGACGATATGTATTTACATTTTGCTGGAAGATTTCTCTGAGTATAGCTATGTAGGTACGCTGAGACAAAAAAGCATACGCACTCGCGAATTGGCTCGTCGTTTTTGCATGTACGATAATAGTTCACTAGACAAGACAACTAGCTAGATATAGCTAAGAGGTCTTAATACTGCAGTGCAAATGCATAACTGTCATTGTGTGTAGTGTGAACATGAATACTAGGATCATCATCATCTTGTTGATGGTGCTTATGGCATCAAGGTGAGTTGACTATCTTTTTGTGGAGTTAGCTAACTGGCATCTACATATGTACTGCATATTATCTTTTTAATGGAGTATAATATATCTAGGCTTATAACTGAGGACGGTGAGTGTGTGTATATAGAGTGTGGAGAAATAAGAAACGAGCAGGCAAATTTGAAATGTTACATTTTGCTAATGGTTAGCTATTGATTCCTACTAAACTTATACTTTTCTGAGGCATGTACGTATACATACTGCATGTCATCACTACCATAAGTAACTAACAATTATTATGGTTTTTATATAGAGTGGTGAAGATGATGTTATGTGAAACCCGAATTCCCTGTGAATTCTCAAATGATGGTGACATTGCTGGACACAAGTAGGCATTTTAGTAATTTTACTAATCATGTGAGCTGTCATATCACATGGATAAGCAAAACATTAAAGAGGTTGAGTATATAATACTATTATTGCCCATATTCATGTTACCACTACATAGCTAAATGTAGAGTTCTCTGTATAGACCCTTTTCAGTTATGTAACTTCACACGCGTGTCGGCCATGTTGGAGTACAACCGCAATTTATTGCAATGGCAGCGTCTGCAGCTAGGAGCTCACAGAAAGAGCTATTAAATGGATATTCTTCTACTATACTGGGGGAGGAGGATAAAAGGAGGTATAAAGAAAAACTCTCTATTATTTCTGGACTAGATCCATACGAAATTCCGAAGCACAGAAATTCACCATTACGACAATTGTACTCCAAGATGGCGACTACGTCGTGACCACACCTACTGAAAAGGGTCTATACCAGGAAGAGAGTAGGATATCTCTTCCAGCATATCTTTGATAGCTAGCTACATACATTTGCAGTAGTAGGGGTGGATCCAAGAATTTGCAAAAGGGGGGGGGGAGTTGTATCTTTGGCCAGAGGCCACATACCTAATATTATGGGGAAATATCATAAAGCAGTCTATACCGTATAGCTATATAGCAGGAAATTTTTTGAGGGGATAGCTAATACCTTTGTGGTTTTCGTGGTTAGAATAAAACCATGAATGTTTTACCCACAAACTTTTTTGACATTTGCTTCTCTGATAGCTAGCTAGGTGCTCTTTAATTGAGACAGCACCGACATAAACCAACAAAATTTTTTCCACGAATAAATTTCCACCCCCTTTTATAACAAGTCTCCTTGTTTAAGTGAGGTACATAGCCTCATACTGCAAGTAAGACAGTAGACTATATCATACAATAATAATAGCTAATATAACTTTATTAGCTATAGCTAGCTAGCTAGCTATAGTGGTCACTGAGCTCTGAGACAGGCCCCTAGCTAACATTCTCTAGCCATAGTTTTTAGTAGCTTTTCTAAGTCTATGGCTTTTCTGTCTGACAATTCAAGAGCATTGAAGTTTTCCTTAATAGATTGCTTATCTTGGCCTGTTAGGAGAAGCATGTGACATTCATTAATGCACCAACTGAGACTTAGGTCATATGATGATCATTTATCATTTTTTTTGTTGTTATTAGCTAATAACCAAACCATTTCTTATACCCCTCTCTTACAGTCAAGTTGGTTATTATACTACATCTGATGATCCTAACTCATGCTCTCTTACAAAGCATGACATTTCTGACATTGAATCAAAAACAGTTAAGAGTATCAATTATCCACCTAATAATGGGTAAGTAAGCAATTTAACACAAAAGCTCTAGTTAACTATGATTATTGATTAGCTATGATATCCCAGAAAACAAGAAGTATGTGGAGCACAACATAAAGTGTGAAGATGATGAGATAGCATTTTTGATAATGGATGAATTTAATAATAATATGAGTGAACAAAAGTGCTCAGATGATCAAAGGTTTGTTTAGGATAATTATACATTATTACATATCTGTGTATTCAACTAAATAATGTCATATAGCTAACTAGCTCACTTTATTAACTCAGTCATTATTAGCTATCTTTATGTACTTTACAAACTTCTCTAGCAAAATAATTAACTTGACAGTTAAGGATGATTCTCCAATGAAATATTATTTATGACTTAGCTAGACTTGAAAAGCATTATGGAAAATTTGATTTCTTTTTTCTTTAATAACATTATTATTATAATACGCACAGTTCACAGCTCTGCTGAGTGATTTTGTGATAGAAGAACTGTTTTTGAGTTAGTAAAAATTTGCAATCTTTATGTAGCTCCTAGTTATGTTGTAGTAAGTGTGCACAATTAGGCCTTGGCATAATTGAGTAGCTACATCAAGAGATATGCTTAGCTACAAGTAAGTTAACAAAATGATTTCTTAATGGGAACCCTCTCTGTTCCAGTTGGGTATTCTTTCTTTGGTCACCATCAAAGTGATTGGAAAAAAATTTAGACAATATTTTGTACATAGCTACATAGCTATCTTCTGGTGGATTATAATATTGTACTTGAGAGTTATTTTGCTGTTTCAAGTTCCTTGAAACACATCTATCATGAGGTAAATGTCTGAAATAAACCTAACTATGTACTATAGCCAAAGTAATCTATTGTTGTGTTTATATATCTAGCTATAGGTGTCAAAACTATGTTCAAGTGGCTGGGGAATTTGGAATAGCATTTGATGACTGTAAGATAGAGGGGCAATATGCAGATATGATTCCTACAGGTACACACGCAAGTAAAAGAATAATTATAATACAGTTCACATTATACGTACTAACATGTTGTGAATTAGCTAATCTGTTATGAAGCCTTCAAAATAATTAACTTCTAACTAGCTATAAGATTAATAATAACATCTGTACTTTGAACTTAAATTATGCATACATAATAATACACTTGTACGTGTGTACATACATTTGTTTGTCCATCCTACATATTCATGAAAAATTCATGAGCTAATTCTCTAATACCATCTTAACACCTAACTGTTGAGGGCTTCTGTAAGCTATGTTTTGTGCTTCCTGGCTTGAGTAACTTCACACACTGACTCGATAGAGCCTGGGGTCAGATAGCACTCCAATGCTAACTGGGAATGCAAACTTAAAGAATGATATGTGGTGAAAAAAAGCCGTATATAAATTTACACAAACTCCCCACCAGGCACCACTGTGTGGTGGGTACTTGCTAGTTATTTATAATGTTATAGCATTAAATTGATGAACATAGCTAATAATCATTACTGCTACCAACAGGTACTTTCCAAATAATATTTCGAAGTGGTTCTCCGTCAGTAACATTTCCTAATATTAACATAATTTGTTTTGGTGGGAAGAGAAGATATGGAACAAGAAGAAAAAGAAGCCTCCCTGATCATCCTATACAGACCCAATGTGGTCTTGTAAGTTCTTAGCCTGGCTGGATCACATAATTTATTTATCCATAGATAGAATTATAATAATATTCTGCCTCTATCCTATCACACTCATGGTAGTATACACTGCTAAAAATAGGGTGTTGTTTGAACACCCTTCTAAGTGCTGTGAAGCTGAAGCCCCCCTAATGTGTTCTATAATTTTAATGAGGTGTAAAATTACATGTTTAAGAAACTTGCATAAGTGCTTCATAGACACTTTTTGGTGTTTAGTTTTCAACTACCTGGGTGCTTGATACTGCTTGAACGTTATATTCCACCCTTGAAGTGCTCAATATAATACATAATGTTACTCTAGAGATGAAAATAATGTTGCTAATTACTTTTGTTGTGCTACTTGTTCATCTTTAATATCAAACACATACTGTTGAAAAAGGGGGTTAGGATATACAATGTCAAATACATGGTGGGGCTGGCTAGTATACAATTAAGTCTATAGTAGCATCAAAAATGGTTTTGTTTTCGAATATAATATCTCTTTTACTACAACGAAGTATTGCACCTGATCATTCCAACCTTTCCAAGAATTACTATGTAGGGTTCAATCTGTAGAATTATTATTATTAACTTCCCTGTCAATGTCTCTGTCGGAAGTCTAAAAAGTAAAATAAAAATGTAAGTGTTGACCCCAATATCTCATAGCTTAAAAATAGCTATGTGGAGAATAAACTAACAATTTATACCATAACGACTAGGACAGTCTCTTAGATAGGCCAGTGCACAGTTACCTCAAAATATCAATTTCCTTATGGCAGGACGTGAGGAAATGATTTAAATAAATTCACTTATAGTTGAACTATAGGCCAATGCTCCTTGTTACCTCTCTTATGTTTGCTCAAAATTGATGAAGAGTAGTTTTCAATGTAGGAAGACTGTTAATTTTTATGATAACCATTCAATAGTAAACCTCATTCTATTCTGATCACTTCCTGAACAACAATGGCTGAAAAGGAGACCATAAATAAATGACATGAGGAAGAGTGACAGGAAATAGGTTATTAGAGTCTTAATATAATTCTAGTGAACTGTTTCATGCATTGGACAATTCCTTACCATGATGCTATCCTTGATAATCAGGAGTATCTGTCAGGTTTTGCGTAGTGGCAGTGATGAACAATATGGAAACTTTTGAGTTATTCAATAAAATTTATTTGTGGATACAGTACCATTAAAAATTAATAGGTACATATCTGTTAGGTTTGCGTAGTAGCAGTGATGAACAATAGGGAAACTCTTGAGTTATTGAATAAAATTTATTTGTGGAATCAGTGCATACTATTAATAATTAATAGGTAGAACTATTCAGAATAAAATTTAGTTCTGGCTTCCAAAATATTTATTTTCAACAGATTTACAGTATTATATTAAACAATAGGCATATCGTCAAGATTTCATGCAGCGAATAAAGAGACAAGTAGGAACAAGGAAGATTGGAGACACGCTAACATCAAGACAAATCAATGTTTTGTATGGAATGAGTGTCACATACCACAATAACACAATTGACTTTATTGATAGCAATAATAGTCAGATTATACCAAATATGAGGTAACGTTAATCTAAGTAATTTTACAATAATCAAATTACATAATTTTTCATAAAAATAGTAGTATAAAAGAAGTACAAAAACAAGAGAAAGCAACTTAGTACACAACATACATATAAACCTTTTCCCATTATCCTGCTTTAGTGAGGTGGACCTTGAAGAATCTAAGAGTAAATACAAAGAATAATGAATAATGAAATTCTTTATTCCAAAACAAAACCCTCCCCTCTCCCAACATATCACCTTCTTTTTGTCAAGGTCCATCTCACTAAAGCAAGATATATAATGGGCATGATTAAATTGTGTAATGGTAGCACATTATTATTGATATGCATGTCCAAGTAACTTAGCCTCAAAATTTATAGACAGTTTGTCAGTATTATGATGTGCAGGACTGACAAGCATAGCTATTATCTATTATAATAATATAGATAATTGGACATGAGTATCATCATGTAAGTAGCTAGTCATCTCATTCTGGTTCACTGTGCAAAGCTTTTTATAGGAGAACAGTTCTTTTTATGAAATTACCTTATTAATTTCATTAGCTACTTGAAGGAACTAAGTACGTATTCACTATTATTATTATTATTATTATTGTTATTATTATTATTATTATTATTATTATTATTATTATTATTATTATTATTATTATTATTATTATGTAGCATATTTAATATTGAGACCTTGTACACTTACCATATCAACGGTGATGTGATTGACTACAATGTGAGTGCTTTAAATGGGCATGGTACCTGCTTGACATTCAGTGGTCCAGGACCGATGTTCATCACCCCAAAACGTGTCTACTTCCAGCTATTTATAACCAACACCACAGTAAGGAAACTCAGTGAGCTGCACCACATCATAGAGAATAGTGAAGGGAACAGAGACTAGTGAGATAGGACACTCTTTTTCACTTTTGTTATGTGACAAAATGTGTAAAATAGGACTGTAAAAGTGGGTGTGGTCACAAAAATGCCAAAGTCATTGAAAATTTCAGCATACACAACTAACATTCTTGCCTCCTCTCCACTTTTTAGCATCTTCCTATAACCTATGCACTTTATTATTTCCAGCACTGCAGTTACGTATTTCACTCTATTACTTGTTTGTGTTATAGGGTCTTGTTCCTAATGTTACAGAGCTTGAAATATTGGATATCCTGAAATCTGATGTGCTCCTGGATGATGTGGTGCTAGCAGCTATAGCCAATGAAGATGCTTGTAACCCTGTAGTGAGAGGCTATGCCGAATCAGTTCTTGAAAGGTGCATATTGTGTTATCATTACATCTGCTTTATTGCCTAATCAATATAACAGCTTATTAATTTTACTATGAACAGGACAGACCCTGAAAGATTGGCCGAACTGAGAGACATGTCTCTGATACGTAAGACAATGGGAAATAAGCTATTATGTACTTAAACACAGCTACTATTAAAGTTCTGTACAAATAAGAAACTTGTCCATAGTATTAGTAACTTTGAAACTGTCAGAATAAAACACAAGAGACATTGTTATAATACAGGAACAACTTATTTTATGATTACCATTTAGAAATCCTCTTAGGACTGAAAGACTTCAGGAGTAAGGTGTTTTCTCTAATGAGTTTATTCATGTATATATTCACATTAAGTGGGCTAATAAATAACAAAGTCCACCTTTTAGTTTATGCCATGCCACTTGGGCAATAATAATACATTAATTTCTGTCTGCTCTTGAAACTGTGATTATTTTATTCTTTTTCCAGTCCTATGGTAGATAATTAAGGAGGTTTCTGAGCTTATTTTCTTTTCAATGTTAGTCTTCAGTATAATTATTATTTACTGCCTGTACATGTACAATAATAATATTATTGTTAATGCACATCTATAGCTATGTAATAGGATTGACAATTAGATACCATATTATACTATAGGTCTGGTAGGTGGAGCCAAACCTAGTGAAGGTAATGTGGAAGTCCTTTACAGAGGAATTTGGGGTACAGTGTGTGATGACTACTGGGATATCAATGATGGAAATGTAAATATAGCTACTGTCTAATATGTAAGGTCAATTGTTTTACAAAGAGTGCAAGTCAGTTGTACTTATAATTATAGCTAGGGATAGCTATTATCACTTATCCAACCAGCAGAATTGTACAGTAGAACTTCCAATAAAAGTATAAAGGGCCCTCTGAAATAAGGACAATCACAGTACAAAGGAAAACTAAAAATGTATCATTTAGTATATGAGTTAAGGACAGCCTCCTTACAAAAGACAACAGACCTGATTAGTATTATAGGTTGTGTGAGTAACTATTTGTACTTACTAACTATTTATAGGTTGTGTGTAAACAGCTGGGTTATGCCAGAGCCACAAAAGTCACCAGTAGATCAGCATATGGACGAGGAACAGGACCTATCTTGATGGATGATGTCCAATGTAGTGGAACAGAAAGAGCTCTGAGTCACTGCAGTTATACTCGAAATCATAACTGTGGTCATTGTGAAGATGCTGGAGTG
Source organism: Diacarnus erythraeanus (assembly GCA_964016965.1). Taxonomy (NCBI): domain Eukaryota; kingdom Metazoa; phylum Porifera; class Demospongiae; order Poecilosclerida; family Podospongiidae; genus Diacarnus; species Diacarnus erythraeanus. Next base: position 6,715,977 of record OZ024673.1, read on the forward strand.
GTATGTGAAGGTAAATAGACCATATAAGGCCAATGCATCCAATCAAAAAATTTGTACTTACGCTTCCATTCCAAAATACTTAGATTCTTCAGTATCTATTTTAGAATTAGGGACACTGAGTATAAAACTAGAAACTATAATAGGTACTGGTGCTTGAAGGATGCATTCATTAGTCTTTAATCTTTCATAATGGACATGTAGAGGCTTGTGCAAAAACACTCAAAGAACTTCATTGTACTTACCTATCATTATCATTGTATTATATATAGCCAGCTCCATTATGTATGCTAAAAGTTGCTCATCAATAGCTAGATCAATACTATCTTAAGACATACTTAATTAGCTTAGCTAGCTACTCTGATTATATGTACTAATTTCAAGATGCTATTATAATAATACGTACACATATTGTGGGTAATTTTGTGTAATATCTGCATACTTATCCGTCTGTTTCTCTAGTTCTCAAACTAGTGGGTGGAGCTACCTCAGCAGAGGGTCGTGTGGAGGTTAATGTGAATGGGATATGGGGGACAGTGTGTGATGACCAATGGACTATTAACAATACTCGTGTTGTGTGCAGACAGCTTGGTTATTATAACGGTACCACTGCTCCACGCCTCTACTATGGTCCAGGAACTGGTAAAATTATTATAATTAGGCTAAAGAAGCTAGCTATTTATATGGCTGTACCTGGTACATTATATCTAACTGATATTATTGTACCTGGTGCATTATCTAATATTTAGGCTAGAGAGACTAGTCACTGACTTAACATGAATCAAAAGTCTGACGAACATTAATAGCATTATAATAATTTGTGATATAATTGTCTGTATTATTAGGTCCTATACATTTGGATGATGTTCAGTGTCGTGGGACAGAGAGGTCTCTACTAGAATGCAGTCATCGTGGTACTGGTGTCCATAACTGTGGTCATTATGAGGATGTTGGCGTGTGCTGCTTATAATACTATAACTATTCACAACAATGTCTGTCGAACCAGAAATAATATAATTATCAGATTAGAATGTTCTTAGGTATAAATGTCATAAACCTTGTAAGGGAACAATCATTATCAAATACTTTCTGAAAATTTAATGTCCTATTATACTTGTGTAAAACTAACTGGAAATCCTCACTGCATTTTATAGAAGTTGTAAAATTTTGTACTAGCTAATGTTAAAGGAATATTGTTGTTTGATTTCATTATTATAATCTCATGAAGATGTTGGAATACAATGTAAAATAAGCCTAGGAAAAAGAAAAGAACATTAATGTGACTCCAACAGCTAATAAAAGATTTATCTACTCTTTATAATAATTTTTGAGTGAAAATGTTCCTTCCATGAAGTTTATCACTATGTTAGCAGAGATATTACTGTATAGCAGGAAATTTCTGAGGGGGAAATATTTTCGTGGTTTAAATAAAACCACAAATGTTTTACCCACGAACTTTTAATTTTATGGTTTAATTGAGACAGCACCGAGCTGTAAACCACGAATCTTTTCCACGAATAAACTTGATTATTGAAAACCACGAAAATATTTTCCCTCGGAAATTTCCCACTATACGGTAATTAATTATTATTATAGCGCCTTTTAAATACTTAAGTTCTTTCCTTAGGATAAGTATAGGTTACTACCCAAAGTGAAGAAGCCTACTCACAACATAATAACAGAAAATAGAGTTGAGTCCATTATGGGAATAGACCATTGTTTCTAAAAAGAAAGTACTGAGGGTGGTAGCTAACTGAAGATGATTTTGAGTATGGGGGCAGGTCAACTAGATTTGTGGTCAAGAGTGTTGAATTCTCCATTAGCTAATCATGCAGTGGTGTAAACAACATTTTTTGGAGTTGGGGGAGAGAGGGGGGCTAAGAAAGTAAAGACAAAGGAGCTGTAATTCAGCTCAAGGGGGATGGGGCTCAAGGGGGAGGGTTCTGGAGTGGGATATGCCTCCTCCTGCACAGGAAGCAAAAATTTATTAGAATAAAGATACACAAGGATAGGCTAGGTTCTATTTCATTTGAAGATAGTGGATTTTGTACTGGAACATCTTCAACATCACTTTAAAGCTAGAAACTGTACACTCATCAATATTTAAGTAGCTCTCCATTTCAGGCTGATTGCTGACTAATTCAGGCTGATAGCTAGCCTTAAATTCATTGGATGATTCACCTGGCTTTGAAGGAGTGCTAAACTAGAAACTTGCAGACATGGTACTACTAGCAACTAGTCAAGCAAGTTCTCTAAGCAGCTATTACAATGTTACTATGCTTACCTGTTACCACTAGCTACTGTCATGGTATTAACCAAACCACTACAATGCACATCATATGTAAATGTATAATTATTTGATCAGTGTCAATTTTGAAACAGGAATATCATGGCCTGATATAAAGCTGTCTACATGTCGATTATCATCCAATTTGTCCTTGTGTGGGTTCAATAAAATTATGATGCTATTGAATTTAGAATGGGGGTACTGCCCCCCATGGTTCAGCTGTTATGGGTAACCATAGTGATGGATGAGAGAGAAGAATGGAGTGCTCACTGCACTATTTATGGTTTATGAACCATAAATAGGGCAACAATGAATCCATGTGAGATAACTCTAGCCTCAAATGAACAAATTCTATTCAGACCACTATAACTTAACAGGTACTCTTTACATGTATAATTATATTATACCAGCTTTAGAAACCTCTGCATGAGGCAGTTACTATTGGGCATTAGTTTATTTAATGAAAATAATATGTAGTATCATCAGAATAACTATGATTCTTGGAATATAGCTATATGACTAAATTGCAAGCACACAAGATAGTCATATATTTTGTTCTGAAACCATTATGACTTAGCTAAGTGCCCACAATATCCCCAATTACAAGTTCTAAACTAAATTACTTTAGCTATCTGGGTAAAAAGTTTTAGGAACAGAATACTTTCTATTAAGTTTTGCATTGTTTCATCGTCATCCCTGGTCTGAATAAAAATTGTGAACATTAACTAGATATTGTTGTTTGTAGCAAATGCTGAAATAAATACCCCACAGTTTTTAGTTTAGTAATATTGTATCTCTATTACCTCCATTGTTAATAATCCCTACTTTTATTTATGGGTCAAAACACTTTTAAGCCATTTCAAATTAAGTTACTGAAACCCTGGGACATTCACTCAGGAAAAATTAGTCAAATAATTTTAAATGGTTAGAATTATTATTACAGTTATGCATAGTAGGAAATCATGTTAAAATTTTGTTATACGTAAGTCATAATAGCAAACACAAATCACTCCTATAGCAATTTTTATACATACGTAGCTCTAGTTCTACGTATGTAGCTAGCAGGAAGCATGTTATATCCTTAGCTTTAGTAGTGAAAAAGCTGGACAGTTCCTTAATTCGTGATAATCTGAGTATATTGTATTAAAGGTGCTTATACAAATAATTATAGCTGGTAAGGATATGGAACTGTTTAGAGTAGAACATGCCGCAAGCACTGGTATATAAATTTTCATGACTTTACTACATTATAATAATGCTAAAATTTGGAAGGTACGTAGCTACGTATGACCATTAAACGTTTGAGATATCTCAGTGGCAGTTAGCTATATCGTGCTCTCTTCTTTTACTGCATTCTACATCACAACATTGTGTTTTCAATTTTACTTTTTAGTTCTCCAAATTGAACACTTAAAATATCCATTTAATGTTACTGGAATGACACTTACCTAGCTGAAGTTGCATATAAAATATGGGCCTAGTGCCACAAGTGGTTCCCAAGCTGCTTAACTTGAAAGTGTGATTGCTTGAAGCATAATAATAATTTTAACTCATCTTAGTGGACATTTAATAGATCAGTGCTTGTTGAGTTTTGCTACTCCGAAACTTTATCAACGGTAATTAGTTTGCATGGCAGGTGTATAAACATGTTTCATTTAACATTTCATCTGTCAGATATTGTGTAGCTGAGAGTGATAATATTTTTTATTTGTATGACTGTGTGTTCGTATGTTCAGCATTTTAGTACATTTTACAAGTATCATTTTAATATGCTCTGAATTATGCTCATATGTGTACATATTATTATGCCAGCAAAATCTGTCAATGCCTATTCAAAAGTGTGTATTCGTTGAGCATCTTGTGTTAGCAGCTAGATAATCTGGGTGAATGAACTCTCTGTAGTAATGGTACCTTTTCAATAGGATAACGAAGAATATAATCAAGATTTCACATATCAAGTAAAGAGACAAGGAGGAACAAGGAAGGTTGGAGACACATTAACATCAAGAAAAATCAATGTTTTGTATGGAATGAATGTCACATACCACAATAAGAGAATTGACTTTATTGATAGCAAGAATGGACAGATTATAACCAACATGAGGTAATGTTATCATACCTTTTTGTACATAAAATTATATAACATTGTCTTTAGTTAGGGTATGGTCGTGCAGTTAGTTTATTGCCTTTCGTAAATATTTTTTTTCTTAAATGGGAGAACAGAATAAATGTGAAATTTTATCATTTACCACATTGTATGGCTACTTAAGGGAACCACATAACAGGTTCATTAAAAACAATAATGTCTAGCCTCTAAAGAGATATATAGGCTTTAAAATTCACGTAAATTATCCCAATAACTATTATTTTTATGTAGTATATTTAATACTGACACCTTGTACACTTACCATCTCAATGGTGATGTGATTGACTACAATGTAAGTGCTCTAGGAGGGCATCATATTCCCTTGAGATTCAGTGGTCCAGGACCGATGTTCATCACCTCAAATCATGTCTACTTCCAACTATTTATAACCAACACCACAGTAAGGAAACTCAGTGAGCTGCACCATATCATAGAAATAGGAGTAAGGGGGGAAGTGAACAGAGACAAGTGAGATAAGAAACTCTTTTGTTTTGTAATGAAATAAATAAGGATTGCAAGTGTCACTGAAAGTGGTTGTGGTCATCAAAAATTTCAGTATACACAGCTAACATTCTTGCCTCTTCTTCACAGTTTCTATGTATGCTCCTTATAATATATCATATCTCCAGCACTGCAACTACTTACTTGTTTGTGTTATAGGGTCTTCTTCCTAATGCTGCAGAGCATGAAATACTGAAGATCCTGAAATGTGATGTACTTATGGATAATGTGGTTCGAGTAGCTATAGCCAATGAGAATGCTTGCAACCCAGTAGTGAGAGCTTATGCCAAATCAGTTCTTGGAAGGTGTGTATAGTATGTATTATAAATTATGGGGCAGACTGCTGTTGTTATTGTTGACTAATAATGTGGTGAATAGTTGCAATACAGCTAATTATTGAACTAACACAAATCTACCATGTGTATAATAATGCAGCATTATTACTCTAATACAGTACACTTTATGTAGTATTCCTTCAAATAATGTTGAAGGATTAAGTACTATAAAGCTGAGGATTATTATAAAGTACTGCATAGTAGAAAATGATGCTTTAGTGCTATAATTAATATCAATAAAAAAGATGACATACTTCCTGATAATAATCATTTAATAACTATAAACAGGGTAGACTCTACAACATTGACATTACCGAGAGGAAGATCTATAAGAGAAAGATCTATATTAAGTAAGACAATTATTTATAGCTACGTACCATTCAAGTTCTGTACAATAATTATTACCAGCTACGTATTTTGAAAAAATCTTGACATTACCTTGGGTAACTTTCAAACTGAGACATTTTATGCATGAATAAAATATTGCTGTCAGAATTGAAAGACTTCACTAGTAACATGTTTTTAATCACACACACACGCAAAAAGAGTTTAACTGTTAGTTTATACCATGCCACTTGGGCAATAATCATAACATTAATTTCTGTCTGCTCATTATAGAACTTCTTAAAGAGAGGGGGGGTCTTCGAGAAAGGGAGGGTCTCCCAGGGAGGGATGGTCTCCCAGGGAGAGATGGAGTACAAGGACCTCCTGGACCACCTGGTAAAGATGGAAGCACTGGACGACAGGGTCCTCCTGGACCACTCAGCAGCGGAGGGGCCATCTACACCAGGTGGGGGAAGAGCTCTTGTCCACAAGTGGAAGGAACAGAGTTAGTCTACTCTGGAATCACAGGAGGAACCTGGTATGGTCAGGAAGGAGGTGGAGCCAATTACCTCTGCATGCCTAAGGACCCAGAGTACAGCTCCACCCTCACATACAGAAGTGTTGTGATTCAGTGGGCTGCAACAGTGTATGGGTCAGAGTATGAATTTCCTCTACAGGGAACAATGTTCCCTGTGCTGTGTGTTATGTATCTACTAGACCAACTGTACTTATGATCCCAGCCAAGGCCAGCTGTCCTCAAAGCTGGACCAGGGAGTACTATGGATACATCATGACAGAGTACAAGGGAACTCGTAGTGATGTTCATGGTCGGACCATGTTTGAGTGTGTGGATAAAGACCAGGAGTCCTTGCCTGGAGGTGGTACTACTAATACTAATGGAGTTCTTTTCCATCATGTAGAAGCAGATTGCAACACTGGCCTTCCCTGTCCACCTTATAACAATCATAAAGAACTCAACTGTGTGGTGTGGACTAAATAACTATTAACTGTTTGTATGGAACTGAATTATTTGCTGTATTAAAATGAAATAAATTAAAATCTGTGAAAATTGCCCAGCAGTCTACGGTAGCTATGGGTATACACAATGTGCTCACCTCTACACAAACCAGTAACAGTGGAGTAGGAATGTAGGAATGGGGGGGGGGGGGGGGGCAAGGGGGCTCATGCCTCCCAACTTTTCTGACAGAGGGGCCTGCCCCCCCCCAACATGGCTGACTAAGTAGCTTAATGCAGTGCTGTTAAAGCAAACTGCTTTAATTAGCAGCAACAAATTGATAACTTCATACTGGTACTAACTTGGTACTCATTCAGAATCATCCTTAGAGCTAGACACAGGAGGGTAGTGAGAGAAGATTGCCTTTTCTTGGATGCCATTTTGACTAGCTATATATACCAATCCTATATACCATGTGCTCAGCTGTACACTGGGCAAGACAAGTCTGTTTAGATCAAAGCAAATAGCTTGATTAAAGCAGAATTGTTTACTACAGTCATGATTTATTAGGCTTAGACTCAATTGAGTACTGAAGTTGCCACTGAGATTGATAAAGGAACCAGTAGTACTGCAGATGATAATGAATCAGAAACTCAAAGTAGCCCAGCACACCTTTACTTCTATTGAGTGTTTTTATTGTAAAGAATATTTTCAGACAATTGATTTGGTGAAAGCTCTAGAAAAGCGATTTATCCCAAAAAATTTTTTATTGCTCAAAAGATTGAAAAAAAAATGCTAATAGAAAGTGCTAATGGAAGAGTGTTTATGATTCAGGAATTATATTATAGCAAAGATATCGATTTCATAAATAGATTTGCAAATGCTTCCAGATACAATTAAATCTACTCCATTGAATGGCATTCCTAAACAGCAGGTAACTCTGATTTCTACTATTTGTGATGTGTTTAATGAAACTTCAACTTTGAAAATGCTGTTATCTGAAGTGCACAAGGTACTGAAAATCTACCTAACTATTCCTATAACTACTGCTAATGCTGAAAGATGCTTTTCTGCTCTCAAGAGGATAAAGACTTATGTGCCTTCGCAATTTAATGACAGAAGAGTGCCTTAACACTGCATGATTCTTCATGTTCACAGAGAAAAAAATTACCAACATAATCATTTAGAAGCAATAGCTGAAGAATTCATTAATAATGACAGAAGAAAGTTTTATTTTGGCAATTTTTAGTTAGCATCATCAATTGTTTATGACCTACTTGCTTAGCTTTATACTATTATAGGTGTGAGTATGCCAGTCTGCCCCCCCCCCCCCCCCCAATATTTTTTTCATTCCTACTCCACTGAGTAATCACTTCATATGGTCTTCTTGTTAGTATTATCAGCTACAATAACTAATACTAGCTAGCTAGTTATCCATTAATTCACAAGCTTATAGTAAAACACAGCAGCTAATAGCTGTATGAGGCACAGAGTTTGGAATGGGTTGTCTGGTGACAATACAGTGAGGCCTTCAATGACAAGTTTTGAGATAATAATTTTCCTGAGAAGATTCTAAATATGAGATAGAGATAGAAATTGTCATAATTTAAAGGCTTCTTCATAAACCTAGCTAATATTGTCTATAATAAACAAAAGGCCCATTTCCTGCACTCTTTAGCACAGATACAACACCAATGCAAAAAGAATTTAAAGATTTTTACTATTAATTTAGGCTACCTATATACTCTCCATCAAGCTACGAGTTTTTTAGGGTGCTTCTATGTGTAAATTTCCTTACATTACATCATTACTATCACCTTATAGTAACATTACATCATTACTATCACCTTACATTACATCAACACCATATATCTAACTCTCTTAGCTTGTCTCCCTGTCTCTCCTGTCTCTCCTGTCTCTTCTGTCTCTCCTGTCTCTCCTGTCTTCTCTGTCTCTTCTGTCTTCCCTGTCTTTTCTGTCTTCTCTGTCTCTCCTGTCTTCTCTGTCTCTCCTGTCTTTCCTGTCTTCATTGTCTCACCTGTCTTTCCTGTCTTCTCTGTCTCTCCTGTCTTCCCTGTCTCTCCTGTCTTCCCTATCTTTCCTGTCTTCTTTGTCTCACCTGTCTTTCCTGTCTTCTCTGTCTCTCCTGTCTTCCCTGTCTTCTTTGTCTCACCTGTCTTTCCTGTTTTCCCTGTCTCTCCTGTCTCTTCTCTCTCTCTCTCTCCTGTCTTCCCTGTCTCTCCTGTCTTTCCTGTCTTTCCTGTCTTTCCCGTCTCTCCTATCTTCTCTGTCTCTCCTTTCTTCCCTGTCTCACCTGTCTCACCTGTCTCTCCTGTCTCCTGTCTTTCGCTCTCTCTTTTCTTCCCCATCTCTCCTATTCTCCTGTAGATCCAGGTGATTGTACACAAGCACATTGAGGACTGATTATGAGGATGACACTATTTCTAGTATTGACTACTGAGGCAGAGAGGTATTATGCTATATAGAATACACAGATAGCTATATAATTAAGTTCATTGAACTATGCAAGAACATTCATTGTCATTTATCACATCAGAAAGTATTGTTAAATTTTATGCCTCTATGATTAATTTGTCAAATTTTGTTTTCTTCAAAGCCTCACTTTATTTGTTTAAAGAAAGTATTTATGTCCCATCATAAACAACAAGAGACTCTGCAGTGGATATAGCTGTTGTAGGAGTAGGGAGATTGGCGTGGAAGACTGTGGTGTGAGTACTGAGGCTGAGAGATATTACACCTACATAGCTCAGCTATAATTATATCAGACAAACATTTGATCACACAGCTACTCAAGTTTAACCTTGAACTAGTTAGCTATCTATAGATACTGCACACACTATACAACAACTAACTGACAGACTAATGGAATGTTTACTGTACACTACACCTCTATTATACTAATCCCTGAGTACAATGATCTATACTTTATAGTGTACAGCATATAAGTCTTTGACAATTTCAGTGGTACAGCCACCATCATTTCAAGAGCTATTTTCAACACTGATTTGACTCTGTGCTTTTGTTGCCTCATGTAATAAGTCAGGAGGACATTACAATCCAGTTCTTCCCAAGGAAACAATGTACCTTCATAATATTATATTACAGCTAACTGTCTAAATGCATTTTATTGTTATTATAAGTCTTGCAAGAATTAACTCTATCATCTCCATTACTATCATATTTGTGCCATTTGTCCTAAAAATAAATGTGGGAGGAGTCACATGAACACACACACTTAAACATAATATGTTTACACGAACATGCACTGACACAAGCAGAAATTACCACATATAAGAGATGGTGAGAGAATTGTTGTATTGGTGGTGGAAATAGTATAATGCCCTTAGCCTTGCTCAAATACTACAGTGGAACCTAACTTGTGTAATGCAGCTACCTTAGCTACATATTCAGGTTCCAAAATTTTATTATAGCTATAGCAGCCAACCTCTCTCTACTGTGTATTGCAGTCACTTTACAGTGCACCTTATTATCACTATTATTATGTAAAAAGGCAAGAGAAATAAAATTTCATTTGTTAATCAAGTTGTGAAGTTTGCTATTAACTGTATTGTTAAAGACAGGAGAGACAGAAAAGACAGGAGAGTCAGAGAAGACAAGAGAGACAGGGAAGACAGGAGAGACAGGGAAGACAGGGAAGACAGGGAAGACAAAAGAGACAGGAGAGACAAGAGAGACAGGGAAGACAGGAGAGACAGGAGAGACAGAGAAGACAAGAGAGACAGGGAAGACAGGAGAGACAAAGAAGACAGGAGAGACAAAGAAGACAGGAGAGACAAAGAAGACAGGAGTGACAAAGAAGACAGGAGAGACAAAGAAGACAAGAGAGACAGAAGAGACAGGAGAGACAGGTAAGACAAGAGAGACAGGAGAGACAGGAGAGATAGGGAAGACAGGGGACACAAGAGAGACAGGAGAGACAGGGAAGACAGGAGAGACAAGAGAGACAGGGAAGAGAGGAGATGTTGAAATAACACTCTCTATTGATGACATTCCAAAGTGACTACCTTTACCAGATTGAACTGTGTGCATGTAGAACTTTCTAGAACATTGTGTTACGTCATACTATATAAGTTGCATGCACATGTTATACTGTCAGTGTGTGTGTGTCTATTGTAATAACTGTGTTGTAGTCTATATTGGTTGATTGCTACGCTGTTCTACTGGTGCGCTAACTCCGCCAATAGGAGAGACAAGAGAGACAGAAGAGACAGTGAAGACAAGAGAGACAGGAGAGACAGGAAGACAAGCAAAGAGAGTTAGATATGGTATTGATGTAATGTAAGGTGATAGTAATGATGTAATGTAAGGAAATTTACACATAGAAGCACCCGTTTTTCTGGTCCTGGTTATGACAGCTCTGATGAAGATAGTGCAGGATGCACATCGTAAGTGAAATAGAACTAGCTAAAACTTTGGCAAAGTGGCAGTACAACTTATTAATCAAATTCTCCAGTACCTTTGGCACTGTAGATAATTGACTAACTGAACTGATTGTTGAAAGAGTGGCCCACAAGTTCGCCAAATGCTGAGTCAGCAGAAACTATTGCCATTGGACGAGCTGTTTCTCAGACTCTAGAGTTTTCAGACAGTGAGACTTATTAGGTAGTTTGATTTTCAGTGAGTACCTTGCTGAGGTCCAAGTCAAATTTGCTGGAAACACTTGAGCCAAGAGAAACAGCTTGCTATGTATGAACTAATTGCATTCCAGACTGCACTACTATTCAATAGTGTTCATCACCCTGCACATTGTCCTACCCCACCTGGCCTAGGCCTATTAAAACCCTTTATCAAATATTGTCGGTTGGTAAAGGGTACTATAGGGTATAAATTTAATTATTAATGTTTCAATTTCAATTAGGGGTATAACGACTCAAGTTTACCTGTATACAAGTGGACTACTTCTCAAACACACTTTTCTGTTGAAGAGCTGGCTAAAATTCTTATCATTGATGATATCCCAAAATGATAAAGTGTGCTATACACGAGTCAGAGTTTGTTGCAATGTAACTTTTCATTGCTAATTTAAATGCTGTGGATGACCAGTATGATATACCAGCAGATGAGAATGGTGTCTGGAAAAGGAAAGACTCCCCAGTTGCTTACGTTAATGTGCATACCAAAGGAAAGAAACCTATCATCATTCGACACAATCATAATAATTATTATTATAATAATAAAAAAAATTATTTCTTGTAGCAAGGTGTCAACCAACTTACTACAGCTAGCTAGCTGACCAAAAAACACTATCATTCATCCAGCTATTTATGATTGTAGCTGCTTCTAATTTGTGATTCATGCCATTTCTTTGTTTCATTATTTCTTCATTTCCAAATTTCCATTTCCTATTTCTCATTTTCTCGTTCCTACTTTTAGAGGAACCCGAACGAATGTGCGGAACAAGTGCATGTGCAGCAGAACGAATGTGCAGAACAAGTGCATGTGCAGCAGAACGAATGTGCAGAACGGAGGTGTAACGGACGCATGTGTGGAACGAATGTGTTGTGCAATGTTGCAGAACGGATCACAATTTGCAGATCGATTTTTGACTCTAATCTCACGCCATATTTGTACACTCTTTGTACCATGATAAACTTTTCCAGGAAATAACTCCTGTTGTACTACTGTACGCAACTTGAGGTGAATAATTTCAGTATAAAAATTGTTTATTTTTGTAGCAAATTCCGTAGCTAGCTAGTTTCATGATCTTATTATTTTATTGTTATAAGACACATATCTACATGTGCAGGTATCTTGTGAGTAATAATGATAGACTAGAGTGTGAGCTAGAATTGAGAGTCTTATAGCTATAGTAGTGCCTGATAGGAGACATTGGAACAAACTATATACAACAATGCACCAGTAACAAACATCATGAATTAACTGACAATAAACAAACTTACTGTTTTATCACCTATTATGAAACTGTTTAGACAACTCTTTGCCCCTGGACAATGTTATTTCACAGCTGTTAGCTAACTAGTTTAATCCAGTTACGCTTCCGTATAACAATTTTCATAGTCCGTATTTATAGGTGTAAATCTGTAAAAATACGGATAAATCCGTGTGGTTGGAGACTCTGCGTATGCATTATCCAATCTAACGTAAGAAATTCAGTTCCTGGAATTTTTCAATGAATCTAATTAATCGCAAGCCGGTTGTAATTATTTATTTGCCATGCGTTGTATTAGAATAAAGACGGTAATAACACTGGCAGCCACAACTATAGTGCATTTACTTTGTGTGCATGTGTGCTGCTTTTGTACATGTGAATTGGTTGTGTGCATGTGTGTTGGTGGTGTGCATGTGTGTTGATTGTGCACATGTGGGTTGATTGTGTGCATGTGTGGTGATTGTGCACATGTGGGTTTATTGTGTGCATGTGTGTTGGTTGGGTTGGTGGTGTGCATGTGTGTTGGTGGTGTGGATGTGGGTTGGTTGTGTGGATGTGTGGATGTGGGTTGGTTGTGTGGATGTGTGTTGGTGGTCTGCATTTGGGTTGGTTGGTGGGTTGGCTGGTGTGTTGGTTGGTGAGTTGGTTGGGTATTAAAAAATCAATGTCTATAATTTTCATGACTTGTTTGTTGCATGCTCTTAAAACTTTCCATCAGGATCATCAATAGTCATCGTCTCCTTGTCTTATTTAATTACATAAATTATGCTCTGAAAGTCAACATCTTCAAATACTCTCATCATAACTATTGTGACTATTATAATAGCTCTCTTCCATTAGTGTTTACAATCAAACCTCACTTGCTAAGAAACTAAAAGCTACTCTCAAAACTTTACACCCAGATTACAGGTTGTTTGTGTAATAGCTAGCTAGCTAAGTTAGTTTTTCACTTGTTAAGTTACTAGAATATTTCCATTAGAACAGAGATCTTTTGTTGCTACGTTACTAAAATGACTTCTCTGTTACTTATATCTTGTTATCTGTGCATTGTGACTCTGACAATGTATTTACATTTGCTGGAATAACAGTATTATTATAGCGTACTCACTCTCTGTGCGCAGACTCGCAGGAGTGTTTATTTTTTGTTTTTTGCTATAGCTACAATATGCTCGAGATCAGATCTAGACCACTGTGTTTTCCAGAGGTTAGGTCTAATTCACTATAGACAACTAGCTAGATATATAGCTAAGAGGTCTGAATACTGTAGTGTTAATACATAGGTAGCTAACTGTCACTGTGTGTGGTGTATACATGAAGACTAGGATCATCATCATCCTGTTGATGGTGCTTATGGCACCAAGGTGAGTTGACTAGTTGTGGAGTTAACAGCTGAGACATGTATACATCACTGCATGTCATCACTATCATAGCTAGTTGCAACAATTATTATGGTTATTTATTATTATAGAGTGGTGAAGATGACATGTGATAACCGAATTCCCTGTGAATTCCCAGATGAAGGTGATGATGATGACATTGCTGGACACAAGTAGGCATCTAGCTATTTTTACTAATCATGTGAGCTGTCATATCACATGGCTAAGCAAAACATTAAAAAGAGGTTATTCATGTTACCATTACACTAATAATGTAGCTAGCTATACCAGGAAGAGAGTAGGAGGTTAAAGTGCAACTTTGGTGGCTCTTCCAGCATATCTTTGCTACATTTGCAGCAGGGGTGGATCCAGGAATTTGCAAAAGGGGGTGTTGTATCTTTGGCCAGAGGCCACACACCTATAAAAAAATGTTGTAAAGTAGTCTATAATTTTTCATTGCCATTGCTTTCACACTGTGTGCTGGATAAGAAAACAGAAGTGATACATTAATATGGGAGGTGGGGTTGGAATTAAAAGTGGGGGTTACAATCTCACCAACCTACTATAGATCCACCCCTGTGAAGAATATTATAAGGCACTAAAATATTGTGCACTTTAATCAATGACTTTACTATTGACAGTTTCCACTATAAACTAGTAGCCACTCAGTGGCAGACAGGTTAGTCCCAGATACCATATATAATATGTTGGGACTAATGTTATTATAATTAGAACTACTCTTTGGAAGGTGAAATATATACATACTGCATCTAAAATGAACTTTACTCAATACATTCTAGCAACAACCATTTCAGATTTTTATTTGTCAGGTATTATTTTTTCCTGTCAAAGGGACAAAAATGACAGAAATATCATAGAACATGGCATTTACAAACTTAGTCATTTTAAGTGAATGTACTGAGTGAACATTAATTTTTTGGAACATATGTAGCTAACATACCCCAGCCTCCTGGTTTAAGTGAGGTAGTCTCCTAACTGGGAGTAAAACTAGAGTACACAATAATAATAGCTACAAACTTGTAGGCCTTTCAGTTTATCAATAGTTTAATATAACTAGAGGTCACTGGGTTCTGAGACAGACTTCTAGCTAACATCCTTTAGCCATAATAGCTTTTCTAAGTCTATGATGACAATCCAAGATCAGTGACAACTCCTCCATAATGGATTGCTTATCTTGGCATGTTAGAAGGTGTGACATTAGCATGTGATATTATTCATTGACACACCTACTGAGACTTAGGTCTTGTTGTTGTTGTTGTTGTTGTATTAATGGTCAAGCTATTTTTTATACTCCTCTCTATAGTGAAGTTGGTTATTATTATACAACAACTAGTCAATCTGGCTCATGTTCGATTAAAACTCATGAAGTTATGAAGATTGAAGAAGATAGGAATATCAAATATCCACCAGTTCTTACATCGTAAGCAATTGAACCCAAAAGCTCTAACTAACTATGACAATGATAATAATAGATACAATGTCATTGAAGACAAGTATATGGAACACAACATAAAGTGTGAAGATGATGAAATAGCATATTTGATAATGGATGAATTTGATTTTAGTGATGGAAAGTGCAGGAATGATCAAAGGTTTGTTTGGGATAAATAATACAAAACTGTGTATTCAACTAAAATAATATAAAAAGTATGTCATATAACCATAGCAGATAGCTCACTTTATTAACTCAGTCATGTCATCTAATACTTTACAAACTTAATCTCTAGCAAAATAATCAACAGTTAAGGATGATACTTTAATGAAATGTTTATCACTTTGAGCTAAACTTGAGAAGCATAATTATGGAAACTAGCCCTCCAGTGCAGCAACGAGGGATCTCACACTACGTACTTCAATCACTGGCCTTCTGCCCAAAACTAGCAGTAACTAAAAAACAACAAACTTACGGTGCTATTGTTAGTAACCAATAATTAAGTACATCAATATGCTTAGCTGCAATTATTACTGATGACTTAACTAATGTCATTTATTGGGAAACGCCTCGGCTTCAGTTGGGTTACTTTTTGGTCACCATCCAAGAAGAATAGTGAAATTTAGACAATAGTATGTATGTACATAGCTAGCTACTTAGCTATTTCCTGGTGGAATATATAATTATTCTACCTCTTGAGAGTTATTTAGCTGTTTCAAAGACCTTGAAACAGATCTATCATGAGATTAAGGTCTGATATAAACCTAACTATGCACTGTAGCCAAAGTAATTTATTATTGTGTTTATCTAGGTGTAAAAACTACCTTCAAGTGGCTGGAAAATTTGGAATAGCATTTGATGAATGTGGGATAAGCCCTCAATATGCAGACATAATTCCTACAGGTACACATGCAAGTAAAAGCTCACATTATACTAACAAAGGTTATGAAGCCTTCAAAATAATTAACTGGTATTAGTAGTAAAAATTAATAATGACATCTGTACTTTGAACTTAAATTATGCATACAATTATAACTCGATAACTAATTATTATCATTGCTGCAACCAACAGGTACTTTCAAAATAATATTTCGAAGTGTTGGTTCTCAGCTACAAGTTCCTAATATTAAGATACTTTGTTTTGGTGGAAAGAGAAGTTATAGAACAAGAAGAAAGAGAAACCTCCCTGATCATCCTATAAAGACCCAATGTGGTGGAGATGGTCTTGTAAGTTCTTAGCCTGGGTGGATAACATGATTTATTCATAAAAGGGATTATAATAGAATATTCTGCCACTATCCTGTCCTACTCTGTAGTTCAGAATGGCAATATACTATATTCACTTAGAGTACGTAACTGTAGGCCTATGCTCCTTGGTATATAACTCTCTTATGTTTGCTCAAAATGGATGAAGAGTGGTAGGAAGACTGTTAATTTTTTATGAATAACCATTTTAATAGTAAACTTCATTCTATTCTGATCCCTTCCAGTACAGCAATGACTGAAGAGGAGACCATAAATGAATGACATGAGGGAGGGTGACAGGAAATATGTTATTAGAAAATATAATTCTAGCTGATTGTTTCATGCACTGGACAATTCCTTACCATGATGCTATCCTTGATAATCTGGGTTATCTGTCAGGTTTTGCATAGTAGCAGTGATGAACAATACTGTAAATCAAACTTTTGAGTTGGATATTTTTAAATTTAATTGTGGAAAAGTACGTACCATTAATTAGCTAATAAGTAGACTTAAATTTTAGCTAGAATAATAGTTTTGGCTTCAAAAAATATTTTATTTTCAAGATTTACAGTATTGTATTAAACAATAGGCATATCGTCAAGATTTCACGCAGCGAATAAAGAGACAAGTAGGAACAAGGAAGATTGGAGACACACTAACATCAAGACAAATCAATGTTTTGTATGGAATGAGTGTCACATACCACAATAAGAGAATTGACTTTATTGATAGCAATACTAGTCAGATTATATCCAATATGAGGTAACGTTAATCTAAGTAATTTTACAATAATCAAATTACATAATTTTTCATAAAAATAGTAGTATAAAAACAATGCAAAGAAGTACACAAACAAGAGAAAGCAACTAAATGAAAGGAAACAGTTAGCTACATTATACTACATATAAACCTTCTTTCCCATTACATATCCTGTTAGACCTTGAAGCTAAGGGTAAATACAATCAGTAATGAACAATGAAGTTCTTATATTCCAAAAACAAAACCCTCCCCTCTCCCTACATTCATTCCCTTATGCAGTGTCAAAGTTCGATTGCAGAATGTCTGTTTACCAGTATATAAGCTTGATTACTAATATGATTGTAATGGAACATATCAAAATTTCTTCACAGGATTATGTTGGGAGAGAGAATAGGGCTTTGATTTGGAGTATAAATTTGCTTTTTGTACTTACCATTAGCTACTGAAAGTTAATCAAGGTCTAAGCAGGATATATAAAAATTTATGGGAGAAAAAGAACTGTATAATACTTTTGATGTGCATGTCCAAGTGCTTAAGACTTAGCCTCAAAATCAAAATGTAGTGAGTTCGGTTATAGATAATAATTGGACATGAGTATCATCATGTAGTAGTTAGTCTATCTCCTTCTGTTTCACAACAGAATTAATGTTCTCTTGATGAAATTACCATATTTCATTAGCTACTTAAGGCAATAATTGCTTGCCTCTAAAGATGTAGTCATTCTTGCTTGCATAATTCTCCCTGATAAATTACTTATGTACCAGTATAGTAATATTGTCCATTATTATTATTATTATTATTATTATTATTATTATTATGTAGTATATTTAATATTGAGACCTTGTACACTTACCATCTTAACGGTGATGTGATTGACTACAATGTGAGTGCTTTAAATGGGCATGGTACCTGCTTGATATTCAGTGGTCCAGGACCAATGTTCATCACCCCAAATCGTGTATACTTCCAGCTATTTATAACCAACACCACAGTAAGCAAATTCAGTGAACTGTACCACATCATAGAAATGGAAAAGAATAGGGAAGGAAACAGAGACAAGTGAGAAAGGACATTCTTTTTCACTTTTGTTATGTGACAAAATAGGATCATAAAAGTGGGTGTGATCGCCAAAATGCCAAAGAAATTTCAGCATACACAACTAACATTCTTGCCTCCTCTCCACTTTTTAGCATCTTCCTATAACCTATGCACTTTATAATGTCATAAATATTGTATTTCACTCAATTTACTTGTTTGTGTTATAGGGTCTTGTTCCTAATGCTACAGAACTTGAAATACTGAAGATCTTGAAATCTGATGTGCTCCTGGATGATGTGGTGCTAGCAGCTATAGCCAATGAGGATGCTTGTAACCCTGTAGTGAGAGGCTATGCCGAATCAGTTCTTGAAAGGTGCATATTGTTGTTATCATTACATTCTGACCTCTGCTTTATTACCTAATCAATATAACAGCTTATTAATTTTACTATGAACAGGATAGACCCTGAAAGATTGGCCGAACTGAGAGACATGTTAATGATACGTAAGACAATGGGAAATAAGCTATTACGTACTTTAAACTATTAAAGTTCTGTACAATAATTAAGAAACTTGTCATAGCATTAGTAACTTTGAAACTGTGCCACTTGGTCAATAATAATACAACATTAATTTCTGTCTGCTCTTGAAACTGTTTATTCCAATCCTGTGGTAGATGATTAAAGAGGTTTCTGAGCTTATTTTCAGTTATTTCTGTTCAATGTACTATATAATCTTCAGTGTATGTAGCTATAATAATTGTTAATGCACATCTATAATAGGATTGATGATTAGATACTATAATAATTATTATTATACTGTAGGTCTGGTAGGTGGAGTCAAACCTAGTGAAGGTAATGTGGAAGTCCTTTACGGAGGAATTTGGGGTTCAGTGTGTGATGACTTTTGGGATATCAATGATGGAAATGTAAATATAGCTACTGTCTAATATGTAAGGTCCATTGTTTTACAAAGAGTACACCAGTTAGCTATGTATACTTAGCTATTATCCAACCAGCAGAGTTGTACAGTAGAACTTCCAATAAAGGGATAAAGAACTCTCTGAAATAAGGACAATCCAGTAAAACATTTAGTTGATAGATTAATCTCTGACTTAAAGACAGCCTCCTAGCATAACTGATTAGTATGATAGGTTGTGTGAGTAACTGCTTGTACTTAACTAAATTTATAGGTTGTGTGTAAACAGCTGGGTTATGTCAGAGCCACACAAGTCACCAGCAGATCAGCATATGGACGAGGAACAGGACCTATCTGGATGGATGATGTCCGTTGTAAGGGAACAGAAAAAGCTTTGAGTCACTGCAGCCATACTCGAAATCATAACTGTAATCATTGTGAAGATGCTGGAGTTGTATGTGAAGGTAAATAGACCATAGAGGCCTCAAAAAATCTGTACTTATGCATCCATTCTAGATTCTACAATATCTATTTTATAATTAGGAAATAGGGACATGAATATAAATAGGCAGTGGTACTTGAAGAATGCATTCATTAGCCTTTAATTAAATCTTTTGTATCTTTAATAATTAAATCTTTTGTAATGGACATGTAGAGGCCTGTGCAAAAACACTCAAAGAACTTATCATTGTATTAAGCTCCATTATTTTTATATTCTGTATGTTAAAAGAGTTTATACATTATCTTCAGACATACTTAATTAGCTTAGCTAGCTACTCTGATTATAATATGTACAAATTTCATGATGCTATTATCTAAGCATGTGAGTAATTTTGTGTAATTATTATCTGCACATAATAATTATCTGTCTAGTTCTCAGGCTAGTGGGTGGAGCTACCTCAGCAGATGGTCGTGTGGAAGTTAACGTGAATGGGATATGGGGAACAGTGTGTGATGACCTATGGACTATTAACAATACTCGTGTTGTCTGCAGACAGCTTGGTTATGATAATGGAACCACCGCTCCACACCTTTACTATGGTCCAGGAACTGGTAAAATTTAGGCTAAAGATGCTAGCTACTTTGGCTGTACCTATTTTAGCCACTGATAATAAATTATTGTATCTGGTGCATTGTCTAATAATTAGGCTAGCCACTGACTTAACATGAATCAAAAGCCTGATGAACAGTAATAACAAGATAATTTGTGATATAATTTTCTGTATTATTAGGTCCTATACATTTGGATAATGTTCAGTGTCTTGGGACAGAGAGGTCTCTACTAGAATGCAGTCATCGTGGTATTGGTGTCCATAACTGTGGTCATTATGAGGATGTTGGTGTGTGCTGTTCAAGTAAGAATCTATAGCTATTCACAACAGTGTCTGGTGAACCAGAAATAGTATATCTGATTAGAATGTTCTAAGGTATAAAGGTCATAAGGGAACAATCACTATAAAACACTTGCTGAAAATTTAATGTCCTATTATACTTATGTAAAACTAACTGCATGCAAATCCTCACACTGCCATTTTATAGAATAAAATTTTGTACTAGCTAATGTTAAAGTTGTTTGAGTTCATTATTATAATACAATGCTCAAGCCTAGGAAAAAGAAAACATTAATATGACTCCAACAGCTAATAAAAGATTTATCTACTCTTGAGTGAAAATGTTCCTTCCATGAAGTTTTATCACTTAGTACAGTGCCTTCCAAATAAGTTCTTTCCAATAAGCCCTTAGGATTTGGAAATAAGTATAGGTTTGTTGTGACTGTACACTAGCCTATGCAGGCTAAATAAGAGGCAGGCCAACCCAGAGGGGTAAACTGAGTAGTAACAAAGTGAAGGATATTATAGAAACCTACTCACAACATAATAATAGAAAATAGAGTTGTGTCCATTATGGGAATAGACCATTCTATCTAAAAGAAAGCATTGAGGGTGGTAACTGATTTAGACAGTGGTAACCATAGTGATGGACAAGAGAGAATAATGGAGTGCTTGCTGTTATATAGCTTCATAGAGCTAGAGCTGTGTGTGCTATTATTATGACTTACAACATGACTTCCTATTCTGTAACAATTATTTTAACCATAATTGGAGGGGGTGTGGTTATTTGACTAATTTTTTCCAGTATGAATGCCCCAAGGGTTCAGTAACGTAATTTGAAATATCTTAAAAGTGTTTGGACCCAAGTACAAAGATAGTGATCATTAACAATGGAGGTATATATTAATAGGCATACAATTATTACTAGACTAAAAACTGTGGGATTTTCATTTACTTCAGCATTTACTACAAACAATATTTAATCTTCACAATTAATTTTTATTCAGACTAATGGTACCAAAGGCCATTCCAAAAACCTACCCTTTTTCACTTTATCAACCATTCCTCTTGTACAGATCCTCTATATCGCAATAGTCCTCTACTGGCACTGCAGCAACCTCTTGTTCCTCAGCCAATAGCCACGACACCTTCTCCTTCCTCAATAAACACCAGTTCAGAGGAGACCCTGACATCCATTGCACCCTGATGCTTGCATACATTAATCTTAACTTTACCTGTATTATAGAGAGATTAGTAATAGCAGAGCTATGATATTATTAGTGAACCTTTAGCTATTTAGAGATATTTGATAATAGCATGTACTATAATAATCTATGACATTGTCATATTGAGTTATCTTTGAACATTTACTGTCATTTGTTGTTTATTAATGTAGAGCTTGTGCAAGACCTTTATGAAAAAATTTCAATGTCATCATTTTAAGTAGCTATAGCTATAGCTATAGGTGTCATTAGCTATGTAATTGCATGCATTAATAATACTATACGTACAATAAGGCAATATCTTTATACGTATATGACCTGACCTCATAGCCTCACTTAAAATTAATTATACCAAGAAACTAGTTACAACTGGTTACTGCCACTTGTTCCTGTGAACAGGATCTTCTGTGTTCCATTATTCTCAGCAAAATGTAGTTAAGAAGCCTGGATTCAGAAATAAAGCTAGTGGTGAGAAATGCATATATTCCGCTTTGAAAGTATTAAGATTTATTAAAGGACTTAAGAACACACTGGAATACAGCGGACACCTCTGTAAGTTCAATTCTATGTATAATTAAAAGCTACAAAGGCTACAAATATCTCTATAGCTAATTCAAAATTAAAACTGCTAGCTATATAGCTAGCTACCTAAAATAACATTTCATGGGGTCTTTAGCTAGCTATAATGTGTAGACATAAAATAAGTAGAATAATTTGTAGCTACGTATATCATACATTGATTGGATTTTTTTTCCAGATAAAATAAAATGTACAGTTTTATTCATAATACGTATATGGCTAGCTTATTATTTTTAGTATCAAACATTAGAGATGATTGAGGTAACATTTAGGTACTTGAAAATATAGGACAATATCTACTAACAGAGAAGTGTATTCCACAGTATTAGCTAGTGTGTTACACATATGATTGCCAGTGTATATACATAAAAGATTGTAGACTTTGTTTCAGAACAAAATAATAATAATTATGACTATATACGTATCTTGTGTGCTTTCGATTGAGTCACATTTCATGAATCATAGTTATTCTGATGATATTACTGTCTTCTATCCTACATTAATAATTCTGCCTCACGCTGAGGTTTATACAGTGGGTTGGTCGTGCATGTGGGTTGGTTGTACATGTGGGTTGGCTTGCATGATCATGACTGTAAATTTATCATGGTCATGTACGTTGGTTGGTTTTGCATAGCAATAAAGTAACAATGTCATGTCTATAATTTGTCTGTTGCATGTTCTTGAAACTTTTCATAAGGATGAAAGTCCACATCTTCAAATACTATATCCAGTACTTTACAGAAATGATTTATATTCACCATGGCAATTGCTAATAATTATAGCTGCTGTCTTCCATTAGTGCTCACAATCAAACTTCACTTGCTAAGAAACTAATTTGCAACTCTCAAAACTTTGCATCCAGGCTGAAGTTGTTTGAGTAATTTCGTTTTCAAGTTACTAGAATTATTAAAAGAGACTTTTTGATGTTATGTCACTAAAATGAATTCCTTGTTAAATCATAAACCATGTCTTGTTATATGTACATTGTGCTTACACTTACTTGAAGATATCTGAGTATAAAAATAAGATGCTCGTGACCAGACCACTGTGTATTCCAGAAGTTAGAACCAACTCACCAGACAACTAGCTATATAACACATAGCTAAGAGGTCTGAATACTGCAGTGCTAGTACATATATAACTGTCACTGTGTGTGGTGTAAATATGAACACTAGGATCATCATAATCTTGTTGATGATGCTCATGGCATCAAGGTGAGTTGGAGTTACTTAGCTAATTTGCATCTATGTACTGTAAATTATACGTAATAATGCAAGCAAATTTGAAATGTTACATTTACTATAGTTAGCTACTAAATACTTGTTGAATGATATAGCTACGTATATTTTTTCTGAGGCATGTATACATCACTGTGTCATGACTACCATAGTTGCAATTATAACTAGCAATTATGGTATTTATTATTATAGAGTGGTGAAAATGACGTCGTGTGAAAGCCGAATTCCATGTGAATACCCGGATAACATTACTGGACACAAGTAGGCATCTAGCTAATTTTACTAATCATGTGAGCTGTCATATCACATGGCTAGGCATTAAAGAGGTTGAGTTTATAATACTAATTATTCATGTTACCACTACATAAATGCAGAGTTCTCTGTAGCTACATAAATGCAGAGTTCTCTGTAGCTACATAAATGCAGAGTTCTCTGTAGCTATACCGGGAAGAGAGTAGGAGATTAAAGTGCATTTTTCAAATTAACTACAACTTTGTTGCTTTGTTGGCTCTTCCAGCATATCTTTGCAGTAGGGGTGGAACCAGATTTGTAGATTTGTAAAGGGGGAGAGGGGGGTTGTATCTTTATCCAGAGGTCACACACCTAGCATAGGGGTAGAAAACAAACTTTAAGTGGGGGGGTGATGAGGGGGGTGGGGCATTTAAGCCACATCTACAGTACACACTAAACTGCAAATAATATTGATAACTACGTATACATAGTCTGAATGTAAAAATGTTTTCTCTATGGTGTGATTCCCTAACAAAACCATTCCCAATGTTGAGACAAAGACTCTGCTACATTAGTTCTATTAACGTCTTCATTACAGCTTCCTTGCTGAACTAAACTTCATAGTGACTGACATTTTCTTCTAATTAGTGAAGCCATTTGAGATAAGTGCAGCTTTAGCATTGTTAGACCAGTTAAGTTTTTTTTTTCTGAACTTGCTCTAGCACAAAAAAATTTTTTTACAGCATCTTGGTCTTCAAGATAGTGAAGCCATGTCCCTCTAGTGAACCATGATGCCTGTATAAGCTATAATAATGTGTTTTTTTTTCAAATTAAAAGGAAGTCTGCTGGCAGAATTTTGAGCAAAATAGGTAGTTTAAATCAATGAACATTTTGCTGGCAAAATAGGGAAAAATTGGACAAAATTGGGAAAAATTGGGTAAATTTTAATGTTTATTGTGACTACATAGGTTGTTCATGTATAATAATGTAGGCTGTAGTCTCTAGGCCTGTAGCTAGCTATTATTTATGACATGTGAGTATTTTAATTGCATCTCACATGATTCCATTATTATTAATTTTATTGCTGTGCATGTTACACATTTTGTCAAATAATATGGCACCTTCTGAATAATTATGTATCAGTGGAAGTTTAGGGTGAAAGGTTTTTATAACTCTAGTTTTAAGATTATGTAGAAGCTAGTCAATAGCTAATAGGATAGAAGAGCTTTTGTTATTGCTATTATCATAAATATGTCAGTAAAAATGGAGCAAAATAGGCAAAGTAAAAGGAAATAGGTTAAGGTTAGGAGCAAAATAGGACATATTGTAGCATTGCCAAAAATTAACTCAGGTAAAAATTCTGGTAGAATACAATGAGCTTTAACTCCAGCATATTGTGCACATGACTTGTTAATTGACATGTTAACAACTTTTAAACCTGTTGACACCTTCATGTTGCTAGTGTTGAAATGAATCTGCTATATAGCTATAGTCTGCATAGGATACATAATGAGGTCCCCCCTGCCTTCCTTGTTCCTACCTCTATGCCTAATATGGGTAAGGGGTTATAAGTAAAAGTGGGGGGTACAATCTCACCCACATAGCTACTACTATAGATCCATCCCTGTACAGAATATATAAGGCAACTAAAATTGTGCACTTTAGTCAATGTTTTCAGTTTTTTAGTACCCACTATTAATGGCAGTCATAGACATAATAGCTATAATATTATACATAATATACACTACTCTTTGGAAAGGTGAATATAATGTTCCATGTCACAGTCAATGCTTTTAAAGGTCATACATCATCTGCCCCTACTAAATAATCACAGCTCTATGGACAAATAACTCTGGAGTAGTAACATGTAACAAGCACTGATTTATCAAGGGTCATAACATTACTATCAACATATGATACCCCATTTTATAACAAGCCTCCTTGTTTAAGTGAACAATTAGTGGTCGACTAAGAATATATGCAGCTATAGCTACTAACTTGTAGGTTTTTAGCAAACAGCTAGCTAGCTATACATATATTATAATGTCACTGAGCTCTGAGACAGGTCCCTATATAGCTAGCCATAATAATAATTATAGTAGTCTAATGTAATGTAAAGTAATAATTCTAGTAGCTTTTCTAAGTCTATATATAGCTTTTCTGTCTGACAATCCAAAACCATCAACAATTGGATTGCTTATCTTAGCCTGTTAGGAGAAGCATGTGACATTCATTGACACACCAACTGACATATAAATTTTTGTTGTTGTTGTTGTTGTTGTATTAATGACTAAATCATTAATTATACTCCTCTCTTACAGTGAAGCTGGTTATTACAGTTATGATTCTTCTGGCCCCCCATGTTTGCTTAGATGGCATAGCTTTTATTACTTGGGACAAGAACCATTCAAGAATATCAATTATCAACCTAAGCTTAGGTAAGTAAGTGACTGAACCCAAAAGCTCTAGCTAACCATGATAATTATTAATAATTAGATATGGTAATGTGGATTATGACAGCAAGTATGTGGAACACAACATAAAGTGTGAAGATGATGAGATAGCATTTTTGTATATGGATTTGATGTCTTCGAATGATCAAAGGTTTGTTTGGGATAAATAAAATTTAACTGTATTCAACAAGTATGTTGTAACATTATTTAACCATAGCAGATAGCTCACTTTAATAAAGTCATGTCATCCATATAATTATTATAACAACTTTATGTATTTTACAAAACTCTCTAGCAAAATAATCAATTTACCTTTGCATAGCTCCTAGTTAGATATAATAGCTAAATGTTATAATTGGATCTACGTATCTCCTGGTAGATTATTATAATATATTCTACCTTTTGAGAGATATTTAGCATGAGATAAATGTCTGAAATAAACCTAACTATGCACTGTAGCCAAAGTAATCTATTGTTGTGTTTAGCTGTGACAGGTGTCAAAACTATGTTCAAGTGGCTGGGGAATTTGGAATAGCATTTGATGACTGTATGAGAAAGCAGCAATATGCAGATATGATTCCTACAGGTACACACGAAAGTAAAAGAGTATAATTAATAGTACTAACATGTTGTGAATATTATAATAGCTAATCTGTTAGGCTATAAAATTATGAAGCCTTAACTGCTATAAGTAGTAATGACATCTGTACTTTGAACTTAAATTATGCATGAAATTATAACTCTCTAATTATCATTGCTGCAACCAACAGGTACTTTCAAAATAATATTTCGAAGTTATAATTCTCAGCATGTAACATTTCCTAATATTAACATATATTGTTTTGGTGGAAAGAGAAGTTATGAAACAAGAAGAAAGAGAAGCCTCCCTGATCATCCTATACAGACCCAATGTGGTGGAGATGGTCTTGTAAGTTCTTAGCCTGGCTGGATCACATAATTTATTCTATATCCATAGAATATTCTGCCTTTATCCTGTAGTTCAGAATGGCAGTATACTATTATTCACTTAGAGTTGAACTGTAGACCTATGCTCCCTGTTACCTCTCTTATGTTTGCTCAAAATGGATGAAGAGTGGTTTTCAATGGATAAATAACCATTCAATAGTAAACTTCATTCTATTATGATCACTTCCAGAACAGCAATGGCTGAAAAGGAGACCATAAATGAATGACATGAGGGAGGGTGACAGAAAATATGATATTAGAAAATATAATTCTAGCTGACTGTTTTATGCACTGGACAATTCCTTACCATGATGCTATCCTTGATAATTAGGAGTATCTGTTAGGTTTTGTGTAGTGGCAGTGATGAACATTTTGGAAACTTTTGAGTTGGATTTTTCAGAAACAGTACCATTAATAATTAGTAGGTAGACTATTCAGAATAATAATTCTGGCTTCCAAAAATATTTTATTTTCAAGATTTACAGTATTGTATTAAACAATAGGCTTATCGACAAGATTTCATGAAGCGAATAAAGAGACAAGTAGGAACAAGGAAGATTGGAGACACACTAACATCAAGACAAATCAATGTTTTGTATGGAATGGATGTGACATACCACAATAACACAATTGACTTTATTGATAGCAATACTAGTCAGATTGTACCAAATATGAGGTAATAATAATATTAATAACAATGTAAAAAAAGTACACAAATAAGATAAAGCAACTGAATGAAAGTATTATACTCAAACCTTTCTTCCCAATACATATCCAGCTTGGACTTTGATGAAACTATGGGTAAATAAAGACAGTAAAGTTCTTATATACTCCAAAACAACTCCCCCTCCTAATCTTTCATTCTTTTATTTGATAATTAGTGTAATTACAAAATGATTGTAATGGAAAATCTCAGAATTTCTTTTCTTCCCAGGATGATGCTGAGAGAGGATAGGGCTTTGTTTTGGAGTATAAATAGCTGTTTATACTTACCATTAACTGCTGAAATTAAATCAAGGTCCATCTCACTAAAGCAAAATATGTAATGGGAGTGATTTACAAATAATGTGTAATAGCTAGTATTATATTATATATTTTTGATGTGCATGTCTTAGTGGCCACAAAATCCAAGCTCAGTTATAGACAGTTTGTTTCTACCTATCAGTATTATAATGTACAAGATTGACAAGCATAGCTATTACAGATAATTGGACATGAGTATCATCATGTAGTAGTTAGTTTATCTCCTTCTGTTTCACTGAGCAAAGCTTTTAATAGGAGAACAGTTCTCTTGATGAAATTACTTTATCTCATTAGCTACTTGAAGGAACTAAGTATTCACTACGTAGCAAGTTCACTGGTAAGGCTTGCCTCTAAAGATGTGGGCTTTATCACTTAGCTTCGTTGTCACTCTTGTTTGCATAAAGGTGTTAGAGAAAATTATCCCTGATAAATTACTTATGTACCAGTATAGTTGTTGTTGTTGTTGTTGTTATTATTATTATTATTATTATTATTATTATTATTATTATTATTATTATTATTATTATTATTATTATTATTATTATTATTATTATTATTATTATTATTATGTAGCATATTTAATATTGAGACCTTGTACACTTACGATATCAATGGTGATGTGATTGACTACAATGTGAGTGCTTTAAACAAGAGTGGTGCTTGCTTGACATTCAGTGGTCCAGGACCAATGTTCATCACCCCAAATCGTGTATACTTCCAGCTATTTGTAACCAACACCACAGTAAGCAAACTCAGTGAGCTGTAATATCACATCATAGAAATAGGAAATAATAGGGAAGGAAGCAGAGACAAGTGAGATAGGATGCTCTTTTTCACTTTTCAAATGTGCAAAATAGGACCGTAAAAGTGGGTGTGATCACCAAAATGGGTGTAGTCACCAAAGTCAGAAAATTTCAGCATACACAAATAACATTATTATTCTCCACTTTTAAACATCTTCCTATAACCTATGCACTTTATAATGTTACTGTATATCAAAATATCTCCAGCACTGCAGATATTTTACTCCATTTACTTGTTTGTATTATACGTAGGGTATTGTTCCTAATGATACAGAACTTGAAATACTGAAGATCCTGAAATCTGATGTGCTCATGGATGATGTGGTGCTAGTAGCTATAGCCAATGAGCATGCTTGTAACCCAGTAGTGAGAGGCTATGCCGAATCAGTTCTTGAAAGGTAGCTATGTTAGCACATGTTATAAAATCCTAATTATAGGCAGATTGCTTTATTTATTGCTGACTTTCTTTAACGATGTGAATACATAGTTGTAATATAACAACCAATTCTTAAACTAGCAAAAACTACTTCCTTTTACAATGTACTTAGGTACATATATAGCATGCAACAGTATTTATCTAATACAGTACACATGTTAAATAGCTATTCCTCCAAATAATGTTACAGTGTTAAAATGCTAAAGGTGAGTAAAACACTGTTCATACTTTTGCATGACAATCTAGCTAATAATTATTTATCATTACATTTTAACCCATATAAGATAGGTAACCTATACATACCAATGTACCTCCTGATATTTTATTTTATAACTATGAACAGGGTAGACTATAGAAGATTGACTGTACTGAGAGATAGGACTATGTTACGTAAGCTAATGAGATATAATATTATTATTATAACTACTACTGTACAATAATTAAGTAACTTTGAAACTGACATAACAAATGGGAGACATTTTTAATGCATGAGCAATACATATTTTTATGATCACCAATTAGAAGTAAGGAAACTTCAGGAGTAACAAGCATGTTTTCTCTTCAATTATTACTAACTAGCAAGAACCCACCACACAGTGGCACTTGGTGGGGAGTTTGTGTATATTAATACAACTTTTTTTTCATCACATATCATACTAGTTTGCATTCCCAGTTAGCATCAGAGTGTTGCTCTCTAACCACCCCAGGCTCTAGCGGGCCCTAAGAGTTAGGTGTGAAGTTACTCAGCTGAGAAACACAAAACATAAGCTTCTGCAACCCTCATACAGTTAGGTGTTAAAAAGAAGGCAGAAGCTTATGAATTATTCATGAAATAGGTATGACCACCAGACAAACATACATACACATTGTCGTATTCACAAGTAGGCTATATAACAATAGTCAAACTGACAGTTTACGTCATGCCACTTGGGTAATAGCTGCATTTACGTATGTCTGTAAATGATACTAGTAACTATTAATATGAATATTTCCAGCCCTATGGCAAGAATATTTCTGAAGTTATTTCTGTTAGCTATTGTTAATCTTCAGTACATACTCACTGCCTGTACAATATTATTATTGTTAATGCACAACTATACTAGGATGGAATTCATAAACTATACTGTAGGTCTGGTAGATGGAGTCAGACCTAGTGAAGGTCGTGTGGAAGTTCTTTACAGAGGAATTTGGGGTACAGTGTGTGATGACTATTGGGACATTAATGATGGAAATGTAAGTGTAACTAATATCTATCTGTAATATTTTTTACAAGGAGTGCAAGTTAAAGCTAAGGATAGCTATTATCACTTACCCAGCCAGCAGAGTTATAAAGTATTATAGAACCTCCAAATAATGGATCCTTTGAAATAAGGACTACCTTAGGAAAATAGTGTTAAAATTAATCTCTGATTTATAAGGACACCCTCCTTGCAAAAGACAGCAGACAAGATTATTGTAATAGGTTGTGTGGATAACTGCTTGTACTTATTAAAATCAATTTATAGGTTGTGTGTAAACAGCTAGGTTATATCAGAGCCACAAAAGTCACCTATGGAGCAGAATTTGGACAAGGAATAGGACCTATTTGGATGGATGATATCCACTGTAGGGGAACAGAAAGAGCTCTGAGTCACTGTATCTTTACTAGAAATCATGACTGTGGTCATTGGGAAGATGCTGGAGTGGTGTGTGAAGGTAAGTGGACTGTATAGGTCTACATCATGTGCATCTATTACAAAGTACAGTAATAACTCAATAGCTATCTGTTTTAGAAATTAAAGACTGTGAGTGTAAAAGCTAATATTCATGGATGGATGCAAAAATTTATTATGAGAGGGACTAATCTTTCTTGAGTTTTATGTTTGTAATGGAAATGTAGAGGTTGTACAAATACATTCTAAGAACTTTATTATGCTTACTCATAGTTGTAGCTCGATATTATATTCTGTAGTTCTTTGTATGTGTTAAAAGTTAGGCTTAGAGGTACGTACATTACATACGTAGATAACAGTAAGCTGAAATATATAATAGGACTAGGACACACAAGGGATTGATTTAATTATACCAGATGATACATTTTAGCTGTCCTCATTTAGAAGGATCCTTTATCAGAGGTTCTACTGTATTTACCAGTATGTCTTCTATCTTTCTGATAGAATGGCCACTCCCTATCAGACTAGTGAATGGGGCTACTCCAAGAGAGGGTCGTGTGGAGATTAATGTGAATGGGACATGGGGTACTGTGTGTGATAAAGGCTGGAGTCCAAACGATGCTCGTGTTGTGTGCAGACAACTTGGTTACTGTGGCTATAAGGCACTGTCCTATTATGAACACAACTTTGGGAGAGGAATTGGTAAATTGGAAGCCACTATACTAGTCTTATATAATCAAAGAATTCTATGTATGTATATGTATAATATCAGGGAGTGCTAACGCAGTCATCTCTATGTCACCTTTTTTATTTACTTGTTAGCTATTAACATAATTATGAATATACATACGTACTATATAGGTTCATACAGGACTTCACCTAATAAACCAACATTCAGGGGAATATGCAAGTTTCTATAGCAGATCTATTCATTCCTTGTGATCTATAACTATAAATCAAGTCTCCAGTTCTTGATGAAGCTATTACCGTATTTCCTGAAATTTTCGTTTATTAATAATTCATTTTTCAAATTTTCATGTTGTTTTAATTTCGGAAGAGCCTAGCAAGCTCAGCATGCTGCACTGTGCATCTCCAATTATTCAACTTTTTAAATTTCATAATAAAAGTGACATCCGAAATTAAAACGACGACAAAAATTTCAGCAAATATGGTAAAACAAGGGACCTAACATGAGAGACAATGGTTGATTCAACATACATAGAACATGTGCATTATAAAATTTACCAAGCAGAAATTATTTTGTCTTGCACATGTTTTATAGCTAATGTTATAAATCTAGTGCATAAGCGGAGGAAGCATTTTTGTTTTTGGGAAGCATTTTGTGTTAGCTACTTATAATTGCACAATTGCAAAAAGGATTGTCTTCTTTGGTTAGCTGATATAAAGAAAGAGATAGTTTCTTGTATGTAGGCCAAGTTTATCTGTTTCTTCTTTGTGAACGTGACAAAGCGTATTATTCAATCATTCATCAGTCATGGTAGATCAGTAATGTAAGTGTTATTTCCCTTAGCCATAGCTATATTGGTCAGCAAATGCTACACATGTGGCACGTACATTATGATATTTTCATTGTGGTTTCATGGTTGTAGCTAGCTACTATAGGCATGGATCATGGTTATCCAGTCAATTTTTAGGAGGGGGGGCAATGTCCCCCATTATCTTTTTTGTGGGGGTGATTGCCCCCTCTGCCCCCTATTCCTCTGCCTATGTAGTGAATGTGTATGTGTAAATGTGTGTGTGCATGTGTGTGTTTCACAGGTCCTATACTTTTGGATAATGTTGGATGTCTTGGGACTGAGAGTTCTCTACTAGAATGTAGTCATCTTGGTATTGGAGTTTATCCTAACTGTATTCATTATGAGGATGCTGGTGTTCGCTGCACAAGTAAGAATATATAACTAGTAAAAAGGGTTTCATGAACTTTACAAAATTTAATTACATTCTTCTGGAGTCATTTTGGGTTTCAATCATAACACACTGCATATGGACAGAGGGTGGATAGCAAAATATGTACCACCTTCTGAGATGCTATTTATTCATGTTCAAATTTGGATATAATAATTATTATCAGTACGTAGCTATGCAAGTGTAACTTGAAGGAGAAGTGTAATTAGAAAAGAAAGAGGTTGACACTAACGTTGAAACATAAAGCACAATAAGATCAATCACTTTCCATTTTGAGAACAACTTTATTTTGAGAACAACTTATTCTTTCCCAAGACTGCAAACACTAGCCCATTCCTCATCAATCTTCTAAAATTATTCATAGGCTTGCACACCACCCTACTGCAAAGTTAGCCTTATGTTCCACAAGCAAGTACACAGCATGCCACTGACCACATAGAGTTCATGTGACTCCATTTACTTCAGAACAATTAGATAATAGCATATTGGGTGCTTGATCAAGTGGGTGCTTAAGACCACATTTCATAATTGATAGAAATATCATTTGTTGGCTCAGCTTGCTCAAGTGAACAAGGATGGACTTCAGTATATAGATACAACCAATAGATCAATCAGTAGATATAACACATAATTATTATTCCTACAATTTTAGCTACATACTCTGATTGTACAACTTTATGTGGGATATTAAGGAACTATATTATTCACAAGTTGAATATGTCTCTCTATAGATATCAGGCTAATGGGTGGGACTACCTCAGCAGGTCGTGTGGAGGTGTGTGTGAATGGAATATGGGGAACTGTATGTGATGACTTTTGGACTGTTACCAATACTCGTGTTATGTGCAAACAACTTGGTTACCATGGAGGTACCACTGCTCCACACCTCTACTATGGCCAAGGAACTGGTAAAATAATATTGTACTTGGTCCATTAACTAATTAGGCTAGAGATGCTAGCCACTGACTTATCGTGAATAAAAAGCCAGATGAACAGTAATGACAGGCAAATTAAATTTTGTGATATAATTGTCTGTATTATTAGGTCCTATACATTTGGATAATGTTCGATGTCTTGGGACAGAGAGGTCTCTACTAGAATGTAGTCATCCTGGTATTGGTGTCCATAACTGTGGTCATTCTGAGGATGTTGGTGTTCGCTGTTCAAGTAAGAATATTGATAACTATTTCACAACAGTGTCTGCTAAACCAGGAGTATGTCAGATTAGAATATTCCTGTTATTGTAAACATAGTAAGGGCACAATCATAATACGTATATTGTCTTATTATATATACTTGCTAGAAATCCTCACTGCATTTGTAGAATAACTCAAAGTCTCTAAGTTTATACTCTAATTATATACGTATAATAGTTAAAATAACACATTGGTGGAGTCTATTACTATAGTCATCATGATGATGCTGGAGTGTGATGATAGTATACGTAATGCATAGGAATATGAATGGAAATAATAATTATGATTCCAACAGTTAATGCAAGCTTTTAGCTGCTCTCTGTACTAATTTTTGAGCAAATCATCAAGTTTATCACGTATCATGTTATTATTTTCTCTAGCAGAGGTACGTATTAAAGTTACCTCCCTAATAAGTTTTTAATGAGCCCTTAGGATTTGGAAATAAGTATAGGTTACTATATCTAAAGTGAAGGATATTCTGATAGCTACCTACCCACAACATAATAGCAGGGAGCAGAGTTGAGTCCATTATGTGAACAGACCATTGTTTACACTGAGGGTGGTAACTGACTTAGACCTAGCCAAGTGGGCAGTAACTAAGACCAACCACACTTCATGATGATTTTATTTATTGTTCCAGCTTCAAGTGGTTCAAGTGAACCAGAATGAACTTTTAGTACATCATGCTATCAACTGATCAAGCATACAGTAGATACTTACATTTTCTAATTGCTAGATACATTTTCTTAATTGTAGCTACTCTACAAATTTCATGATGCTATTTCAACATCTGCACACATATCTGCCTGTTTCTCTAGCTCTCAGGCTAGTGGGTGGAGCTACCTCAGCAGAGGGTCGTGTGGAAGTTAATGTGAATGGGACTTGGGGAACAGTGTGTGATGACTTATGGACTATTAACAATACTCGTGTTGTGTGCCAACAGCTTGGTTATGATGAAGGTACCACTGCTCCATACCTCTACTATGGTCCAGGAACTGGTAAAATAAAAATATTAATTGTGTTTGAACTAAGGTAAACATCTGATATTGGTATAATATTATGTAACTAGACTAGAGAGGCTAGCCACTGACTTAACATGAATCAAAAGCCTGATGAACAGAAATAACAAGCAAGCATTATAATTTGTGATATAATTGTCTGTATTATTAGGTCCTATACATTTGGATAATGTTCAATGTCATGGGACAGAGAGGTCTCTACTAGAATGTAGTCATATTGGTATTGGTGTCCATAACTGTGGTCATTCTGAGGATGTTGGTGTGTGCTGTTCAAGTAAGAATATTGATATATACTATAGCTATTCACAACAGTGTCTGCTGAACCATATCAGATTTGAATGTTCCTAGGTGTAAATGTTATTGTAAATTTTTAAGGGTACAATCATTAATAAAATTTAATACCTTCTGAAAATGATTATTATAATGTCTCTAGCTACTAAACTTGTGTAAAAAATCCTCACTGTACTTTATAGAATAACTCAAAAGTGTGAAAGTTTATATTAGCTAATGGAACATTAATGTTGTTGGAGTCCACTATTAATCATGAAGTTGTTGGAATACAATGCTCAAGTAAAAATAAGCCTAGGAATAAGAAAGGAACATTAATGTGACTCCAACAGCTAATACAAGCTTTTAAATACTATACCACTTTTTGAGTGAAATGCTCCTTTCATCAAGTTTTATCACATTATTATTATCTAGCAGAGGTATTTAGTAAATTCTTAGGATTTGGAAATTAGTATAGTACAGATTCCTAAGACGTATCTAATTTTATGTGGAACATAATTATAGTAATTCTATGTCTAGTTCTCAGGCTAGTGGATGGGCCTACATCAGCAGAGGGTCGTGTGGAGGTTAATGTGAATGGGAAGTGGGGAACAGTGTGTGACGACCTATGGACTATTAACAATACTCGTGTTGTATGCAGACAGCTTGGTTATGCTGGAGGTACCACTGCTTACTATGGTTCAGGAACTGGTAAAATATAGATGATAATAAATACACTTGACCAATGAAGTACATATTCATGAATAATTCATAAGCTAATTTGCTACCACTCTCTTTATTACGCCTAACTGTATGAAGTTTCTGGAAGCTATGTTTTGTGTTTCACACCCCAAGTAACTTGACACCTAATAGCCCTTAAGGCCCACTAGAGCTGTACCCAATTCCAAAGATTTTTTTAAACAACAAGAAACTTCACCCACCTTTGAAAGGTGAGAAAGTAATTCTAATTCAACTCTGCTTTTCAAGGAGGCTATAAAAGCTTCTGGAAAGAAGCTCACATTTTGGGAGGAGGGGGGAGGGGTGGAGTGAGCTAATGAGCAAATATCATCTTTTTTACACCTAACTCTTGCAGTGAACATTCTGGAACTATGTCCACTATTCCTGAGGGTTGGGCTACCATGCATTCTGGGTCCATGTCCCCTAGCCTGGTGTAATGCTCTGATGCTAACAGGGAATGTTATTGTCTTTTGGTATATAGTGGGATTTAGCTACATTATAACACCAAGCACCACTGTGTGCTAGTTATTATTGTGTTTGAACTACTCCTACCGTAAACATCTGATATTGGAATTAGCTAGGCTGGAGAGGCTAGTCACTGACTTATCATGAATCAAAAGCCTATTTGTGATAAAATTGTCTGTGTTATTAGGTCCTATACATTTGGATGATGTTCAGTGTCTTGGGACAGAGATATCTCTACTAGAATGCAGTCATAACGGTGTTGGATCTCATAACTGTGGTCATCATGAGGATATTGGTGTGCACTGTTCAAGTAAGAATATTAATAGCTAAGTAATAAAACTATAACTTTTTCACAATAGAGTCTGGTGAGCAATAAAGATTAAGATGTTCCTAAGTATAAATGTTATTGTAAGGAGGAGACGATACCTTCTCAAAATATTGTCCTACTATACTTGCTAAAAATCCTCACTGCATTTTATAAAGTCAGAAAGTATATAGCTAGCTAGCTACACTAAGATAATTATTATTATACTAATTTTGTTGTTGGGTTGTTGGAGTTCATTACTATAGTCATTTATGCTGGAATTCAGTGCTCAAGTAAAAATTATAGGAACAGGGGGTGTAGACAACATTTTAGGACTGGGGGGGGGGGGGAGAAGCTAATAAGGTAAAGACAAAAGAGCTGCAATTTGGCTCAAGGGTGTGGGAGGGAGATATGTCCCCTCCTGCACAAAGTACAGAAGCAAAAATTTTCTTCAAAATCCAAGAGGTGTAAGAGAGCAAATTAGAATAATATTCAAATAATAATAATATGTACACAAGGATAGGATAGGCTAGATAGCGGATTCTGTACTAAAACAGCTTCAACATCACTTTCAAGCTATTTTAGAATACACTGATTGAAAAACCTAGCTCATCAGTTCCAGCTGACTGCTGGGTGATAGCTGGCCTTAAATTCATTGGATGATTCACCTGGCTTTAAAGGAATGCTAAATCACTATCTTAGAGATTCACAGACATGGTACTAGCTACTAGCAACCAAGCAAGTTCTTTAAGCAGCTGTTACAATGTTACTATGCTTACGTACCTGTTAACCACTACTGTCATGGTTAATTACTGTTTACCAAGCCACTATTGCACATCATATGGAGTTTACAATAATAATATAACAACAACAACAACAACAACAATAAATAAGCCAGATATTATTATTATTATTATTATTATTATTATTATTATTATTATTATTATTATTATTATTATTATTATTATTATTATTATTATTATTATTATTATTATTATTATTATTATTATTATTATTATCTGAAAAATCCTACACCCCTGAGGAATAACAATGGATGATTCCAACAGCTAATGCAAACTTTAACTACTCTCTGCACCAATTTTTGGGTGAAATGCTCAACATAATTATCATGTTATTCTATTTAGCAGAGATATTAATTAATATTAATTCTTAGAATTTGGAAATAAGTATAGGTTGCTATCCAGAGCAGAAATTTATCCACAACATAATAAGAGAGAGTCCATTAGCCACGTGGACAGACCATTGTTTCTAAAAACAAGCACAGAGGGTGGTAACTGATTTAGACAGTGGTGACCATAGTGATGAACAAGGGAGAAGAATTTAAAGAGAACTAATTATATAGGGGTGATCTGTGTGTGCTATTATTATAACTTATGACAAAAATAGTAGAAATTTTAACATGACTTCCTATTATTCATTACTGCCGCAATAATTCGAAACCAGAGTTGGAGGGTGTGCGGTTATTTGACTAATTTTTCCTAAGTGAATGTCCCAAGGCTTCAGTAACTTAATTTGAACAACATTAACAAAATAATAGAGATATATAGCTAAAAGACTTAGGGATATTCACTTCAGCATTTGCTACAAACAATGTTCATAATTCAGATCAATGGTACCACAAGGTTACCTAACCTTTTCACTTTATCAACTATTCCTCTTGTACAGATCCTTTATATCGCAATGGTCCTCCACTGGCACTGCAGCAACCTCTTGTCCCCCAGCCAATAGCCATGATAACTCCTTCCTCAATAAACACCAGTTCAGAGGAGCCCCTGGCACCCTGATGTATGCATATGAACAAAATAACTCATTAATCAAAACTTTATATAGCTCTATTATAGAGAGAATAGTAGTAGTAATATGATGTTAGTGAACTTTAGCTATAGAGAGATTTGTTAATAGCATAATAATAGGACATTGTCATATTGAGTTACTTGTTATGATCAATTTATCAATCATTAGCTGTGGTTTTTTGGTCTTAAATATAGAGTGTGTACAAAACTTTTTTATATCTACGTAAGTGGTGCATTTCAAAGTATAATTAAATTCACTAAGCTTTTCCCACTTGTGGTTGAGAGAAAACTTTGCAGAAAAAATTAAATAAAAAAGACTAATTGCTAGATTTTTGGTTTGGGGGGAAGCTGTGGGATATGTTAGCATCCAACAGTGAAGGGGGTCTGGGCATTCTCCACCCCCCCCTGGGAATTTTACATGCCAGAGATGCAATATAGTGTAATTCAAATCCTTGGATGCACAAATAAACATTTAAAGCATTATTCTTCACTGTTTTGAATGTTTGTAGTGATCTATGACAGCTTCATTCAATAATCTATCAGAGCCTTCAATATAACCTTGCATTGTATGCTCAAGTAGCTAGGGGGGGGGAGCCTTTTCCCCTGTCCCTGCAGATCTATTCATTCATTGTGATCTACAGCTATAAACCTGGTCTCCAGTTCTTGATGAAACTTTTAAACAAAAAGAACATAACATGAGAGACAATGGTTGATTCACATATATAGAACACATTGTGCATTGTAAAATTTACCAAACAGAGTGTTTTGCACATGTTTTATAGCTAATATTATTATACATCTAGTGAATGTGTATATGTGGAAGTATGTTTTTGTATGTACGTATGTGCATGTGTGTGTTTTACAGGTCCTATACTTTTGGATAATGTTGGATGTCTTGGGACAGAGAGTTCTCTACTAGAATATAGTCATCATGGCATTGAAATTTATCTTAACTGTAGTCATTATGAAGATGCTGGTGTTCACTGCACAAGTAAGAATAGCTATAATATAATGAGTAAAAAGGATTTCACGAACTTTACAAATTTGAATTCACTGGATCTTGCTAATGTAGTGATCTCTAGCCACTACAGCTGTATATATAGTTCCCTTATTAGCTTGACCACCAAAATGGCTGGATGGCACCAGTTGCCATGCTGGTTAATTATCGCCTGAAGTCATCTATAGTGTCACACTGTATAGGTTACCTGATTGAGAATGTCCACATGCACTAGAACCACAAGTAAGTAACTCTTTGAACCTGTCACACAGCGTAGGTCACTAAGGTCATAAAGAACATGTGCACTGGAGTTGTAAATTAACAAACCAGACACTCCACTGGTCAATAAAGTCAAAATGAATGCGTGTACTCTTCAACTGACATGCACCAAAGCAGTATAAAAGGGGAGAGATCTAGCACAAGTCATTTCATTGGAAACATCACAACTAGCTACCAGTCTCCTCCAACAGCTATCACCAAGATGAGCTACAAAGCCATTATCTTCCTGCTCTTCATCTGCTACATCACAATGCCAAAAGGTATCTACTTCACCAGCACACAACTAAACCCATTGACATTACACGCTATTTCATTCCTTACAGAGTCTGTTGGACACACAAGTCTTCAGAATTCTGAGAATAATGGTAGTAGTGTGTTTGTAGAACTTCTTCGAGGGAGGGATGGTCTTCCTGGGAGAGATGGAGTCCAAGGACCTCCTGGGCCACCCAGTAAAGATGGAAGCACTGGACGACAGGGTCCCCCAGGACCACCCAGCAGCAGAGGGGCCATCTATACTAGGTTGGGAAAGAGCTCTTGTCCAAAAGTAGAAGGCACAGAGTTAGTCTACTCTGGGATCACAGGAGGGACCTTTTTCAACCAGGAAGGAGGTGGAGCCAATTACCTCTGCATGCCTAAGGG
Source organism: Diacarnus erythraeanus (assembly GCA_964016965.1). NCBI lineage: Eukaryota > Metazoa > Porifera > Demospongiae > Poecilosclerida > Podospongiidae > Diacarnus > Diacarnus erythraeanus. The sequence continues at coordinate 6,756,821 of OZ024673.1, forward strand.
GACCCAGAGTACAACCCCACTGTCGCATACAGAAGTACTGTGATTCATTATTATTCTAAAGTGTATGGGTCAGAGTATGACTTACCTTTACAGGGAACACATGATCATAATGTTCCCTGTGCTGTGTGTTGTGTATCTACTAGACCAACTGTACTTATGATCCCAGCCAAGGCCAGCTGTCCTCCAAACTGGACCAGAGAGTACTATGGATACATCATGACAGAGTTCAAGGGAGTTCATAGTAGTGATTTCGTGGTCACACCATGTTTGAGTGTCTGGATAAAGATCAGGAGTCCTTGCCTGGTAGTCATGCTAATACTAATGGAGCAGTTTTCCATCACGTAGAAGCAGATTGCAACACTGGTCTTCCCTGTCCACCTTATAACAATCACAAGGAACTCAACTGTATGGTATGTACTAAATAACTATGTAACTTACTACACATCTTTCCTTATATCATTGAAGATTTTGTGAAAATATAGCTAATTATAATAACATGTAGCTAGCTACCTTATGTTTATCTTTTCCTTTATCTTGTGAACTAACAAAATTTGTTTACAGTTCTTTATAGTCATCTCTACAGTAGACCTTGACAAAATTTGCTTAGCAAAATTTGAGCAAAATGGGTAGCCAGAAGAAAGAAGCAATTCTTTAAGCAAAATGGGCTGTCAATTTGCTCAAACAAAGCAAAATGGGGAAAGAACAAGTTCACTTCCTGCTAAATTACTAGCAATTGGTTTCAGAATGGTTCTCTTAGTACAGCTGTCTTTGGCTATGGCAGAAAGAGTTTTCTCAATCTTACAACAATTCACAGCTCAGCAGCAGTCACCTTTGGAGGACTACTTAGAAATCTCTGTTATGGTACAATATAATAATACTCTTTAATTGGAAAAATGGAATAGCAAAATGAGCAATATGGGTGAACCAGAGAAGCAAAATAGGTAAATTTATTGAGTATAAAAGCAAAGTAAAATAGGTAAAAATAAAGCAAATTTTGTCAAGGCTTACTCTACAGTGTGTAGTGACCCGTGTGGTGCTCTTACATGTGTGTTAGAATATGCCTGCAGGCTTTGACAATTTGGTTCTCACTACAACAAAGCCTTGATTTTGAACAACACATTCAGATTGAACCCTCTAATCTCCTGGAATGTATCTAACCAGGACTTCATAATTGTTTCAATGAAGAAGAGAGTATAATAATGACTGTCACTGGACCTGTTGAATGGCCTCTGTTTCAACTGTTGTCGATCCTTTGTTTAAAACTTGATATTGTAGTATGTACTTGTGTAGCTGTGTAGTACTGTTGGGTGAGAAAACATTACAAACTTGGGCTCACCTATTCTTGGTCAATATTTTCAACATGAACTGGAGAGTGTATAATTTTTTATAGTTATATAGTTGCCATAGAAACTCTTATATTGAGCATGTGCATTGTTTTAAAGTCAATTTAGTATTCTGTATAATAATGGTAATGTGTCCATGATAATATATAGCTAGCTACTGCAAGTATGTCCTAAAACTTATTTAGCATCTTGAAACTATAACTCACAGTTTAGTCTGGAAATCTTTTCAAATATTCATTTTTTATGTCTAATCTGTACTCTTCATGTAACTAGCTGTGAGTGTGAGAGGAGTGTGAGTCTTTTCCATCGTCTAAAAACCTACCTTCGAGTCAGGAAATACTTAGTGGATCTCTCATGCACATCAAGTATAACATTGCAAAAAGTACTCTCACTTATATACAACAAGGCATCTGATAGTGGATCAGGCAATGGATCAGTAAATTAACTCCACTTACAATTCCATAATTCAGTGTCAAGGGAAGAAACACAACTAATATCTTCTGAGAAGCATTCTTTTAAATCTAAAGGGAGTAGAGTTTTTTATTCATTATAACTGATGCAACAAGTGTCATACACCAATCAATGCTATTTGTTGGCATGCCCTATCATACAAAGATAGATAGCATCAAGGCCATAAACCTCTATAGCTTTAGCAGCTCTACTATGACCTTTTGTACCTGAGTCACATAAAATAAATTTACATTAGCATCATCTACAAATCTCAGAACTAAAGGAAGTTGTCCTTTGTTGGAACAATCTGCTCCTTCGTCAGCTATAGCAGAAAAGAATTTGTCACTTCGTACCTCTTCAAGAATTTTTTCCAAGGTATAAATTAATATTGTAGGGAATTAAGTATATTGTTCTTTAGTTACATGGAGTATTTTTACAATGCTCTTTAAGGATAACATCACTAGCATCAATTCGGAAATCTAACAATGCATTAAACATACCAAGGTTTGATCCACTTTCAGCATCATTCTCACAGTGACCTCGTAAAGCCAGCATTTGTTTTCCACACAGAACTATGGTCAATTTAATCTTTTTCCTATTTGTAGGACACCTCATTATGCTAAAACTGATGCACTGAAAGTACACCTTTTATCATATGTCATTTGTAAATCTACATCTTAACTAGCCATTTTATGGGGAGCTTCTAAAAGTGTAACCTTAGCACGTGTAAAGTTGGTCATGGCTGAAGTAACTAGCTGACAAGATTCAAATAACACTATGCAAAAAGAACACAATTCACAAAAAAGCCACCATTGCTGGTTATAGAGTAACTCAACCAAGAGAACTGCTTCAACCAAGCATGTTGAAAAGAATGCTTCAATTGTTTAGAACCAGGCCTAAATACATTTTGAAGAAGCCACATGCCTGCTTTCATTTTAGAGCTTCCTAGTAACATCACTACTATCTATATCATTTTATACCTGTACTAAAGTGTGAAGGCTGTTGTGAACCAGCTGGAATTTGCAGGTGATTCACTCTCAAAATGTTGCTGATAGACTCTAGCTCTCTTCTCTGAATGTTGACTAGGTAAAGTATGTGAAGACTCGGGTATAAATCCAAAGGATGATAAGCGTTTCATTTTGTTAAACCTCTTTGAACAGCTACATGCATGGCAATCTGTATTGTACTGACGAGACTTTGTGATAATACCTAACTATGTAGTTACATATTAGTGTAATGTGGAATCCAGTAGTTCATCCTCATTCATTTTCACCTAGTTGCACTCTAAGTATAGATACTTGTACTCTCTGAAGAGACTGGAGTCCACAGAAGAGGATTATTGTTGTGGTTAGGAAGGGGGATGGATTTCTAGGCAACCCAGAAACAGCCTAGCTACACCTCTGTATTAGCACTGTGCATACATTTTATAAAATGTGTCTGTCCTGTGACGCAGTAGTCACATGTACTGTATCAGTTCTGCACATACACTGTAGATGTCATACACTGTGCATATATGGTAAGTAGTCAATTAAATATAGCTAGTCAGTGATAGTATTACACAATAGGTAAGTGGTGATCAATATGATAAACCACATAACTTTTACTGGTTAGATTGAGCTATAACAGCCTGTGGTAGTAGTGCATATAGTGCTTATTACTTTGGCAGAATTAAATAACTTATATACCTAAAGGATCACTTTTTCTGATGGAATGTACATACTGTTTTTGGTGGAGTTTAAATATTTTACCTTGACCTTTCTAGTTAATAGTTATGACTATAGCTAACTAGTAACTCTCCAGACTTTAGTTTATTAGCTATTCATGTTTCACTTATATAATGTGCATGACTTATAATATCAGAATAACTACTAGACACACACAACCTTGCCATGAACAACAAATAATAACAAACAAGAGCAACAAACAGCAAACAAAATTAACTAGAAGATGTAAAACAGTTTAGCATATCATTTAAATAAAATTTCTTACATCCTTTTATGACTGAAACAACTCTCTGAGGACTCGCAGAACCAGGTCACTGGCCTATCTTTAGCTAAATGTTCACTGACATTTAGATGTTATCACGGTTCTCCTGCCTTTAACTCGAAAGGATTAGAGTATGCTTCTTGAATATCTAATAGTTTATGTCAGAGACTTTAACTAAAATGCTGTCTTATTTCAACACAGATTATCTTGCAGATACATTATTTTCCAGCTGACTTCTATGTTGATATAATATTTATAATCAGAAGTTAATAGTAAACACTAGCTTAGCACCAGAGCACTCTAGTAGTGGTAAACTGATCTCTGAAAGCGAATGAGAAGCCACACCATTGGATTAAGAATGAAATTTTTTATACAAGGCCATTTCCTTGAACTATTAGTTCCTCCAGCATGTAGGCAGTGGCAGTGACTAGGAAATCGAGTTTATGGAACAACTAGGGGAAGTGAATGATGCACAGAAGCAAGAGGAAGTTGATGAATGTGCTCAAGAGTATAGGGAGATGGATGAAGAACCGAGCCAACAGTGAAAACTTTTAAACTGTTTCTGGAGAACCATATGGATCCATGCACGATCAGCTCAGTTAGAGGGGCTATAGCATGTATGCCTATGTAAAGTTACTACTCTTTTTGATTATAGCTAGGTATGACCCTTAATATGTACAACTGATTAAACTTGCTATAGAATTTCTATACTCCAGCGTCATGGTATGTTAGCTAAATTAATTGAGCCACAAGAATGTACATTGTACACTATAATTGGGAGCAGTAGCATGATTAAAATGAGCAACTTCTGAAGGCAAACAACCTCCGAATAGTGAACAGAGGGGCCTGGTTCCAAATTGTTCTCTCTTCGTAGGTTCCACTGTAATAGCTATTTAGATAATAGCTATGACATTGTCATATTGACTTATCCTTGAACATTTATTGTTTCTATTGTGTTGATTAATGCATGTAGAGTGTGTGCAAGAACTTTAATGAAAAAAAATATTGTTAATATATAGTGTGCATGTATTAATGCAACATGTTTTTGACCTGACGTCCTAGCCTCACTCAAGCATTCTAGCTAAAATTAATTATAAGTACGTATATTGTACTGAGAAACTATTACGACTGGTTCTTACCATGTGAACAGGATCTTCTGGGTTTCATTATTCTCGGCAAAATGTAGTTAGAAGGAAATGGAGCTGCTAATTTAGTGATGAGAAATGAAATTATAAATATTCCGCTGTGCAAATATTTAAAAACAACTTATAAGAAAGAACACACTGGAATATAGAGGACACCTCAGTAAACTTAATTCAATGTTTTTAGAAACTACAAATATAGTTCAAAGCTAGCTATTTAAATAAAATTTCACAAGGTTTTTAGCTATAATGTGGAAAAATCAGCAATTATTATTACATAAGTTGTAACTACGTATGTCATGCATTAATTTTTTTCAGATAAAATAAAATGTACAGCTTTATTATTTTCATTAATGCTGACCGAGGTATATAGCCACAATATTTAAATACTTGAGCAACTATGACATACGTACCTATAATTATATCTAACAGGGAAAAGTATCCAAAGACAGTGTTATACACTATGCTCAAGAATTATGACTGCCAGTGTATGTAAAAGATTGTAGATTTTGAGTTTTGCTCAGCAGATTGTAGTGAACAGTAGCAAATGAGATATCAAGTGATTAAGGGGCAGTCAATTAGTGCCTATACAGAAGAACCCTGTACTGAGATAAGGCCAGAAAAGATTAATTCAAATTTGCTTCGACTTTTTGTTATAAATTTGATTAGATGGGTGGTAAAAAAGAATAAAAGAAAAGAAAAAGATTGTGAATTTTTACAATAACTGAATTGACTAATTCTGCAGCATCAAACTCCACGATAGTCATGCTTTCTCTTTCCAATCTATTTCACTCTTACTACTGACTACCATAATGATTATAAAATATATCACATGTGTTTACATTTTACTATTTTGATAGTAACATTGAGTCATATTCCAAGAATAATAGAAAGTATTATTTTTGTTCCTACATTATATAAATTACTGCCCAAAAGAAACTCTGCCTCGTAAAGAGGTTTCTACAGCTTGGTACAAGAGTACCTATCAAGTTAAAGTGGTCTTGAATAGAATATTCGAATCTGAGGCTCAAGTTACTTGAGGGTATCTCACAGGGTTTCATTGTTGCCCTATTTACAGTTCATACTCAGTAAATTCTATCACAGAATTCCCTGTGTTTTGAGATTGAGCTAACGTAGCTACTGGATTATGTGACATTGTATAATAACACAGTAGTAATAAAAGTGTTACTTGTTATAACACTGAAATGGGTTGTTTGTGCATGTGGATTGGTCATACATGTAAATTGGTCATGCACTCTGCATGTGGTTTGGTCATACATGTGGGTTGGTTGTGCACGTGAGTTGGTTGTGCATAGCAATAAAAACAATGTCACAATGTCATGTCTGTAATAGTTATAATTTGTTTGTTGCATGTTCTTGAAACTTTCCATTAGGATGAAAATCAACATGTGTAATTTCGTTTTTCAGTTAGCTACTACAATCCTTTCAAGACTATTTGATGCTAAGTCACTAAAATGAATTCCTTGTAACATCATAAACTATGTCATGTTATGTGCATTGTGTTTATGCTTGCTTGAAAATTTCTGAATATAAAAATATGCGCAAGACCAGACCACTATGTATTGCAAACTTACCAGACAATTAGCTATATAGAGAGATCTGAATGCTGCAGTGCTAATACATAACTGTCACAGTGTGTGGTGTAAACATGAAGACTGGGATCATCATCATCTTGTTGATGGTGATAATGGCATCAAGGTGAGTTGACTAGTTGTGGAGTTAGCTACTACACATTCTATTTCTCAAGTGAGCATGTATTTAGGATTATAATAAACTGAGGTGTACTAATGAATGGAAATATGAAATGAGCTAGCAAATGTTGCATTTATAATATTCTTATATTGTATAACTGTATTATTAATGTACTTGATATTATTATATCTGAGGTATATACACATCTCTGCATAACATCACTTCATGTCATCACTGAACATACATTTTTACTATATGTAGGATGGTTAAGACATGTCATCAGAGCCGATATCAGTGTAATTATCAAGGAAAGAGAGCCTTGATTGCTGGAGACAAGTAAGTGTCAAGTTAATTTTACTAGCTGTGAGGTTTTTATATCACACCTAGCTAAAGTAATCTGGACACATATTGTGTGACTGGATCTTCAAAAACCTGACATGGAGTAATGCATTCTTTTCTAGACATCTAACTCCCACTACATCCACTAAACTCCCCTCACCACCACATTTACTTAACTCCCACCCTCCAGAACCAGTAAACTACCCTTTGATAATGGTTGTAGTTAGAACTTAGATGCTGCCATAAGATTAAATCTGGCATTTGTAATCCTATGGTTAACAAGTTTCTCTATACTGGCTTCTTTTGCCTAAATAGTCAAAGGACTGTAGCAACTCCATAAAGAATGTCCTACATCATGACTAGAAGGTGTGTCATTAGCATGTGACTTTCATGGCCACTCCCACTGAGGCAAGGGATGTACAATTATTACTATAAATGATGCTCTGTACAATTTATTATTATTTTTCACGAACAATCCTCCTGCAGTCAAGTTGGTGACTACAGAACAAGAATTGATTCTAGAGGCTATTGTTGGATTAGAATTCGATATCAAAGTGTTCGTACTATTCCTAAAACACATGGTTTAATTCATATCTATTCACCAGGTTATGATACTAATCGGTAAGCAATGTCGATATTTAAACACAGTTAATTATTGTCAGAGAAAAGTGTGTAGGAATGATTAGATCCCACTCAGAGCATAATACTTAGATTTTTACTCTCATTGTTCATTTTTAGCTGCTATAGCTATATACTTATTATTGCAGTTGTGGGTTTGAAAAAAGGTGCTAACTGTTGAAAACATGTTATATCATTATCATCACAATTATTATTTAATCATCTCTACTGAGCATGCTCAGTAGGTTGTTATGGTTATGAATAATAATTATTAAACAAAGAGAGAAGAATGTTAGCTAGTAAGTGTGAGTTACAGCCTTGTAAACTGAAGCTAACTCTGGGCAGGAGCTATAATTAGCACACTAAGTTCACTAGTTGGACAGAATATTTTCTTAGAATAAAAACATAGACAGTCACATATATTCCAGTAAAGCCACACATGAAATATTGATACAAGTGATATATACAACTTCATTACAGTTACATGTTCAGCTGGCTAGCTACATGCATGCTGTGCATGTGCAATCACAATATTAATGGTTCGCTAATAAGTTAAAGGTAATAAGTTAAATGTAGTGTAGGAATACACTACATTTATAATTAATGTTTAACTGTTCCCCAACAATGTAGAATTGATCACCACTATGAATTAGATACATACAAGCCCTCTACGTATTTCAACCCCATGAAATGGGGACACCTCTGTATTTAAAGACACTGTGCCCCAAATAACAGCTTGTGTATAGAACTTCATTCCCTAAAATGAGGCCATTCCTCTAATCAGGACACCACAAAACTGTCAGGAATAGAGAAGTTTCACTGCCTAGAAATATTGTTATTATTGTTGTTCTATTATTATGATTCTATGTAGGAGGAGTTATGAGAGAAACAGATTTGTGGAGTATAACATAAAATGTGGAAATGATGAGATAGCATACATGGAGATAGAAGACTTTAAGCTGAATACTGCAACATGTAGTACATCTGGTTATAGGTACATTTGGTGGATTTTCTAATGTGGCCTAAATTATAATGTAATCTTTTTCTTGACACATCTATAATACCATGAGGTGCATAGTAAACTTAACTGTGTATTGCTGTGTTTATAGGTGTAGAGACTATGTTCAAGTGTCTGGGGAATTTGGAATACTGTTTGATGCCTGTGGGGCAGGCCCACCAAGTTCATCCTACATAATTCCTGCAGGTACTTACATAAGTATGAGTATGTATGTATGTATTATTAATATAGGTCATGCTATGCTGCTGCTAATAGTAGGCTAACTTTATGCTTATCTTTCAAGCTTATTTTCTAAATCTTCTGCTACCTAAAATCATAAATATTAACGAGTAATATTTTATAACCCACAGATACTTTCAAAGTAACATTTCGAAGTTATACTTCATTTTCTGGATATTTCCATATTACCGTATTATGTTTGAGTGGAAGGTCTCAAAGCTATAGAACAAGAGGAAAGAGAAGCACCCCTGTTAATACTGTACAGACTCAATGTGGAGGTGGTCGTGTAAGTTCACATTAATTTAGTCTATCATAGCCAAAGTGTAGCCTGGTTGTATCATATAGCTATAGTGAAGACAGCCAATTATAATCTGCAATGCAGTCAACCTGTATTGATGTGATTATAGGATATCCCATCTCTATAATGTCCCACTCTAGATTTTGTGGCTATGAGTCTATATTTACTTAGAATTGAATTATAGTTGTAAATTCTGTCCAATTTTGCTCAAATACGTAGATGGTGCTCATGCTATTTTTTATAACTAGTCATTCTATTAAGACCACTTCCAGAACAGTAAAGGTAGAAAAGGTAGTCATAAATGTATGAGGGAGGATTAGAGGAAGCATTGACCATAGCCTTTGTAATAGGTAGCTATGTATAGTAGATTGCTGTCAGGCACTGGATAATTACTTAATCTATGACTATCAGATTATGTAATTAATTATAAACCCTTTTCTCATGCAAGATATAAACAGTTGCAGCTTATTAGGAGTTTGGAGTAGCAATATACAACAAGCAATGGTCTATAAAATTACTACACACTCTGGGGTGAAGCTATGACCATCACATTTTGATATAAACAGTTGTCCATCTCAGTAGTCATACCTGACTCATTCTTGTTGTGTACGTAGGCTTCTTTTACCATAATCTAGGTAACAGCATTGAGCTTTTGAATTTCTAGTTCTTTATGCTTGGACACATGGAAAATGTTTGTTCTAGACCAGATTATTAATATTTAAATGCTACTGTATTGACCTTATCTAACTAGAGTTACATGCAAAATATGGGCCCAGTCCCATAAATGGGTTCCTGAGATGGACAGCCATTTATCATGAAAGTGTGACTGCTCAAAGCATAATAAGAACCCATTCTTCCAATTTTTAATGAATGTAGTAATTAATTTTTAGATCAGTGCTTGGTGAATGTTGCTATTCCAAGCAGTTCCAGAACCTGTAGTTAGTTTGCATGGGCTGGTATATGATCATACTTAATTTAACATTTCATCTGTCAGATATTGTAGTAGCTAATGACACTGATAAACAACCTGTATTATTATTATTATTGTTGTTGTTGTTGTTGTTGTTGTTATTATTATTATTATTATTATTATTAGATTAATGAAGCATACCATCAAGATTTCATGAAGCGAATAAAGAGACAAGTAGGAACACGGAAGATTGGAGACACACTAACATCAAGAAGAATCAATGTTTTGTATGGAATGGATGTCACATACCACAATGAGACAATTGACTTTATTGATAGCAAGAATAACCAGATTATACCCAATATGAGGTAATGTATTGTTGCATTGCAATACTTTTATATTCTAACACTGTCTTTAGTAAGAGATGATTGTGAAGTGAGTTTATTGCCTTCTGTTTCATTATAATACGTAAATGTTTTCAAATAAAGAAAAGAATACATGTTGACTATCATTTGCCACATTGCATAGCTACTTAGAAGAACCAAAATATTAGCTACATAGTAAGTTTATTGTTAAGGCAATAATGCCTTTCCCCTAAAGAGATAGGCTTTATTAGGAAACCTGTGTCACCCTTGCATAGTGTTAAAAAAAATTCCCTCTGACAATAATAATATTATTATGTAGCATATTTAACATTGAGACCTTGTACACTTACCATCTCAATGGTGATGTGATTGACTACAATGTGAGTGCTCTAGGAAGGTATGGCATTTGCTTGAGATTCAGTGGTCCAGGACCAATGTTCATCACTTCAAATCGTGTCTACTTCCAGCTATTTATAACCAACACCACAGTAAGCAAACTCAGTAAGCTGTACCACATCCTAGAGTTAGGAATGAAAGGGAGAAAGAAACTGAGACAGACGAGATAAGAAACTCTTTTGGGGTTTTTAAAGTAAATATATAATATGTAGGACTGCTAGAGTCACTAAAAGTTGTTGTGGTCAAATGGAAATTTCAGCATGTATGACTAACATTCTTTCCTCCTCTCCACATTAAACAGTTTCCTATATTATGTATCACTATATTATTATAATGTATGAGCACTGCAACTATTTTATTCCACTTCTTGTTTGTGTTTCAGGGTCTTGTTCCTAATGATACAGAACATGAAATACTGAAGATCCTGAAATCTGATGTGCTAATGGATAATGTGGTGCTAGTAGCTAAAGCCAATGAGCATGCTTGTAATCCTATAGTGAGAGCTTATGCCAAATCAGTTCTCAGAAGGTGTGTATAGTATGCACTAATTATAGGGATAGACTTCTGTTGTTATTGTTGTTATTGTTTACTCTTATTAATGTGGTGAATAATAGCTAACTACATTCCAACCTCTTCTTTAGTGATATAACTAACATGACCTAGGTATTACACCACAATGTACATACCTCCTGATAATAATTAATATTATTAATCAAAATGTTAACTATGAACAGGATAGACTACCGAAGATTGATTGCACTGAGAGACAAGTCTATGATACGTAAGACAAATTATCATGTATTTATAATACTATTTAATAAAGTTATAACTTTGAAACTGTCAGAATAAATGTGGGAGACATTATATGCATGAGCAATATATTTTATCATCACCAATTATTAGAATTACTGTTTAGGAATAGAAAACTTCAAGAGTGATATGTTTTCTCTTCAATTATTATTGGTATTCACAAGTAGACTAATTGATAACAATCAGATGAACAATGATGTCATAATATTATACTGTAGGTCTGGTGGGTGGAGTCAGACCTAGTGAGGGTCGTGTCGAAGTCCTTTACAGAGGAACATGGGGTACAGTATGTGACGACCATTGGGATATTGATTGTGGAAATGTAAGTGTAACTAGTATTTATCTGCAGAAGGTCCAAAGGAATGCAAGTTAGAGCTAAGGGTGGCTATTATCACCTATCCAGCCAGCAGAGTAGAACCTTCAAATAAAGGACCCCATGAAATAAGGACTACATCTATACAAAGGAAAAGTAAAAATGTATCATTCAGTGTGCGAATTAATCTCTGAGTTAAAGACAACCTCCTCACGAAAGACAGCAGACCTGATTAGTATTATTATTATGCAGTAACTGCTTGTACTTACATAATAGGTGGTATGCAAACAGCTGGGTTATATCAGAGCCACAAAGGTCACTTATGGAGCAGAATTTGGACAAGGAATGGATCCTATCTGGATGGATGACGTCCACTGTAGGGGAACAGAAAGAGCTCTGAGTCACTGCATCTATACTAGAAATCATGACTGTGGTCATTGGGAAGATGCTGGAGTGGTATGTGAAGGTAAGTGGACTGTATACATAGGTAGGTCTACATATGCATCTATTCCAAAGTCTATACATATGCATCCATATATACAGTAATAACTTGGTTTCTATAATAATTCTGTTCCAGAATTGAGGAGGCTTAGAGATACATAGCTACATACGTATAACAGTAAACTGAAATATACTACGTACAATAGGGCTGTTGGATACAAGAAAGTTGAGATAATTAAACCAGATGGTACATATTTGGCTCTAATCTGTGCAAAAGTGGTTCTTATTTTGAGGGTCTTTTATCAGAGGTTCTACTGTATTTACCAATATGTTTTCTTCTATAGAATGGCCACTCCCTATCAGACTAGCAAATGGGGCTATCCCAACAGAGGGTCGTGTGGAGATTAATGTGAATGGGACATGGGGTACTGTGTGTGATGATGGCTGGAGTCCAAACGATGCTCGTGTTGTGTGCAGACAACTTGGTTATTGTGGATATGAGTCACTGCACTATTACCAACACATCTTTGGGAGAGGAATTGGTAAATTGCTAGTGAAGCAAGCCATTAGCTATATAGTCATAGAGCATGGATGATAATAGTGTGTGTATAGCTAACGTATAATTACGTATGAACATATGTACATAGAGGACTTCACCTAATAAACAAACATTCAGGAGAGTGGGCATGCTCTAGAACTTTTATAGCAGATCTATTCATTTCCTTGTGATCTATATGTAGCTATAAATCCAGTGATTAAACAAAAAGAATGTAGCATGAGTATTTTAAATTTTATATCTAAGTAATTTAAAGCAAACGGCATACAACGGTCAATAGAATACATTATGTATTGTAAAATTTCAATAATAATTATACCAAGCAGAAATTACACTACTTAATTTTTGATTAAGTGTCTTACACATGTTTTATTTAAATGTTACATATGTTGTGTGTATGTGTGTGTACATGTGTGTGTTTATACGTAGGTCCTATATTTATGGATAATGTTGGATGTCGTGGGAATGAGAGTTCTCTGCTAGAATGTAGCCATCGTGGTGGTATTGGAGTTTATCGTAGCTGTAGTCATTCTGAGGATGCTGGTGTTCGCTGCACAAGTAAGAATAACTAGTAAAAAGGGTTTCATGAACTTAACAAGATTTGAATACAATATTATTTTGTAGATGGTTGGGCTAGGGCTAGTGCTAAGACTAGGAGTGGGTTTCAATCAATGGTTAACATACTACGTACATGTGAACGGAGGATACGTACATGTGAACGGAGGAGTGGCTAACTAAAAAATTAAAGCTAATATATACCACCTTCTGAGATGTTGTTTATTTATGTGCCAAAATTCATTCTGATATAAAAACTATGCATGTGAAGCACACCTCAAACGTGAAGGAGAAGTGTATTTGGAAAAGGGAGAGGCTGACACTAGCTAACATTGAAACATAAAACACAATAAGATATACCACTTACTGTTTTGGGAATAACTGATTCCTTCCCAAGGCTACAAACAATAGTTGACTGCTTGACAAAGTGGGTGCTTATCTAAGACCACATTTCATAATGGTAATTTATAGCACATCATTTGTTGGCTCCACCTCTGAGGCTGAAGGGGCTCAAATGAATAAGAATGGACGACATTACTACGTACACACTATCTCTTAGATACAACCAATAGATTAAACATTCAGTATATACTACATTATTTCTAAATCTCAACATTAGCCTCTACTAATTTTATGTAGGATGTTAGCTAAGGGTAATTATTATTCAATATTTACACAAGTTAGTATAATTCTGTGTATATATCTCTCCATATAGATATCAGGCTAATGAATGGAACTACTTCAGCAGGTCGTGTGGAGGTGTGTGTGAATGGAATATGGGGAACTGTATGTGATGACTCTTGGATTGTTATCAATGCTCGTATTGTGTGCAAGCAACTTGGTTACCATGGAGGTACCACTGCTCCACACCTCTACTATAGCCAAGGAACTGGTAAAATAATATTGTACTTGGTCCATTAACTAATTAGGCTAGAGATGCTAGCCACTAACTTATCATGAATCAAAAGCCAGATGAACAGTAATGACAAGCAAATTAAATTTTGTGATTATTATAATATTTAGGTCCTATACATTTGGATAATGTTCGATGTCGTGGGACAGAGAGGTCTCTACTAGAATGTATTCATCATGGTATTGGTGTCCATAACTGTGGTCATTATGAGGATATTGGTGTTCGTTGTTCATGTAAGAATATAGATATAACCAGTGTCTGTTGAATCAGAAGTGTATCAGATTAGAATGTTCCTTAGTATAAATGTTATTGTAAAGGGGACAATTATTATACTTGCTAGGAGTCCTCACTACTTATAGAATAACTCTGAGTTTATGCACCAAGATATTATAGTTAAAAGAACATTAATATTGATGGAGTATCATCATGATGATGCTGAAGTTCGATTCTCAAGATTGTTGATATAGTATAATGCCAGGAGTAGGAATGGAATAATTATCTAATACAAGCTTTTATCTACTCTGTGCACTGATAATTATTGAGTGAAATGCTCGTTTTATCACATTATCATGTTATTATTCTATCTAGCAGAGGTATTAAAGTTACCTTCTGAATAAGTTTTCAATAAATAAGTATAGCTTACTAACCAAAATAAAAGAAACCTTTACAACATACATAATAACAGAGAATGCTCAGAGATGAATCCATTATGTGGATAGACTATCGTTTCTAAAAGCAAATACTGAGGTGGTAACTGATTTAGACTGTGGTAGCTAACCATACAAGAACAGGGGTGTAGACAATAGGGGGGATTGGGGGGCTTAAGCCCCCCCCCCCAGATTTTTCAGAAGATGAGATTAACTAGATAATATCAGGCTCTGGCTTAATTATTTTTTTTTTTGTAAACTGCATATGATGTGCATTGTAGTGGTTTGGTAAACAGTATTTAACCATGATAGTAGGTAAGCATGGCAACATTGTGCTTAGAGAACTTGCTTGACTATTAGCTTAATTGCTAGTACGTAGCTAGTACCTTGTCTGTCAATCTCTAAGATAGTGGTTTAGCACTCCTTTAAAGCCAAGTGTATCATCCAATGCCAGCTATCATTCTGAATTAGCCAGTAGTCAGCCAGAACTGAGCTAATAATATTTAGGTTTTTTTGATCAGTGTATTCTAAAATATAGTTTTACCTTAAAGTGATTTTGAAGATGTTTCAGTGCAGAATCCACTATGAAATAGAGCCTAGCCTATATACTTGTGTACATATTTTGAATATTACTCTAATTTGCTCTCTTACACGTCTTGGACTTTGAAGAAAATTTTTTGCTTCTGCACTTCGTGCAGGAGGGGGCATATCACCCACCCGCACCCTCCCCCTTGAGCCTAATTGCAGCTCTTTTGTCTTTACCTTATTAGCCCCCCCAGTCCTAAAAATTTGTCTACACCCCTGAAGAAGGAAGATTGAGAGTTAGTTACATACGTAACTAGAACTAGAGCTCTTAAATAGTTATAGGAGTGATTTGTGTGTGATAATATTATTATTATGACCTATAACACGATTCATTACAATCATAATATCAGCATAGAATTCAACTGATCTAGAAAAAGCTGATGGACATAGCCTAGTGGACATGTAACTAAGACCAACCACAGTTCATGATTTTAATTGAAAAAACCTGTGTAGCATTATTTGTTATTGACTCAGCCTCAATTAGTTCAAGTGAACCAAAAGTACATCCTTCTCCTAGATATTAACTATTGAGCATACAATAGACACACATCAATAGCTAGATCAAAGTTATCTTAAGACATACTCAATTAGCTAAAGCTAGCTACTCTGATTATATGTACTAATTTCATGATGCTATTATCTGCTGTAATCTCTGCACACATTATATTTGTCTGTTTCTCTAGTTCTCAGACTAGTGGGTGGAGCTACCTCAGCAGAGGGTCGTGTGGAGGTTAATGTGAATGGGAAGTGGGGAACAGTGTGTGATGACCTATGGACTATTAACAATACTCTTGTTGTGTGCAGACAGCTTGGTTATGATGAAGGTACCACTGCTCCATATCATTACTATGGTCCAGGAACTGGTAAAATATAAATAATAATTTGAAGCTAGCTACTTATATGGCAGTACCAGGTACATTATCAAATTTAGCATTATACCTGGTGCATTATCTAATGCTAGAGAGGCTAGCCACTGACTTACCATGAATCAAAAGCCTGATAAACAAGCAAGCATTATAATTTTTGATTAATAATTGTCCTTATTATTAGGTCCTATACATTTGGATAATGTTCAATGTCATGGGACAGAGATATCTCTACTAGATTGCAGTCATCCTGGTATTGGTGTCCATAACTGTGGTCATTATGAGGATGTTGGTGTGCGCTGTTCAAGTAAGATATATACGTATTATAGCTATTCACAACAGTATCAGATTAGGTATAAATGTCATAAACCTTGTAAGGGAACAATCACTATCTGAAAATTTAATGTCCTACTATACTTGTGTAAAACTAACTGGAAATGCTCACTGTATTTTGTAGAATAACTCAAAGTTTTAAAATTTTGTACTAGCTAATGTTAAAGGAACATTTGTTATTTGAGTTTATTAGCTGTTATAATCTCAAGAAGATGTTGGAATACAATAAATAAGCCTTAGGAAAAGGAAAAGGACATTAATATGACTCCAACAGCTAATACAAGATTTTATCTACTCTTTATACCAATTTTTGAGTGAAATGTTTCTTCCATGAAGTTTTATCACATACGTATTATTGCGTTAGCAGAGGTATTTATTATAGTGCTTTCCAAATAAGTTCTTTCCAATAAACCTTAGGATTTGGAAATAAGTATTTAATTTTATTCTTAAGATGTACCTATTATTATATTTCACTTAATTGCATGTATAAATTTTATATATGTGGAATAAAATACACTAATTATTATTATTACTATAATAATGCAAAAGTGATTCTATTTAACAAATCTGTCTGTTTCTCTAGTTCTCAGGCTAGTGGGTGGAGCTACCTCAGCAGAGGGTCGTGTGGAAGTTAATGTGAATGGGACATGGGGAACAGTGTGTGATGACTTATGGACTATTAACAATACTCGTGTTGTGTGCAGACAGCTTGGTTATGCTGGAGGTACTACTGCTCCATATCGTTACTATGGTTCAGGAACTGGTAAAATAGTAATAATAAATATATTATGTTCTTTGTGTTTGTAACAGAACTAAGGGTAGCCACTACTTAATAGCCTGATAATCATAATTATTTTGATGGTATAATAATTGTCTGTATAATTAGGTCCTATACATTTGGATGATGTTGAATGTTGTGGAACAGAGAGGTCTCTACTAGAATGCAGTCATCGTGGTATTGGTGTCCATAACTGTGGTCATTCTGAGGATGTTGGTGTGCGCTGTTCAAGTAAGAATATTAATACCTATGTAGCTAGTAAAACTATAACTATTTCACAACAGATTCTGTTGAACCAAGCTATATCAGCTTAGAATGTTAAATGTTATTGTAAGCATAGTAAGGAGACAAAATTATAAAAATACCTTCATTTTTATGGTCTACTATACTTGCTGCATTTTATAGAATAATTCAAAGTCAATAAATTTATACACAGAATAGTTAAAAGAACATACTGGTGGAGTCCATTACTGTAGTCAGCATAATGATGTTGGAATTCAATGCTAAAGTAAAAATAACATTTATAGGAATAATAATGGAATATATAGCTAACATGATTTCAACAGCCAATTCGAGCTTTTAACTACTATACACCAATTTTGAGTGAAATGTTCCTTTCATCAAGTTTTATCACATATTATAATTATGATACCTAGCAGAGGTATTAAAATTTTTACATATTACCTTCCTAAGTTCTTTTCAATAACCCCTTAGGATTTGGAAATAAGTATAGGTTACTATCCAAAGTGAAGGATATTTAGAAACCTACCCACAACATAATAACAGAGAGCAGAGTTGAGTCCATTATGTGAACAGACCATTGTTTCTAAAATAAAGTACTGAGGGTGGTAACTGATTTAGACAGTGGTAACCATAGTGATGGGCAAGAGAGAATAATGGAGTGCTCACTGCCAGCTACATAGAACTAGAGCTATTTATAATGCTATAGGAGTGATTTGTGTATGCTATTATTATGACTTCCTATTATTGGTTACTGTAACAATAATTCTAACCATAATTGGAGAGGGTGTAGCTATTTGACTGTGTGAATGTCCCAAGGCTTCAGTAAGCTAATTTAAAAAGTGTTTGGACCCATGAAGAAAGATTAACAATGGAGGTAATAGAGATACAATTATTACTAGACTAAAAGCTATGGGATTTTCACTTCAGCATTTGCTGCAAAAAACAATAGTTGATGTTCACAATTAAGTTTTATTCAGACCAATGTTACCTAAGGCCATTCTCAAAACCTAACCTTTTCACTTTATCAACCATTTCTCTTGTACAGATCCTCTATATCGCAATAGCCCTCCACTGACGCTGCAACAACCTCTTGTTCCTCAGCCAATAGCCATGACACCTTCTCCTTCCCCAATAAACACCAGTTCAGAGGAGACCCTGGCATCTATTGCGCCCTGAAGTGTGCATATGAGCATATTCTCATTAGTCAAAACTTTAGCTTTATTATAGAGTGATTAGAAATAGCATAGCTATGATATTAGTGAACTTTCGCTACGTAGATTTGATAATTGCATTATATGTAGCTATGACATTATCATATTGAGTTACTTGTTATGATCAAGAACATTTATTATTAATATGGATTTTAATCTTTATTGTGTTGATTAATGTAGTGTGTGTGTGCAAGAACAAAAAGTTTTGTCATTATCTATAATTTATAAGGTGCCATTACCTAAGCAATTGCGTGCATTAGTAATTATTATTATAGCTAAGGGCAACATCTTTTTGACCTGACTAGCCTCACTCAAGTATATTAGCTACACTGAAAGACTGGTTACAACTGGTTCCCGTCACTTGTGCATGTGGACAGGATCTTCTGTGTTCATTACTCTCAACAAGATATAGTTAGAAGTCTAAATTCAGAAATGGAGCTGCTGCCAATTTAGTGGCAGTAATGAATGAGAATATTCCCTTAATATTTCAAGGATTTAAGAACACACTGGAATATAAAGGACACCTTAAGCTCAATTCTAGCTACAAATATCGTTCAAAAGAACAAAAATGCTAGCTACTTTAAAATTTCATTAATGTGGACATAAAAATCTACAGTAATAATAATAATTTGATAATTTGTAGCTAATTTATCATACTTTACGTCTTTTTTCCAGATAAAATAATAATGTACAGCTTTATTCATAATAATTGTTTTAATAACAGATATTAACTTATATGATGGGCACAAGCAACAGAAGTATGGCCTAACCAGTGAGTGAGTGAGTGAATGAGATATAGGATTAAAAAAAATTCTGGACCCTGTACTGAGATATCCAGTGAATGACTGGTAAGCAATAAAATGCTTAGACAACCTAGCTTTATTATTATCATGCATGCTGAATTAGCAGTAGATCATTACTATCATATGAACCAGATGGGGACCTATAACTAGCAAATGAACCAAACTAAACCTCTGAAACAACACGAAAGCAGTTTTTCTCAAAGAAATATTATTCTGATCTTAAATTTTATTCAGATAAGGTACCTAAATTTTGTAATTGGGGATATTGTGAGCCACTATCTCATCACTTCACAATGCCTTCAGAACAAACCATCTTGTGTGCTTGCAAACATTTTGAGTCAAGAATCATAGTTATTCTGAAGGTATTATTTTTTCTGTCATATATACATGAAATAAACAACTTCCCAATAGTAACTCTGCCTCATGTAGAGATTTTTACAGCTGGTACATGTAAAGAGTACCTGACAAGTTATAGTGATCTTGAATAGAATCTGAGGTTAGAGTTATTTCAGAGTATCTCACAGGGCTTCATTGTTGCCCTATTTAGGGTTCATACTATATCACAGAAATCCCTGTGTTTTGAGATTGAGCTGCTGGATATTGTGACATTGTATGTGAATTGATCATGCATGTAAATTGATTTTGTACATGGGTTGGTCATAGCTACAAGTGGGTTGGTCATGCATAATAATGGGTTGGTCATGTATGCAAGTTGGTTGTGCATGTGAGTTGGTCGTGTTTGTGGGTTGGTTGTGCATGGCAATAAAGTAACGTCATGTCTATAATAGTTATAATTTGTCTGTTGCATGTTTTCGAAACTTTCCATTAGGATGAAAGTCAACATCTCCAGTGCTCACCATAGCTATTACTATTATTATAGTTGCTATCTTCAATAAAGTTCACAATCAAACCTCACTTGCTAAGAAACTAAAAGAGTTCCTTTGCTACTCTCAAAACTTTGCATCCAGACTAAAGGTTGTTTGCATAATTTTGTTTCTGGAAACATTCCATTAGAAAGGAAGTCATTTTGATGCTAAGTCACTAAAATGAATTCCTTGTTAAATCATAAACTATGTCTTGTTATGTGTGCACTGTGCTACACTTGCTTAAAGATTTCTGAGTATAAAAATAATGCTAGTGACCAGACCACTGTGCTTTCCAGAGGTTAAATCCCATTCACCAGACTACTAGCTAGATATATAGCTAAGAGGTCTGAATACTGCAGTGCAAGTACACAACTGTCACTGTGTGCTGTAAATATGGGTATTAGGATCATCATCATCTTGTTGATGGTGCTTATGGCATCAAGGTAAGTTGACTATTTGTGGAGTTAGCTAGCTGTATCTACTACACATTCTATTTCTCAAGTGAGCATGTATTTAGGATCATAACTGAGGTGAGGGTATAGCTAAGAACAATAATGGAAAAGAAATGAGCTAGTAAATTTGAAGTGTTGCATTTTAGCTATATCATAGTTAGCTATTACATTTGATATATTTATGTGAGGTTCATACACATCTCTGCATGTCATCACTTTGTATCATCACTGACGTAGCTAGCTACGTATAACAATTAGCATAAATTCTTTTACTATAGGATGGTTAAGACATGCCACCAGAGCCGATATCAGTGTAATTATCAAGGAGAGCGAGCCTTGATTGCTGGAGACAAGTAAGTGTCAAGTTAATTTTACTAGCTGTGCTAGCTACGTAAGTAAATTAGTAATTTAGACACATACTGTGTGACAGGATCTTTAAAAACCTGACGTGGAGTTTTGAGGGGTCAAACCTCACTCAGCCTTCATAATAATACTAGCTATATAGAGATAATAGAGATAATAATACTCATTTAGCTAGTCAGCAGTTTTACTCATCTAGCAGTTATTATTCAAATCTGCTTTTAACAGCCTAATTTTAACTTAGTTGATTAGCTCTTGCTTGAAAAAAACCACATTCAATATTCATGACTTCCAGTTCTAACTAACATGATCAGGTGAGCTAATAAATGGAAGAACTATCAGCTTCTAAATGCAGAAGGTCAGAACAAGTGACTTTAAGAAATTTCTTCTAATCGTAGCAGCCAGCTGGTGGACATTGAGCTTTTATAGCTATAGAGAATGTCCATAGCTTTAGTGTTTTTTATGGCAAAAGTGAATGGTGGTCCTGGAAAATTTTCATGTGTTGCATGCACATCTGCCAACCCCCCCCACATTCAGTACCCCTCCTCCCCACAACATCACCACATCCAAACTTTCTCCACCACCACATCTACTTAACTCACACCTACCACATCCCCTCCCTTACACTAACCAACTAAACTATTCCTTTAAAATGACTAAATCTACCCCTGTGTAAAGTACATGGATTGTAGTCAGAAAACTGCTCAGATGCTTCCATAGGATTGAATCTGGCATTTGTAAGCCTATGGTTAACAAGTTTCTCTATACTGGCTTTTTTTATCTAAAAAGAAGTAAAATAGTCTAAGGACTCTAACAACTCCATAATGAACTGTCTTACAGCATGACTAGGAGATATGTCATTAGCATGTGACTTTCATTGCCACTCCCACTGAGCCAAGGGATGTAATTATTATTACAAATGATGCTCTGTGTAATAATTTATAGTTTATTAAATCCTCCTGCAGTCAAGTTGGTGATTACACAACAAGAATTGATCCTGGAGGATATTGCTGGATTAGAATTCGAGATCAAAGAGTTCGTCCTATTCCCATAATAAGTGGATTAATGCATATATATTCACCAGGTTATGATACTAATGGGTAAGCAATGCCAATATTTAACCCTTACAGGACCATTGTCACAAATATGTGACATTAATTAATTATTCAATGTTACGGACCATGGGCGTAAGTGCTATATAAATTACATACTAGAGACAGCTTCTTATATTAACCACGAAGGAACTAGTCATATTATCTAAAGTAGTAATAAATACAAGAAAGTTGTCAGACTACAACTGACAGCTGCTATTAAGCCACACCAAGTATCGTTAACACATTAAAACTTACATGAGCTTGTCACACTTGCATGACAATTGTCTTATTTAATTATATTCTCGTGCGTGTCACGTATATGTGACAATTGTCTTATTTAATTATATTCTCGATTCACGTATATGTGACAATTGTCTGCTCATACTAAAAACTAATTAAATTGCCGGTCCGGTAAGGGTTAATTACAGCTAAAGATAGAGAAATATGTAGGGATGATTAGATCCCACTCAGAGCATAATACTTCAATTTTCTCTCTCACTGTTCACTTTTAGCTTCTCTATACGTACTTATAATTAATGTTTTAAGGCCCAATTCTGCAGAATTAATCACCACTATAGTAACCCCTCTATTTCAACACCCTGAAATGAGGACACCTAAGGACACTTTGAATGTGACACAAATGACAGTAAAATTATTCCCCACTCCTTTAACCAGAACATCGCAAAACTGTCAGGAATGGAGAAATTTCACTGCCTAGAAAAATATTGTTGTTCTATTATTATGATTCTTTGTAGGAGGAGTTATGGTAGTAAGAAATTTGTGGAGTATAACATAAAATGTGGAGATGGTGAGATAGCATACATGGAGATAGAAGACTTTAAGCTGAATACTGCAACATGTAGTACATCTGGTTATAGGTATGTTTGGTGGATTTTCTAATGGGGCCTAATATAATATAATGTAATCTATTTCTTGACACATCTATAATACCGGTACATAGTAAACTTAGCTATGTATTGCTGTGTTTATAGGTGTAGAGACTATGTTCAAGTGGCTGGGGAATTTGGAATACTGTTTGATGCCTGTGGGACAGGCCCACCAAGTTCATTCTACATAATTCCTGCAGGTACTTACATAAGTATGATTATGTATGTATTATTAATATAGGTCATGCTATGCTGCTGCTAATAGTAGGCTAACTGGTCTCTCAGAATAATATATATCTTTCAAGCTTGATCTTCTGTTATTTTTATTTACAATCATAATAATTATTAATACAATATTAACAAGTATTTTACAACCCACAGATACTTTCAAAGTAACATTTCGGAGTTTAAGTTCATATTTTCCTGGATATTTCCATATTACCGTATTATGTTTGAGTGGAAGGTCTCAAAACTATAGATCAAGAGGAAAGAGGAGTCCCCCTGTTAATACTGTACAGACTCAATGTGGAGATGGTCTTGTAAGTTATTCACATTAATTTAGTCTATTGTATTATGTAGCTATATAAGTGTTTGGTCAGCTTGCCTGGCTGGATGACATAGTTATAGTGAAGACAATACAAGTCACTCATTCGGTATCACACTCTGCACCTATAAGGGATCATAAGATTCCCCATCTCCATCCTGTCAAATTTTAGAATGGTAGTTGGTAACAATTATATTTATTTTGAGTTGAATTGTAGTTCAATGTAACTAAATTTTTTATCTGTCCTAATATTACATTTACTCAAAGAAATGGGGCTTCATATAATTATTAAGACCACTTCCAGAATAGCAAAGGTAGCCTTAAATGTTTGAGGGAGGGTGACAGGAAGCATGTTATTGCTCCTTAGCTTAGTAGTAGTAAAGCTGGACAATTCCTGCTTATACACTCTCCTTCTACCAAAATAAGGATATGGAATAGCGACATTCAGCAAGCACTGGTTCATAACTTTACTACATGTTCTCAAAACTAATTTGGAAGATAGCTATGACCATCAAAATCTTTGAGATATCTTAGTGGCAGTTAGCTGTACTTGGCTATCATCTTTCACTGTACTCTATGTCACAACATTGTGTTTACAATTTTACTTTTCTAGTTCTCCATACTTGGACATGTAGAATACTTGTTCTAGACCAGATATTTAATAATCCAGATGTCACCGAAGTGACACTTACCTAGCTGGAGTTGCATGTAAAATATGGACCTAGATCCATAAGTGGTTCCCGAGATGGACAGCTTCTTAACTTGAAAGTGTGACTGCTCTAATAATTTAATTCATCCTAGTGAGTGTAGTGCTGTTATAACACTCTATAGATCAGTACTTGTTGAATGTTGCTATTCCAAGCAGTTATATATAGAACATTAGTAACAGTAGTTAGCTTGCATGGGCTGGTGTATGAGCATACTTCATTTAACATTTCATCTGTCTATATAGCTGTGAGTAAATTGTGTCTTTGTATGTTCAGCATTCTAGTACATTTCACAATTATTTTGTGTCAAACTGTTATCATTTAATATACTTGAAATATGCTCATAATTATGCCAGTAGAACCTGTCAAGGCTTATTCAAAAGTATGTATGTGTTGAGCTGTCACTTCAACTTAACAGCTTGATAATCTGGGTGAATGAACTCTCTGTAGTACTGATACCTAGCTTATTTGTTTCTGCTATTAATTACTGTGTAGTCTAGATGATTTAGCCATCTATATCTTGGTCTTAGTATTAGCTCAATTATTATTATTAGATTAATGAAGCATATCATCAAGATTTCATGCAGCGAATAAAGAGACAAGTAGGAACAAGGAAGGTTGGAGACACACTAACATCAAGAAGAATCAATGTTTTGTATGGAATGAGTGTGACATACCACAATAATACAATTAACTTTATTGATAACAAGAATGGTCAGATTATACCCAATATGAGGTAATGTTAATTGTAGATTACAGATAGTCAGACTTTTATGTACATAATATTAATATTATTTTGATTGTCTTAAGTTAGAGTTTGATCATGCAGTTAGTTTATCTCCTTCTGTTTCATTATGTTTTAAATAAGAAAACATACATGAATTGAAATTTACCACATTGTATGGGGGAGAACCAAATTTTATCTGCATATATAGCAAGTTCATTGGTAAGGCAATGATACCTTTCCTGGGTTTTATCCCACAGCTTTCTTCTGTGTCACCCTTGCATAGAGATTTGAAAATCCTCCCCTGATAATAATTACTTACCAGTATAATAAATCTAGCTATCATTATTATGTAGCATACTTAACATTGAGACCTTGTTCACTTACCATATCAATGGCGATGTGATTGACTACAATGTGAGTGCTGTAGGAAGGTATGGTATAAACTTGAGATTCAGTGGTCCCGGACCAATGTTCATCACCCAAAATCGTGTCTACTTCCAGCTATTTATAACCAACACCACAGTAAGCAAACTCAGTAAGCTGTATCACATCATAGAGATAGGAATAAGGAGGGAAGGGAACAGAAACAAGTGAAATTTTTAAAGTTTTGTAATGAAAATACTGGGACTGCAAGAGTCACTGAATATGGTCATTGAAAATTTCAGCATGCACAACTAACATTCATGCCTTCTCCACATTTAAGTTTCTTATAATATTATTATATTATATGGACTTTATAACTTATCATTTTTCCAGCACTGCAGCTACTTCCTTGTTTGTTTTATAGGGTCTTGTTCCTAATGCTACAGAACGTGAAATACTGAAGATCTTGAAATCTGATGTGCTCCTGGATGATGTGGTGCTAGTAGCTTTAGCCAATGAGAATGCTTGTAACCCTGTAGTGAGAGCTTATGCCAGATCAATTCTTGGAAGGTGTGTGTAGTATTATGTATAAAATAATAGGGCAGACTATTGTTAATGTTACTGTTGTCATTGTTGACTCTCATTACTGTGATGAATTGTTATAATACACCTAATTCTTGAATTAGCAGAAATCTACTTCCTTTTAGAATGAAGCTACATGTACAGTAGAAAGCATTGCTATTCTAGTATAGTACACTTTATATGGTATTCCTACAAATTAATATTGAAGGATAGGATACTAAAGCTGAGGAATATACATATAAAGTACAGCATAGAAGAAAATGGTGCTTTAATACTGTAGCTAATTATATGACAATATAATAATATAATTATATACTTATACTATATACGTTCCTGATAGCAAATATACCTTGTTAATTTTGTTTTATAACTATAAACAGGGTAGACTATACAACATTGAGAATACTGAGAGAAAGATCTACGATACGTAAGACAATGGGAATAAGCTATAACTATTTTTATGTGCATAATTAAAGTTCTGTACAATAATTATTCTGAACTTGGTAACTTTCTTACTGAACATGAGAGACATTTTATGCATGACCCACATAACAAATTAGAAGAATTGAAGGACTTCAGGAGTAACATGTTTCTGATTTTTTTTTGATGTATTCACAAGTGGGCTAACAATAAACTAGTTTAGGCCATGCCACTTGGACAATAATTATATTTCTGTGAGATTTTTTTTCAGTTATTCTGTTCATGGTTAATCTTCAGTATAACTATTCATAGCCTGTGCAATATAATTGTTAATGCACATAATATAATAGGATGTATGCCATTATAATATAGGTCTGGTAGGTGGAGCCAGACCTAGTGAAGGTCGTGTGGAAGTTCTTTATCAAGGAACTTGGGGTACAGTGTGTGATGACCTTTGGGACATCAATGATGGAAATGTAAGTGTAATTAATATCTATCTGCAGATGTCAAGTACATTAGTGTGTAACTATACTATAGAACTAAAGGTAGCTATTGTCACTTATCCAACCAGCAGAGTTATGATGTGGAACTCAAAAAAATAGGATCCTATTAAATAAGGATTGCCTTTGTACAAAAAATGTAATTTTTGAGCTTCTCACAAAAGACAGCAGACCTGATTAGTATTATAGGTTGTGTGTGTATAACATAGGTCGTATGCAAACAGCTGGGTTATATCAGAGCCACAAGAGTCACCAATGGAGCGGCATTTGGACAAGGAACAGGACCTATCTGGATGGATGATGTCCGCTGTGGGGTAACAGAAAGAGCTCTGAGATACTGCAGCCATACTAGAAATCATGACTGTGGTCATTGGGAAGATGCTGGAGTGGTATGTGAAGGTAAGTGGACCGTATAGGTCTACATACATATGCATCTATTCAGAAATAATTTAGATTCTACAATATCTGTTGAGAGAATCTAAATTTAATGTAAAAACTAATAAATAGGTACTAAGTGCATACTGGAATGTTCATTGAAGTGAATGAATGGAAAAAAATTGAGACTTTTCTTGAGTTTTATGTTATTAGAGGTTTTAGCTACATAGCTATAGCTACATTTTGTGAGAAATTCATTATACTTACTCATAATTGTAGTTATGTATGTTAGGCCTAGAGAGGTATATTTCATAGATAAATTGCAACTGAAATATACTACAATAGGACTGCTGAACAGCACATAAGAGGTTAATTTACACTAATATAATTATAAACCAGATGGTACATTTTTAGCTCTCCTCTGGTAAGAGGTTGCCTGCATTTATGATGGTCCTTTATCAGAGATTCTACTGTAATTATGTTTTCTATCTTTCTGATAGAATGGCCACTCCCTATCAGACTAGTGAATGGGGCTACCCCAACAGAGGGTCGTGTGGAGATTAATGTGAATGGGACGTGGGGTACCATCTGTGATGATGGCTGGAGTGGAAACGATGCTCGTGTTGTGTGCAGACAACTTGGCTACTATGGATATGAGGCACTAAACTATCATAATCACAACTTTGGGAGAGGAATTGGTAATTTGGCTAGTGAAGCAAGCCACTATACTAGTAATAGAGCAAGGAATCCCATGAATAATAATAGTGTGTGTGTGTGTATTATGTATGAACATACATTATATTCACAGAGGACTTCACCTAATAAACAGGCATTCAGGAGAGTGTGCATGCTCTAGAGTTTCTATAGTAGATCTATTTATTCCTTGTGATCTATATTATATAGCTATAAATCCAGTCTACAGTTTCTTGATGAATCTATTTAAACAAAAAGAACGTACATGAGTATATATTATACTCTACCTACCTTAAGTAATCTAAAGCAAATAGCAGACAGTGGTCGAATCCAATTAGTTCAACATACACATTGTGCATTGTAAAATTTAGTGAATGTGTACATAATATATAATATGTTGTGTGTATGTGCTGTATGTACATGTGTGTGTTTATAGGTCCTATATTTTTGGATAACCTTGGATGTCTTGGGACAGAGAGTTCTCTGCTAAAATGTAGTCATCTTGGTATTGGAGTTTATCGTAGCTGTAGTCATTATGAGGATGCTGGTGTTCGATGCACAAGTAAGAATATAACTAGTAAAAAGGGTTTCATGAACTTTAGAACATTTGAATACAACATTTTGTAGACGGTTGGGCTAAGGCTAGGGCTAGGTGTGGGTTTCAGTTAACACACTGCACATGTGGACAGAGTAGTGGCTAGCTATACTTATAATATGTACCACCTTCTGAGATGCTGTTTATTTATGTGCCTAATTAATCACTAATCAAATACAGATACAATTATCAGTAGGTGTAACACACCTCAAAAGTGGAGGAGGAGTGTAGCTAATTGGAAAAGGGAGAAGCTGACACTAACATTGAAACACAAAACACATCATGATCACTTACTATTTTGGGAACTTTCCAGACTGCAAACACTAGTTGATTCCTCATCAAATGGCCAATCTTTTAACATTATTCATATGCTTGCACACCACCCTGCTGCAAAGTTATATAGCTTTATGCTCCATAAGCAAGTACACAGCATGCCACTGACCTCAAAACAATTAACAACACATTGGGTGTTTGACCAAGTGGGAGAACACATTACAAATTTATAGAAATCTGTAAAACATAGCCTCTGGGGCTGAAGTGACTCAAGTGAACAAAAATGGACTATTTAGCTACAACCAATATTAAGCATTCAGTAGATACATACATTAAAACATAATTATTATTCCCAAGTCTCAATTCTGATTGTACAACTCTTATGAGGGACATTATGTATTAATGCAAGTTAGTATTTCTGTGTATATCTCTTTCTCTAGATGTCAGGCTAGTGGGTGGGTCTACCACAGCAGAAGGTCGTTTGGAGGTGTGTGTGAATGGGACATGGGGAACTGTATGTGATGACTTTTGGGATGTTATCAATGTTCGTGTTGTGTGCAAACAACTTGGTTACTATGGAGGTACCACAGCTCCACACCTCTACTATGGCCGAGGATATGGTAAATAATTATTTCTATGAAAAACACCTGATATTATTGCTACTTGGTACATTATCTAATTATAAGCTAGAGATGCTAGCCATGTTGTACTTGATACATTAACTAATTAGGCTAGCCACTGATATTATTGTTGTGCCTGTTATATCCATTACATAATTAGGCTAGAGAGGCTAGCCAGTCAAAAGTGTGATGAACAGAAATGACATGATGTATATTAATTGTCTGTATTATTAGGTCCTATACATTTGGATGATGTTAGATGTCTTGGGACAGAGAATTCTCTACTAGAATGTAGTCATCGTGGTATTGGTGTTCATAATTGTGCTCATCAAGAGGATGTTGGTGTGCGCTGTTCAAGTAAGAATATTGGTAGCTATGTACACATGTAGCTATATCTATTTTTCACAACAGAGTCTGTTGAACCAGAAGTACACATCAGTTTAGAATATTCCTAGGTGTAAATGTTATTGTAAACCTGGTAAGGGTGACAGTCATAAAAATATCTTCTCACAATAATTATTATTAAATCTTCACTGGAGTAACTCAAAGTCTCAAAATGTTAAAAACACCAAGATATTATACTAGTTAATGTTAGATGAACATTTATTGTTGAAGTGCATTACTGTAGTCATCATAATGTTGCCTGAGTGTAATACTCAAGTACGTAATAGTATTTATGTGATTCCAACAGATACTGTTTAGCTACTCTGTGCACAAATTTTTGAGTGAAATATTCCTTTCACCAAGTTTATTATGTATCTAGCAGATATACACTACGTATATATCCCTTCCTAATAATAAGCCCTTGATTTAGTTTAAGTTACTACCCAAAGTGAAGGATATTCACTATTAGAAACCTACCAACAACATATACGTAACAGAGAGCAGAGTTGAGTCAGACCATTGTTTCTAAGAGCAAAGGTGGTAACTGACTTAGATTGTGATAACCATAGTGATGGACAAGAGAGAAGATTGGAGTGTTGGCTACATAGAACTAGAGCCATTAAATTGCTTTAGGAGTGATTTGTTGTGTACTATTATAACAAAAGTAGTGGTAGTGGGGGGGGGGGGTCAAATAAGGGTATCTGGTAAAGGGGTTTTGGATAGAAACGGTTATTAAGATATCCTGAGCTAAGGTGCAGAGTCCGTTATACATACTTGCACGATCCTTATGGTATACTTTTAAACAGGTATTCTATAATAGACTGGCCGATTCTTAGGGGTAAATTTTGAGGTAAACTTCCAAAATTTTCTCCACACTGGCTGTGCCTAGATGAACCTTGACCTGCTAACTATGAAGCTCTCACACTATCATTCATCACTATCAGTTATTATACATAGACACTATTGTATAGGAATGTACAAATGATATTTATGAATATCATTAACTAACTTGGAGGGGGGGGGGG
Organism: Diacarnus erythraeanus; assembly: GCA_964016965.1. Classification (NCBI taxonomy): domain Eukaryota; kingdom Metazoa; phylum Porifera; class Demospongiae; order Poecilosclerida; family Podospongiidae; genus Diacarnus; species Diacarnus erythraeanus. Next base: position 6,788,139 of record OZ024673.1, read on the forward strand.
CTTTAGCCCCCAAAGCCCCCCCTCCACCACTGAGTTAGATCAAAGTTTATACATTTTCTTAAGATATTAGCAACTCTTATGTATAAATGTCATGATATTAAAATCTACACATGTGAGTAATTCTGTGTAATTATTATCTGCACATAATAATTATCTGTCTAGTTCTCAGGCTAGTGGGTGGAGCTACCTCAGCAGAGGGTCGTGTGGAAGTTAAAGTAAATGGGAAGTGGGGAACAGTGTGTAATCGCCTATGGACTATTAACAATACTCGTGTTGTGTGCAGACAGCTTGGTTATGATGATGGTACCACTGCTCCATACGCCTTTTATGGTCCAGGAACTGGTAAAATATATAATAATAATTCCTATGATAAACAACTGATATTGGACTAATTAGACTAGAGAAGCTAGCCACTGATATGGCTGTACTTGATAGATTATCTATTTAGGTTAGAGAGGTTAGCCACTGATATTTACCTTGGTGCATTATCAAATTAGGCTAGAGAGGCTAGCCACTGACTTACCATGAATCAAAAGCCTGCCAGTAATGACAAGCAAGCATTATAATTTGTTATAAACTTTTAAGGTCCTATACATATGGATAATGTTCAATGTCGTGGGACAGAGAGGTCTCTACTACTATGTAGTCATCGTGGTATTGGAGTCCATAACTGTGGTCATTATTCTGATGTCGGTGTGTGCTGTTCAAGTAAGAATATTGGTAGCTAAAACTAACTAAACTATAGCCATTTTGGCATTTCACAACAGTATCTGTTGAACCACTTAGGTTATTGTTAACCTTGTAAGGGAACAATCATTAAAAACTAGCTTTGAAAATAATTATTTTAATGCCCTACTATACTTGTGTAAAACTAACTAGAAATTCTCACTGAGTGTAAATGCTTGTATTAGCCAATTTTAAAGGAACATTAATGTTGTTTGATTTCATTATTATAATCTCATGAAGATGATGCTCAAGCCTAGAAATAAGGAAGGAACATTAATGTGATTCCAACAGCTACATAATACTACTCTATAATTTTTTGAAATGTTCCTTTTATCAAGTATTATCACATATTATGTGATACCTAGCAGAGGTATTAAAATTATTACATATTACCTTCCTTTTTAATAAACGATTTGGAAATAAGGATATATCTAATTATAGTTACCCTAAATAAATTTTATGTAAAATAATAATACATAATTATAATTATACACTTATACTTAGCTATAGTAATAATTCTGTGTAACTAATCTGTCTGTTTCTCTAGTTCTCAGGCTAGTGGGTGGAGCTACTGCAGCAGAGGGTCGTGTGGAGATTAATGTGAATGGGAAGTGGGGAACAGTGTGTGATGACAGTTGGATTATTAGCAATACTCGTGTTGTGTGCAGACAGCTTGGTTATGCTGGAGGTACCACTGCTCCATATCGTTACTATGGTTCAGGAACTGGTAAAAGTGATATTCATTGTGTTTGTAACTAAACTATAGTGTAGCCACTATTTTAACATGAATCAAAAGCAACAGTAATGACAAGCATGCATTATAATTTGTGATATAATTGTCTGTATTATTAGGTCCTATACATTTGGATAATGTTCGATGTAGTGGGACAGAGAGGTCTCTACTAGAATGTAGTCATATTGGTATTGGAGTCCATAACTGTGGTCATCATGAGGATATTGGTGTGAACTGTTCAAGTAAGAATATTGGTAGCTGTGTACATACATAGCTAGTAAAACTATAACTGTTTCACAACAAAGTCTGTTTAACCAGAACTACAGTAGACCCTCGCATATCTGGACCTCACTTAACCGGCTCCTCGGTTTATCCGGCCTCCAGTCTACAAACCTAATTAGTATGGCTCACCATACAATATTTACAATACAATGCCTGCACAATATACAAGCTGCATCAGACAGCTGCACAGCTAGTGCCTATATCTCATAGCAGCTGCTGCAATGCAATTCTACTTGTATTGGATCATGAGTTTACTTAAACTTTGAACTGAACTAACTGGCTTCCTTACAATTGTTTCACATATCCGGAAATTTCACATATCCGGACTGGGTTTTGTTCCATTGTGTTCAGATATGTGAGGGTCTACTGTATATCAGATTAGAATGTTCCTAATATTGTGAGCATAGTAAGGAGACAATCATTAGAAACATACTTTCTCAAAAAAATTATAATTGTTGTCCTACTATAAATCCTTACTACATTATAGCTAAAGTCTCAAAGTATATACGCTAAGATATAATTATACTAGCTAATGTTAGAGGAATATTTTGTTGTTGGAGTTCATTACTGTAGTCATCATAATAATGCCTAAGTGCAATGCTCAGTAAAAATATATTGTATAGGAATGGAATAATATTAATATGATTCCAATAGCTAATGCAAGTTTTTAGCTACTCTCTGTACTAATTTTTGAGTAAAATGTTCCTTTCATCTAGATTATGTATGCTATTATTCTCTCTAGCAGAAGTATTAAAGCTACCTTCCTAATAAGTTTTTTCAATAAACCCTTAGAGTTTGGAAAAAGTATAGCTATATTATTGGTTACTACCCAAAGTGAAGTATATTCACTATTTTAGAAACCTACAACACATAGCATAGAGCAGAGTTGTGAGTCCATTGTGTGGACAGACCAAAGCTAACACTGAAGGAAGTAACTGATTTAGAGTGTGGCAACCATAGTGATGGACAAGAAAGAAAAATGAAGTGATTTGGCCACATTACTGTTAAATTACTACGTAGGAATGATTTGCGTGTGCTATTATTAGGACCCAAAATTAACACGACTTCCTATTATTCATTACTATTATAATAGAATTGGCAGCGGTGTGGTTATTTGACCTGTGTGAATGTCTCAAGGCTTCATTAACTTAATTTGATACTTAAATTAAATGGGATTTTCACTTCAGCGTTTGCTTAATAGCTATTCATAATCAAGACTAATGGTATCAAAGGCCTGTATCAAAACCTAACCTTTTCACTTTATCAACCATTCCTCTTGTTATAGATCCTGTATATCGAAATAGCCCTCCACTGGCACTGCAACAACCTCTGGTTCCTCAGCCAATAGCCATGACACCGTCTCCTTCCCCAATAAACACCAGTTCAGAGGAGCCCCTGACATCCATTGCACCCTGATGTGTGCATATGAACGGAATATAATTGTCATTGATCAGAACTTTAGCTGTATTATAGAGAGATTAGTAATAGCCTAGCTATGATATTAGTGAACTTTAGCTATTTGTTAATAGCATAATTATAGCCATGACATTGTCATATTGAGTTACTTGTTTTGATCAAGTTATTGAACATTTTATTAGTTACAATTGATCCACCCCCTTCTCCTTACTTAGCTAATGGTGCATGTAAACATGATCTTGTGTGTTTTATTATCACTCTCAACCTCCTTGAAACAGTATATTTTTGTTCCATGGTGATGGTGAATGTGTGAATGCTGTCAGTCAGTGGTAGAGTGAGAGAAAATCCTAGAAAAATAATAGGAACAAAAGGCCAACTTCCTGTATTCTTTAGCACAGATACAGCACTGGTGCAACAAGAATATTTTTAGCTAAATTTCTATTCTTAGGCTAGCCAGCTATCTACTCTCCAAAAATATATAGCTATACTGGTTATAATAATAATAATAATTAAGTGAAGCCATACATGTAGAAAATACATAACCATTATGAGGAATACACACGCTAGGGGTGGGCACTATTATACTATGCTCCTCTGCTCCAATTTTTTACCTATTAGCTATACCCTCAAAGATTATGCTACAGTTAGCTATGCTGTGAGAAAAGTGTACATAATTCTTATATTGCAGAGTGATAGCTGCTTCAACATAGTAAATAATTAGTGATTACTGTTTAGCAGTGAATGAAAATACTCTTTCTGCTAAAATAACCACCATGTGAAGATTGGCAGCTGTATTTGCAATGAGGATTTGAGGAGTGGTTGAAAAAAGCAAAGACTCAAGGTTACAATCAGTAAGCACTGTACTCTTGATGATGCCAGCATTATGCTCAATGCTTTGGCATACCTATTACATACATCCCAACCATTCAAGATGAAAAAGAGGGACAAAATTGGTGAAAATGTGGGATTTTGAGCAAAAAATAGGGACTGGTCAACTGAAGTTGAAAAGGTGTGATGAGATTTCCTTTATTCCTATTATTTTTTGTAAATTTATTGTAGGTGGCTGTGCATGGTTGGTCTTCTATATACTTCTGACCTAAAACTTGATTTTAATGAATGAAAAAAATTATGTAGTACACTACAGATGGTTAATTTCTGTTATATTTCATTGTTGCAGTCCTGGCTTGTTTGAGAAGTTCAGCTGGTGTTTCTAGTTCAAAACACATGCTGTCATTGTTGAGTTTACAAGAAACAAGAGCACAGAGTGTATCTTGTTCTAGTTTAGATCTGGGTGTGGCTTTATGAGGTCATGACCTCCATCACCTTAACCGCTGTGCAGTACAACCTGTGAATAATGGTTAGGATGAGCTTGACTGCGCGGTACTGGAGAAAGCGGGGGGTCGCTGTAAAACCTGGACTCTGGACTCTGGACTGGACTGGACTGGACTGGACTGGACTGATTCACTATGTGAGCATGCGCATTGTGATTGTAGGTGGATCACGTTACAGAATTTCCAGCCGTGATCCGATCTGCACAAGCTACCAAGTAGTGAAAAGACTATTTCCAAAACCTTTTAGTCCAAAACTTAAACTATTAGCCCCTCATCTAACCAGCCAAAACTTAAACTATTAGCCCCTCATCTAACCAGAGAAGCATTTAGGGCATCCAGTAAATGAGAATTACCTACGTGACTACAGTGTCACTTATGTAAATTTGTGAGTGCCCTCCTTTTTGAGGATTTCTTATGCATATTTTTCTCTACAGTGTGTTAGCTACTCTCCAACAGAAGACCACCTTTAAAATATAAGTGTAGACCTAAACTCTATACTCAAAATTTATTACTGTTGTAAATTATTAATTTTGATGACTATTATTCCAAGTTTATTTGGAAGTTATTTTTTAAATGTTGGATATGGGCAGTACATAGTTTTGGACGAATATCTTCAGGTATACGAACTCCAGATGGTATGAAACTGGGTTCAGCTGCTTTGATACATTCTGCTCTACAATGATAGTGGTATACTGTTGGCCTTATGGGTGTGATAAGAGTTCCACTGGCATTTCGATAAGCACGCTGTTCTGCATGGGCCACTGTAAGATCAAATGGAGGACTTGGTATTTCCCCATCACAAGTCTTGAGATTCCCTCTGCATCCCTGACAAACACGCATATTGCCTTTTATAAACTTCAAGTAGAAAGGATTTACATTTGGAGGTGATGGTTGTTGTGCTGCTGTTGGTGGTGGTGTCAGTGGAACAGAGATAAGAGGTGGTGGGCTTCTAGGAGTTGAAGGAAACACTACATTGTAGTTAACCTGGGATGTTGAAGCTCCCATGTTAAATCCACTACCACATTCACATGAGACATCAGATTTAGTTATTGTGACTAACTGTTCAGGCTTTTCAGTATTTCTGGACCTTTTTCGTTTGGGACGTCCTCCTTTCTGTCCAGCATGGCCAGTTGGAAGACCTTTCATGCTCAACACTGTAATGTTTGGACTTGGTTCACAGGAGGTGTACCACTGCAAGAATTTCATCAATTCACCATTACTTTCAGCTACAGCCAGTACATGACTGCATATCTTTGCAGAACTCCACTGTACACATGCAGTATCACATATATATTGTCCATTGATTCTAGTAGCTATAAAATGTGGTGTTTTTGAACTGAAAGACATAACCATTCGAGCTTTTTTGTCTTCACTCGGTGCAGCAGTAATGGCATTATCCAAAGTTAACAGTTTACTAGCCTTATCCCACATTGCTTGCAGTGTAATTAGAGGCAGAGTTTCAATACCAGAGTCTTCGGCATTAATGCTCAAACATCCTGGCTTAGTTGATTGGGCTGCAGAGCTAACATGACACTTAGGTGTACCTTCCAACCTATATTCTGTCTTGATGGATGCAGAGTCGAATTGTGAAATAATTCTTTTACGTTGGTCTGGCCTCATCTTTGACCACTCCAGGATAGAAGTTGAGAGATAGTTAAACTGAGCACATAAACAATATTGTCCACGACCTGATAAAGATCAAATAACCTCATCCCTTTGTCCTTCAACAAGTTGTTTAAGTTGCTCATTAAATTGAGGCCACTCATGCTGTTTGTAATTGACTTTACTCTTCAACATAGCATTAATTGATTCACTAGAGTTAGTTGTGAATATAGCAGGAGGTGAGCCAAGTCCAGCTGCTTCCCTAAGGTCTTTTCTTAAATGATATTTTACTACATTGGCTTGATATTGAACAAAAAACCGAGGTCCACTACTTGGTGCAAAAGGACTTTCTCTCTTATTCCAAACATCTTTATGTTGCTCTAACATGGTGTCAAATTCAAGCTCAGAAGTGCTATCAACAAGTCCTTCACTATAACATGACCCAGTGTGTTTACCAAAGATGTCTGATAACATTTCTTTAGCCAGTGAACTTGAAAAGCCAAGTGAGTGCAGCTTCTCATGCACATTTTTCTTAAAGTGAATAAAACAACGTAACTGAATGGCTAATTGAAAATTATGGGATAAAGCTTCCACAAGGGCTTTATCACCATCTGTACCAAAGCAGAGAATGTTCCGAAGATGCTTGCTGTGACTAATAAGCGTTGAAATGAAGTAATTGAATGATGAAAAGTCAGTCTGCTGATGAACTAAAACAGGACCAACCATTGTTGGATGCTTACCAGTGTTCACATCTTGCAGCATGAGGTGTGGATAGGTTGTTAATGTGACATAGAAGTCACCAAGATTGTAGGCTGTGTCAACTGAAAGGATCCCAAAACAATGATTGTTGGCAAGAAACTGCTCCATGTCATTAAGCTGCCAATCAAAGAACATAACACATTGGGGGGAAGGTGCGGCCTTGACATCACGGACAAATGCTTCAGTATTTCCTCTAGCAAGTTTACATTCAAGCATCACAGAGTACAATACATTTTTATCACCAGCTAAATGGCTTCGGCGAATGTTGCTTATCTGTTGTCGATTACGGGGAAGCATACTCACTTCAATTTCACCACCACATTCCTTTCCTATGGTGAAAACAGCAGATTTTGGTTTCTCTGACTTTGCCACATCCTGAAAGTGTTCTCGGGCTGATTCAGATGTACGAAAGTAAGGTGTCTCAGTCTTGTAATTTCCATGTGGCTTTACCTTGACTTCTACCTCAGGTCCATCAAAAGTATATTGGATAAGTGCCATTTTATTTCTATTGCCCATGTAATCTGCATGTGAAAGAAATAGCAGATGTACATTGTGTTTAGTACATGCAGTACATGTAGTGTTTTCTGTTTACACGTTTGTCAGGTTATTAAAGGTATGGTCACAACTAGGCTTTAACCATTCACTTACCACTGATTATACTTTTAATTATGCTATTTACCAAATAATGCTTAAGCCTACCCAGTCAAGATTACATATGTATCAATAAAATATACAGTAGAACCTCGCATATCCGGCCCTCACATAACCGAATGCTCGGATTAACCGAACTGTAGACTGACTATCTAAACAAATAGTTTAGCTAACTATTGTTACCTCACAAATGGCCTCAGGCCGCCAGGAAGTACCCACACAATAGATCTGCAGCTAGCTGCAAGCTACTTGGCTCACAGCCAACTGCTAAAAATGGGTGGTACCATCTGCAGCTGCATGTACTAATTTTTCTGGCTGTGGCTAACTACTGTAGTTACTTGGTTCACATCCAACTGGTGAGTTGCTAAAAGTGGGAGGGTTTTTCACTCAGCTGTTGCTGTTGGCAACTGGACCTAGGGGGGGTTTCATAATAGCTAGCTATGTGCATACAGTCATTATTATGCTACAGTATTATGGCCACTGCATCACAGTTGCTTGTTAACAGAGAGTAATGCCATGTCAACAATTTTGCTTTAGTAGCTTTGAAGAGATACAGTAACTTAAAACAAAGTAAAGCCTGTAACAAGTAAACCTAAAGTCATTTCTTAGCTGTAATTTTCTCAGATTAATGATGCTTCACATATCCAAACCTGTCTCGGTCCCATTGGGTTTGGATATGCGAGGTTCTACTGTACCTTGAATATCAGCAATCATTCTGTGATAAAGGTGGTAAGTATTATGAACATAATAACGACGAGTCAAGACATGGTACATTCCCATCCTCTCTGCAGCAGGCTTTTTATCTGCAATTCTGATCCCAGTGGCAGTTATTCGAAAAAATGTTGACTTGGTTCCAGTAGGATTCCAGGATCCTAAGTCATCACTCTTTAAATCACCAAATCTGATACAATCCAAGTCTACAATAAATGTTGCATTCTCAGAAACACCACTAGGTCAAACTGTACAAACTTTAGAACTATCAACTTTTGATGTCATTAGCAAGTCAATCAATTGATGAAATCCATATCCACATGCTGTCTTTGAGAATATAGAAAGCTGTTTATCATCATTGAACCTTTTCTCATCAAATTTGATCTTATAAGTATTATAAGAATAGTGGTATGTTCATAAACATCACCTAGGAATTCTTCTAAGTATGTACTTCTGTAATTACACTTAAGAGTAGGCCAGTCAAAAAATGCTAGCAAGACCTTTGAAGTACAGCCCAGAAAACAAACAAATTTTGAGTATAGTATCAAGAAATATAGTGCAAGGAAGAATGTAATATTAATCCTATTCCATATACTCTAGTGTAACAGCCACTGTTGTATTAGTTAACTAAAACTAAAACTAAAATGGATAATAGTTCACTAATTTCTTCACTACTAAAACTAAACTAAACTGTAGTTCACTTACTTGCCAAAACTATAACTAAACTATTTACATCATATTGCACCAAAAACTAAACTAAAACTAATGAGAGTAGAGGTTGAATCTAATATTAGTTGAGCACACCTCCAGCTGATAATTATTGTATTAATGTTTGTAGTTAACAAGCAGCATTCATCCCATGTGTGGTATCTCAACATTATTAATTATTCATATTACATATTTTTTGTGGTATTATTATTATTATTCCGAACTAGTTCTTTTAATCATTATAAATATAGTCATTCATGTGTATAGTTCAGTTGTCAGTAAATGTTCAGTTATTGTCAGTTGATTCTAAATAATACATTTCTAAAACTAACTGCGTGCTATCTCGGAACACCACACCATGGAAGCAAAAAATTACATTTCCAACTAACTTAAACTATGATTGTATAAGTTGATTGCCCCAAAATAGTTACCATGGTCTTGTAACTAACTAATGCTAGGCTCTTGTAACTAACTAAAACTAAACTAAAAGAAATACCAGGCTCTTGTAACTAAAACTAAACTAAAAGAAATACCAGGCTCTTGTAACTAACTAAAACTATACTAAAATGTTGTAAGATTCCAATAACTAACTGAAAACTAACTAATAGTCCAAAACTACTAACTAAACAACAATAGTAACAGCTAGGTTATGACTGTTAACTTTATGCATGCAATTGTATTATGCCTAACTCCCAAAGTAAACTGAAATTCTTCCCACATGAATATAGGTAAAAGGTCATAACCTCTCTCAACAGCTGTTACACTATAGCCTATAGAGTAGCTATAATACATTTTCTTGCAAGGAGGATCTGCTTTAGCTGGTCTTGACCACTGATCATCATCGTTCAAAACTACAGTACTGCAAATACAAGAATATAAAAGTAACTAGCAAAATCATGATGGTATTATATACAGTTACCCAATTGCATTGTCTTCACCACCAGAATCAGGAGAAGGTGGCCTTTTTGTAGGAGTGAACACCAGAGTAACACTGTAGAGGCAAATTAATTAATTAAATGTTAGCACTACAACTTAATTATAAGGCCAGACAAATTAAATGTTGTTTCTCACTCTTAAATTCTCAAAAAGGTGCTGAAAATTTTTTAATACAGATACAAAAATGCTACAATTTACATACAGGGGGTATTAGCCCTTTCGCTACACTAATTTTGGATTTTTTTTTTGATTTGGCATTGGTCGTCACTAGGCGCCGGCGCCCCAGAGGCAGCAAAAGGTCGCGCAGGTCGGCGTGACGTCATGCTGGCGGCTAGCAGATCAAGGCACAAAGAATGAGCTCCTTGGAGACTCTTGCTGGCCTGCTTATGGCCTCTCTCACACCGACGATCCTCTACAGCACTGCCCCATGCACTATGCCACTCTCCTTTTCTTTTCCTAACATCAAAGGAAGATCAAAGGCAGCTCCTCCCTGTGGTCAAACATCTGAGAACTGACGGACCACAACCCATTGTTCTGACTTCCGATGCCGACAGTCAAAGGTTGGCGGCAGGAGGACGTCCTGGTGCCGACGGGGTCCGAGTAACGGACGGTTGAAAAGTGTGTAAAATTACACTCTTTTGGGAGCGAAAGGGTTAGGGAAGAAACGAGAAATAGATTTCTTAAATGAAGCGGTGAATTTCTCATGTAAAGCCACGAGGATTAGGGGCTAAGGGTTTACACCTTGACTAAAAGGTAGCCCTTCACTACTCTAGGTAGCTAACTAAAATTAACAGATCACCTGTTAGCTCCCGGTACCGCCTTATCGTAATCGGAATCCTCAGACTGGCTTGAAATTATAATGATGTCCATACGGGCACAAAAAAAAGGCAACAACAACAAAAAATAAACAAAATGGAGTACAAACAAAATACTCTTATCACGATTTCCACAGAAAAAAACTGAAAAAACGTGGTCCGCCTATACGCTCACAATCCGCATGCTCACGTAGTGAATCCAGTCCAGTCCAGTCCAGTCCAGAGTCCAGAGTCCAGAGTCCAGGTTTTACAGTGACCCGAAAGCGGGACTGAAGTGAGCTAAATCGGGATAGCGGGACATAACACAAATTTCGGGACTGTCCCGCCGAAATCGGGGCGGTTGGGAGGTATGCTATTATGCCCAAAATTATGCCAGCATAATAATAATAATGTCCACCCCTAGCGCACACGCGCGCTCATCAATCACGCACCACACAATTAAAACACATGACATTGTACGTGTTCACGCTCAAATTTATAGCGCATGCTCACTTCAAGCTCCCCTGGAATGAGAACTAAGAAAATGGATGCTAAAATCATTTTCATCTTGCTAGGAGTGCTTATATCGTGAGTTGTAGGTTGTAGAATAGCTCAGCACTGTAAAAGCTATTAAATTATTAGTAACTACCGCTTGCTTGCTAGCTAAACATTCAACTTAGGCGCTAGCTATAATATTATAGCTATTGTAGCTATGGCTTTGATGTAAGGGAGTAGCCAGAACTGTTTTACTTTTCTATATATATGTAGTTATGTGTATACTTTTGTACCGAGTTAGTGTGGTGAAGAGCCAGTATAATTTTGGACCGTCCAACTGTCTTATAAACCGGATTGATGTTATCCCATGTACTCTTGAGTTTCCAAATATCACAAAACTTCCAGGTCCTAAGTAAGTAGAACTTACAGTATGTATGTCTTTATTATTATAATCACTGTGGATACCACAAGGATATCATCATAGGGCACACTTTACATTACCATGGATACCTACTGAGATATTTTTAGTGTGCGCCTTACTATAGATCACACACTGCCACAATTATTGCTACTTTTCACTTTAATTTTACAAAGCTACTGCAAAGTGCTACAGTTTACCATAAGCCTTGACTGGATTCTTCTCTTTGAGTTTATTATAATGCTTTATTATTGTCTTAAAATCAACCAAGTAGCTATCTTTTATTTGTATTCATTATGAAGCTATTCGTATGGAACACTACAACTTTATAGTTGACCACTTTCTAGTATTGCCTGCCTCAATCCAACCACTTTCTTATTCCAGCAAAAGCTTTTTTTTCAATGTCAGGCACTACTACAAATGTGGCTTATGATTATTGACATGGATTGTTTATTTTGTGGTTCAGTGTCATTGTAGAGACTTAGTTCAAATGGTAAAGGTAAACCTGTGTGGACTGAATTAAATAACAATAATGCTGGATCTGTACTTGAATCCAGGTACCTTTTGAAAAAGGAAAAGTGTCTGTCTACTCAGATGTCCTTTTATTAAGTTGTATAAGAATTTCACTCCCAACAAAGCATTGCCTTATATCTCTCTGACATTGCCTCCTCTTAAATATTTCTCCTACAACATGACCTCCACTCTCATAACATAACATACTTCTTTATAGAGTACTACACTATTACAATAGCTCCATCCTTATTTTGTCCTACATGATGATCATCTATGGCAATTTTGTTGTATTATTTACTCAGTGAATTTGGTGTGTACTATACAAGATTTCGGCAGGGACCATCCGGGTTTCCTGTATGCAAGATTAGACCTAATAAGCATAAGATAAGGAATATTACAGTTATTGGTGGTGAAGAAAAGATAAAGGCTATCTATTCACCTGGATTCACATTGGAACCTCAAGAAGGGTAAGTGATGTTGAGGACTATGACATCTAATACTTTACTCAAGGATATGAAGAGAGGGAGAAGGTCCAATGCTCTTTTAGTAGTCTGAATAGGATTCTATGATAGAAATCTATTACACTACATGCTACTACTATTATTATTATTATTATTATTTTTTTTTTTTTTTGATTTGGGTCTAATAAGATCTTTCTTTACTAGTAACATTATAGCAATAATGTCATTGTTCTGTGCAATAGAAAGAGTGCAGGTAAGTATATAATTAGACAGTCATTGATCTTGTGGCTCTTGACATCATTTTAGTATGTGACTTACTCTCTCTTTGATGTATTTTTGATGACAGGTATGGGAACCAGATTTTTATAAAATATAATATAAAGTGTGAAGAAGGTGAGCTAGCATTTGTGGATGTAGTACATTTTGATTTGGAGGAAGCAAACTGCTTAGACCCAACTCTTAATATAACAAGGTTTGTGTGCCTGGGACAACTATTATAATAAACTTGCAGAGGGGTAGGAGCAAGTTGAAAAGTGGGGGGGGGGGGGGGGCAAATTGCTGATCATGCCCACTTTTTAAAAACTACACCCCTTTTGATTATAGGGCTGGGTTCAAGGGGCATGCTCCCCCAGAAACCTTGAAAAAGAAGTTGCCCTAACCCTATCCCACAAAACATAACTAAAGCCATAAGTATCTCTACTTTTTAGATGTACAAAACACAAAACACAAAAACAATGCATTAAAAATTCTCCTCTCATCATTTATACTGACAAAAATTGAAGAGCAATCCCTTTCAGACTGAGTTCATCTACAATATCTTTATGTACATGTACAAGTAGACTATGTTTAGTCTCTTCTCAGTCTTAGTTGATTGTTGATCTTAAATACACAAGCAGTCGCTTTATTTCAGAGGTAGCAGATGTTATCGGAACAACAAGGTACAGTCGTAATAATTTGTGGATCTCAGAAAAAATCACTTTCTAGGATGAGCTATTATTCATAGCATCACTTATAGTCCGTATTGATGTAACTTTGGGAACAAACCCTTGCTTGGCCACATCAACCAACAGTGGAAGCTGCTTCTCTAGACTAGGAAGATTTAGATCTGAAGCAAAACAGCCATTTCAAATACTCTCAAGCACATTTTCATAGTTTTCACCATTAGCAGCTTTCAGCAAAAGTGATTCTAGACCTAACAATTCTGGAAGAAACTCACTTTGGATCCTCAGCTATAGCAAATAACAGAAAGCCAAGCCTAAGCCCAAATAGGGTTGAGAATTTCTCCAATGCAGCTACAATCCTGCCAGCTTTTAGTCCATATTCGTCACGAGTGGTTGCATTTACTTCACTCGTAGTTTCCATTAGGATAGAGTAGTCCTTCAGTACAGCATCTATAGCAGATGTTCTAGCAGTCCACCTAGTTGTGCACAGGCTTTTGACTGTCACTACTGAATCTGAGTCGGCTTCAGCCAATTTTTGACTAAATAGATGAGACCTTTTTGGTGAGTACTTCATCAGTTTTCCAATCTCCCGCAGATAGACATTTAATAAAAGAGATGTGAAAAAGTGGGAGGGCTGAGCCCCCTCACTTTTAAAAGGGGGGGAGCAATCGCCCCCCCTTGCTCCCCCTTCTCCTACCCCTAAGTAAAGAGGGATACATTGAGCTAAGGTACGATCTTAGAAAATGTGCCAAGTTGTGTGGAGTATCAAACTTTATCTTTTTAGTTTTAGGTTAAAGTATACTAACTTATCTCCAGGATAAAAGTTGAATCATAGCTAGGGCTACCATTGTCAAGATATAGAAGGATGCCATAAACGCCTATTATTGAGAAAATAAAGGGTTATTTTGTATATGAGTAACCATAGACTATAAGATTCTTGGGCCAAGCTTGGCTGAAAGGAAGCTTTTCAAGGTGTGAAATTAAATATTTTACCATAAGTAGCTATACCTTTGTGTATAACAAAGTGTTAGACATGGCAATTTTTCTCAGATTCTGTGAATAATTCACAAGACAAAATCATTTCATACGATTATTTACATATTTCATCTCTACTTACTGCATCTTGAAGTTTCATGACAAAGGCACTATGATAATAACCTCTATTATCATTGTATAGCTACTCTCTGGCAATATAATACATTGATACTCTATCCATGCTTGTATACATATTCTCTATAGGTGTGTGGACTATGTTCAAGTTGTCTGGGGTTATGGTATTGCTGAAAGCTGTGGGATGAACTATTCACAAATTGACAATCTGATTATTAAAGGTGTACATGAATGTATACTGGCGACAGTATGTTAGTCATCATCATTAGTACAGTGCCAGCAATAGTAATTTTTCTAATCCTGGCCGCAACATTGACTGTTTTGTTAATACTTTATTTGTCTAGACGACGTAAAAAATATTACATTACAACTAATACCAGTGAACCTTCCTGTGTCACCATGCCACCAACACATACCCATGAAATTCCATGAAATTAGTCTTGTAGGCCAGACATTTCCTTAAAAAATTTGAGGACACAGCCATACTTGAGTTTAGAATAAAAAATAGATCCCACTTTAACTACCTAGTTTATGAGTGATCAGATTATTGTACGGGTATGAATACAAAGCATAAATTTAACTAGTTAGATCATCCATTTATATGTTATTTTGCCACAGGTGATTTTACAATTATATTTCGATCTAGTTCAAAAAATAGGTACCCTGGGTTTCTTATCTGGATAACCTGCTTTAACAAGACACACTATTGTAAAGATGACCTTGTAAGTTCACATTAATGTTAGAATTCACTATCTTATAATATGATAACTGATAAATTTAGCACATGAGGTCAGTCATGTGATAATGTACGTAGATCAATTTTCTAGATGATGCATGATTGTGGTTATAGCTAATTACATATTAACAGTTTAGTCTCTTGCTGAGAGTGCATAACACCAACAATATTAATTGCTATTAATTTTTGTCCATTAAGGGAACTATCTCATCTCTCTACTAAATGTGACAGGATATGGGCAAAGTGTGCGATGCAAAAAGCTATTGGTACTGTGGGAAAGAGTGTTTCTCCAGCTCTGCAATGATCCTTACGTAAATCATTATTTACTAATGTAGAGAACTGGAGATATAGGCATTGGAAGTTAAGCAACACTTACAAGAAAATGCTGTTTTAAGTTTAGCCGACAGCTAGAAAATAATATTTCAACGTTTGTCCTCGTCACACCCCTAGGCTAAACAAAAAAAAAGTAGAAACAAAGAGTTGGAGCATAAATTCTACGGCTCCCCTGGTTGGAGATTCTTACCCATCATTGAACTAGTCCCCTATCTGTCAAACTAGAGTTGTAACTGATATTTTATAGACTAAAATGAAGTACAGTAGACCTTCACTTATACGGACTCCTTGGGACCAGCACTAGTCCGTATGTGAAGTGTGAAATGATATATTTATGTGAAACTTTTTTTTTGTAATGTATACATGTGACAAAAATTAAAGAAGAAAAAAATGACTGTAGTTTAGTCTACTTTAACTGAGCACATCTTTTAATAGCTAAGTCCTTAAACCAGTGTTAGCAGCTTTACATTAACAAAAGGGGGGGTGGGGCTGCCCATTAGTGGTTAATGATATTCATAACCTGTTGTATCAACCCAATACTAGTATTCATTGTATAAAGTAGTTATAGTTAGCTAGTTAAATAGGCTGGATAATCCAGGAGCAGGATAAGTGAGGGATAAGTGAGGGCTGGATATGCTAGGGTCTACTATAGTTAGCTTGATAGTATAAATAACTATATGTAGATGTTGGCTACTTTCTCCCTGGCTAACTCACTTAGTTACAGCTACTTAGTTGCCATGGTGACATTAATATGTCCTTATTAAATAATAGTCAGTCCACCAACTTTTTTCTGGAGTGGGCTTTTTTAAAAGATTTATTCAACTGGTTAGAAGTGGATTCAGGACACCAAATTTTAACAGAAGATAGGGCAACGTCCATAGTTTATTATGATGTAATACCCGGAGTATTGACACGTGAGCTATAACAGATTGTATCTCAGAATAAATTTCTGCGTGAAAAGTCCCCTTTTCACATACGTACGTATCCTGTCACAAAATGGTTGAGTGATACTATAGAGACTATGTGACTATTTTATCAGAAAACATAATTCAGGGTTCTCTCTAGGAATCCAATCAAGGTCCAGCTTACTAAAACAGGATATGTAATGGGAGAGAAGGTTTGTGTAAGTTTCCTTTCACTTAGCTTCTTTCTCTTGTATTGCATCGATCTATTCATCCCATCATTTCGCTTCCTCTCACTTGAGGTTTTGTGGTCCAGGACTAATATTAAATTTTATCACCCTAAAACATGTCTACTTCCAGCTATTATTTTGTTATAAATTATTATAGTTCTATCAATATTATACTTTAATCCTAGACTTTATATCTTATAGGATTATGTTCCTAATGCTCTAGAGTTTGAAATATTGGATATCCTGAAATCTAAAGTAATCCAGGATGATGTGATGCAAGTAGCTCTAGCCAATGAGAATGCTTATAATCCTATAGTGAGAGCTTATGCAAGTGCAATCATAGAAAAGTATGTATAATAATTATAGCTAAAACAGTTTTGATTTTATATATATTTTTTCTGATGTTGTTGTTGTTACTGTTGTTAACTTAGGCCAGGGGATAGCCAGTTATAAGGCAATGAAGCAGTTGCCTCTATACTATAATCATTCTTGGCTAACTACTTACTTCTAACCCATTAGCTAAAAAGCAGTTTAGAGAACTCAATAAGGTTATGAAGCAACCAAGATTTGAAGAAGGGAGGCTTGGAAGTTTTAAGTGTCCCCTTCTCCTATGTAGTACATTTTGTCTTTAGTTTGGTCTAGAAGCAGCAACATAAGAGAACCCAAGCTTCAAAATATTTCCCGAAAGAGCATTCCCACAGCTAAAATGTAGTTGTTGTGGTTGTGTTTAAGGTAAATAAATTATTATAGCCAGAAATTTACTCTTACATTTACTCCTAATCTGTTAGGACGTAAGTATGTAGAGTGGGAGTGGGGGTATTATAGTAAGTACTTGTTATAGCCGACCTTTATTATTATAACACTTTTCAGGTACTCTGGGACAGAAGAATATAGGATAGCTAAGACATATCATCAGAGCCGATATCAGTGTAATTATCCAGGAGAGCAGCAAGCCTTGATTGCTGGAGACAAGTAAATGTCAAGTTAATTTTGCTAGCTGTGAGGTCTTATAACACACCTAGCTAAATTAGTAATTTAGACACATAATGTGTGACATGATGTTCAAAAGCCTGACATGGTGTTTTGAGTGTCAACAGCCTTCATGAGATAATTATAATAGATATGACACTCATTTAGCTAGTCAGCAGTCTTGCTCATTATAAAGAGCTAGCAAGTATTAGATTAGTTCCCACTTAGCCCTAGCCCTTGCCCTGGCAGTTAAATTAAACTAAGTTGATTGGTTCCCACTTAGCCCTAGCCTAAATTAAACGACTACCAGCTTTTAAATGCAGAAAGTCAGAACAAGTGTCCTTAAGAAACTTCTTCCTTCCAATCACAGCAGCCAGCTGGTGTGGATTGAGTTCTATGCTGGGTATAGATAATGTCTATAGTTTTAGGTGTTTTTACGAAGTGGTCCTGGAAAATTTTCATGCAAGTGCATTCTTTTATTGCACATCTGTCCCCCTACCACATTCATTAAACTCCCCCTTACCACATCCACTTAACTCCTCCTCACCACCCACATCCACTACACTCCCCTCCCTCACACCACATCAACTATAATTTTAATAATGTCTAAATCTATCCCTGTGTAAAGTACATAGATTGTAGTCAGAAAACTGCTTAGATGCTGCCATAGGATTGAATCTGGAATTTGTTAGCAAGTTCTGGCTTCTTTTGTCTAAAAAGAAATGAAAATAGTCCAAGGACTGTAAGAACTCTGTCCTATACCATGACTAGGAGGTGTGTCATTAGCATGTGGTTTTCATTGCCACTCCCACTGAGGCAAGAAATGTATAATTATTATTATTAATGATGCTCTGATGCTCTGTTTATTATTTTTTCATAAACAATCCTCCTTCAGTGAAATTGGTGATTACACAACAAGGATTGATTCTGGAGGCTATTGTTGGATTAGAATTCGATATCAAAGTGTTCGTACTGTTCCTAGAATTAGTGGATTAATGCATATCTATTCACCAGGTTATGATCGGTAAGCAATGTCAATGCCTAAAGATAGCTGACTATTATCAGATAAACCTATTATAGGGATTATCAGACCACACTCAGAGCATAATACTTCAACTTCCTTTCTCACTATTCATTTTTAGCTACTGTATGTACTTAAAATTAATGTTTGGCTGTTTCAAGGCCCAACTCTGCAGAATTCATCATAATATTATTATAATTATACAGCCCCTCTATTTCAACATCCTAAAATGAGGCCACTCCTCTATAATCAGGACACCACAAAACTAGATGCCTAGAAATGTTGTAATGTTGTTCTATTATGATTCTATATAGTAGGAGATATGATAGTAATAAATTTGTGGAGTACAACATAAAATGTGAAGATGGTGAGATGGTATACATGGAGATAGAAGACTTTAGGTTGAATGCTGCAACATGTAATTCAAGGTACGTTTTGGTGGACTTTGTAATGGTGTTTTTATTTCTTGACAGAAAATATACCATCTGAAAATATACTTAGCTATGTATTACTGTGTTTATATAGGTGTATAGACTATGTTCAAGTGTCTGGGGAATTTGGAATACTATTTGATGCTTGTGGGGCAGGCCCACCAAGTTCATCCTACATAGTTCCAGCAGGTACTTACACAAATGTAGGCCAACATAATTATTATTGCTAGCTAATAGTAGGCTAACTGGTCTCTAACAAACATTGTAATGTGTTAAGCTTTTTTTCTAAACCTTCTGCTACTTAAATCAACTGTATATTGACTAACAGATACTTTCCAAGTAATATTTCGGAGTTATAGTTCATTTTCTGGATATTTCCATATTACCATATTATGTTTGAGTGGAAAGCCTCAAAGCTATAGAACAAGAGGAAAGAGAAGCTCTCCTGTTAAGACTCAATGTGGAGATGGTCTTGTAAGTTCACACTATTATACATAGCTAAAGTATTAGGTCAGCTAATCACATAGCTAGCTATAGTGAAGAACCAGTCAATGTAGTCACTCTGCATCTATGGGATCATAGGATATCTTGTCTTTATCCTGTCCCACTCTGGATTTTATAATGGCAGTAGGTAACAGTAACCGTTGAATGTGACTAAATTCTTTGTATGTATCCTGTCCTATTATTACTCAAATGGATGGGGCAATTAGTACCACTTCCAGAATAGTAAAGGTAGTTTTAAATGCTTGAGGGAGGATGACAGGAATGTAGCCTTAGCCCATAGCTAAATAATTCAATGATAGACTGATATTAAAGGTGCTTATACACTCTCCTTCAACCAAAATAACTATAGCTGGTGAATAGATGGAACTGTTTGGAGTAGCAACATGCTGCAAGCATTGGTTTATAACTTTACCACATATATAGCTAACTAAAATTGTAGCTATTGAGATATCCTATGTTTAGATAAATTTACAAATTTCAGGTAAGCTAAGGAATCTAGGAATAATAATAGGTAAAATTGGGGGGATAATGGATACTTTTGCACAAAAAATAATAATTATATATATCATGCTGGTATGTTTGATACTAATAATTAGCAATATTATTAGTATGTACATGCTAAATTAAAATTAAAATTAACCTAAAAGATGTTTCCACTTTTAAAGTCACTGCTACTTTGATCCTACAAAAATAAATGACCTTAAGCCTACCAGCAGTGATGTTGCCAACTTTAGTGCACTTTCCTTCCTAGAAGTAGATGGGATAAAGAGTTAGCTAGCTACTTATATGGCCTTGGCTGGTGGTCTGGTTGTCCAGTAAACTTAACTGGTGGAAAAGGCATGAGCAAGAACTTCCACAATGTTAAAAGCTTGTAAGGCATGCCTCCTCCTACAGTCATCCTCTGCTGCTGCTGAGAGAGTATTTTCTTTGCTACAAAATTCTTTCACGGACTGCAGACACACTCATTATAGGCAGCATCTGTCATGCTTCATTCTAACTATAGGGACAACTGAGCAATGAACTATAATGTCATTGTTTTTGCAACTAAAATGAGATATAATATAGTATACATTGATATTTGGGAATCCTGTGGGAATCTTAAGTAACTTTGAGAGAACAATAGGTAAGAATCCGAGAATGGCATCTTGGGTAAAATTTGGAGCATAATTTATCTAAGCCTAGTGGCGGCTAGCTGTACCTGGCTCTCTCTTTCACTGTACTCTATGTCACAACGCTGTGTTTTCAATTTTTACTCCATATATTGTTTGGACACATGGAATACTTGTTCTAGACCAGATAATAGAGCACTTACCTATGTAGCTGGAGTTGCATGCAAAATATGGACCTAGTCCCCATAAATGGTTCCTGAGATGGAGGGCTGTTTAACTTGAAAGGGTGACTGTTCAAAACATGGATAATAATTTAACCCATCCTTCCAACTTTTATTGAGTGTAGTAATGTTATGACACTTTATAGATCATTGCTTGTAGCCTGTTGCTATTCCAAGCAGTTCCAATTAGTTTTTTCATCTCTCAGATATTATTATGTGCATGATTGTGCATTTGTTTGTCAAGCATTCTAATACATTTCACAAGTAGCTATTTTGTGTTGAAGTTGATTTGTTTCTGTTCTTTGGGTGCTATGTATATTTTATTGCCTATAGTTGATTTAGTCATCTATTATCTTGGTCTCAGTAGTAGTAGCTAATGACAGTGATAAACAAAATTAATATTATTGTAATATTTTCAATAGGATAATGAAGCATATCATCAAGATTTTATGCAGCGAATAAAGAGACAAGTAGGAACAAGGAAAATTGGAGACACATTAACATCAAGAAGAATCAATGTTTTGTATGGAATGAATGTGACATACATCAATAATACAATTAACTTTATTAATAGCAAGAATGGCCAGATTATACCCAATATGAGGTAATGTTAATACTTCAGACTTTTTGGGAAAAGGTACAATTTCACAAATTAAGTTATTAAGTATAGTGCTAGGACGTGCTTTTAGCTGCATGCTCACCCACTTTTGCAGCCTTCCACTTGCTGAAATTTAGTGTGGTAGTACTAGAAGCATGGTACTTGCCTCTGAGAAATGGTATTATAATCATAATTCAAACAAAAAAGGCTGTACTGAAAAAGTTCGAAATTGTACCTTTTCCCAGACACAGTCACAAATTTTTAGATACATGACAAGTTCATTGGTAAGGAAATAATGTCTAGCCTCTAGAGAGGTGGGTTTTATCACACACCCTTAACTTCTGTGTCACCCTTGCATAGAAGTGTTAAAGAAAATCCTTCCCGGATAAAATTACATTCCAGTATAATATTATCTAGCTATTATTATGTAGCATATTTAATATTGAGACCTTGCACACTTACCATCTCAACGGTGATGTGATTGACTACAATGTGAGTACTTCCTTGAGATTCAGTGGTCCAGGACCAATGTTCATCACCTCAAAACATGTCTACTTCCAGCTGTTTATAACCAACACCACAGTAAGCAAACTAAGGGACCTGCACCACATCATAGAGATAGAAATGAGGGGAGAAGGGAGGTGAGATAAGAAACCTTTGTTGTGATTGTAAGGAAATTAAATACATAATAGGATTGCAAGAGTCACTCAAGGTAGTTGTGGTTATTAAAAGTTTCAGCATGCACAACTAGCATACTTGCCTCCTCACTACATTTAAACAGTTTCTTATAATTATGTATGCTCTTTATAATTTATCGTATTGCAGCTATTTCATTCTACTTACTTGTTTGTGTTATAGGGTGTTGTTCCTAATGCTACAGAGCTTGAAATACTGAAGATCCTGAAATCTGATGTGCTCTTAGATAATGTGGTGCTAGTAGCTGTAGCCAACGAGAAGGCTTGTAACCCTGTAGTGAGAGGCTATGCTGAATCAGTTCTTGGAATGTACATAATTAATAATTATAGGGCAGACTAACTGTTGTTGTTGTTGATACTGTTAATGCTATTGTTACTGTTGTTATTGTTGACTCTCTTTACTGTGGTGAAGAGTGGTTGATTCTTTAATTAACAGCTTCCTTTTACAATGTACATAGCTACATGTATAACATGCAGCGTTGCTATTCTAATACAGTACACTTTATGTAGTACTCCTTCAAATAATGTTGAAGGATTAAATGCTAAGTTTGAGCAATATATAAAGTATAATAATACTGCATAGAAGAAAATAGTGCTTTTGTAATATAATTAAGCTAACTTATTCATAATCATGATAAGTGACCTACGTATATATTTCCTGATAATTAATTTAATTTTGTTACTATAAACAGGGTAGACTCTACAACATTAGCAGTACTGAGAGAAAGATCTATGATACGTAAGACAATGGGAATTAAGCTATGTGTACTTATTATAAATATAATAATAATAATAATATATATAGCTACTATTCAAGTTGTGTATATAAAATAATTATTATTTAAAAAATTATCTTGACATAAACTTGGTAACTTTCAAACTGAACATGGGGGACATTAAATGCATGAACAACATATTTTATGATTACAAATTAGAAATAATATTGTTAGTTTGAAAGATTTCAGGAGTAACATGTTTCATTCCAATAATTATATTCAAGTGGACTAAATAATATAATACCATGCCACGTAGACAACAATCATAACATTAAATTCTGTTGGCTCATGAAAATAGTGATTATTTTATTAAAAATATAATGATTATTTTATTCTTATGAATTTTTGCAGTTCTATGATAGATAATAATAATATATTCACTGCCTGTACAATAATAATTAATGCACATCTATAATAGGATTAACAATTAAATGTCATAAATAATTATTATACTGTAGGTCTGGTAGGTGGAGCCAAACCTAGTGAAGGTCGTGTGGAAGTCCTTTACAGAAGAATTTGGGGTACAGTGTGTGACGACTATTGGGACATCAATGATGGAAATGTAAGTATAACAATTATCATCTGCAGCTTAATATGTCAGATTAATTGTTATACGTACACAAGGAGTAACTAATTATTATAAAGGTAGCTATTATCACTTATCCATCAGCAGAGTTATACAGTATGTTATAGAACCTCCAAATAATAGATCCTCTGAAATAAGGACTACTTTTGTACAAAAAATGCACCATTTAGTGTATAAGTTAAGGACAACCTCCTTATAAAAGACAGCAGACCTGATTAGTATTGTAGGTTGTGTGAGTAACTGCTTGCACTTATTAACTTATAGGTTGTGTGTAAACAGCTGGGTTATATTAGAGCCACAAAAGTCACCAATGGAGCAACATTTGGACAAGGAACAGGATCTATCTGGATGGATGATGTCCACTGTAGGGGAACAGAAAGAGCTCTGAGTCACTGCATCTATACTAGAAATCATGACTGTGGTCATTGGGAAGATGCTGGAGTGGTATGTGAAGGTAAGTGGATGGTATAGGTCTACAAATGCATCTGTTTCAAAATACAGTAAAACTTAGATTTACAATATATATCTGTTCCAGAATTGAGTTAAAAGCACAATAGATACTAAATGTATGCTGGAATGGTCATTGAAGTGAATGGATGGATGGATGAAAGTTTTATTTGGAAATGTAGAGGTTGTGTATAATATTATTGTAATGTACTGATGATAACTTGTGAACTCTGAACCTTAGTCATTTATCATTACTGTTGCATGCTCAGTTAGATGTCATCATGAATAATCTTTATCATTGATCTGTGCACAATAATCAGTTTTTCATAGAGATTCAAAAACACGTGTAACTGGTGTTACGTAGCTAAGTTAGCTATAGCTAGCCTAAGTTGTGAGTCCTAGCTAGACACTAAAAGTTGAGGACATCACAATAATTATGCTTACCCTTAGTTGTAGCTCCATATTATGTACGTATGTATGTGTTAAAAATTAGGCCTAAAGGTACAAATATAGGACTGCTGAATACAATAAACATAATATCATAATTATTTAGCTGTACTATGTTACTGAGGTTGTCCTCATTTAGGAGGGGAGGTTCTATTGTAATTACCAGTATGTTTTCTATCTTTTTAATAGAATGGACACTCCCTATCAGACTAGTGAATGGGGCTACCCCAACAGAGGGTCGTGTGGAGATTAATGTGAATGGGACATGGGGTACTGTGTGTGATGATGGCTGGAGTCCAAACGATGCTCGTGTTGTGTGCAGACAACTTGGTTACTGTGGATATGAGGCATTGTCCTATTACGAACACAACTTTGGGAGAGGAATTGGTAAATTTGCTGGTGATGCAAGTTAGTCATAGATCAAGGAATCCCATGGATGATAATAGTGTGTGTGTGTATGATATAATATAATTATTATATTCGTACAGGACTTCACTTAATAAACAAACATTCAGGGAAGTACGTACGTATGCATGCTTTAGAGTTTCTATAACTGATCTATTGTGAAGTTCTTGATGAAATTATTTAAACAAAAAGAACATAACATAATTATATACTATACCTACCTAGCTACCAATTAATGGTTGAATCCACTGGTTTGATGATATACATAAAACACATTGTACTCTTTGTTGTAAAATTTTGATTATATAGCTACTAAGCAGAAATTACTTGAAGTGTCTCCCATAAGCCATTATAATTATTATAAATCTGAATGTGTGTGTATATGTGTGTACATGTGTGTATTTATAGGTCCTATATTTATGGATAATGTTGGATGTCTTGGGACAGAGAGTTCTCTACTAGAATGTAGTCATCGTGGTGGTATTGGAGTTTATCATAACTGTAGTCATTCTGAGGATGCTGGTGTTCGCTGCACAAGTAAGAATAATTTTAACTAGTAAAAAAGATTTCATGAACTTTCTGAAAATGGTTGTAGGTTCAATCAATAGTTTACACACTACATGTAGACAGGGAAGTAAATAGCTAAAAATTTTGTACCACCTTCTATTTATTCACGGGCAAAATTTATTCACTATTCATGTGTACCATATTTCAAATGCAAAGGAGAAGTGTAATTAGAAAAGGATGAAGCTGACACTAAAATTGAACCAAAAAATAAAATAAGAGCCATCACTTACCATTTTGAGGACAACTTATTCCTTCCCAAGACTGCAAACACTAGTTGACTACTTATCAAATGACCAATCTTCCAGCCAACATTATACATAGGTTTGTATACCACCCTGCTGCAAAGTTAACTTTATGTTTCATAAGCCGTGCATGCCACTGACCACATAGAGTTCATGTGACTCCGAATAATTAACAGCATATTGGGTGCTTGACCAAGTGGGTGCTTAACTATGGCCACATTTCATAATGCATCATTTGTCTGGGGTTGAAGGAACTCAAGTGAATGCATGAGAGTGGACTTAATAGTACATACAACTCTTAGCTATAACCAATAGATCTGTCAAACATTCAGTAAATACAACATACAGCTACATACATTACTCTGATAGTATGTGGGAAGTTATTTTAATTATTCAATATTATGCAATAACTCTGTGTATATCTCTTTCTCTAGATGTCAGGTTAATGGGTGGAACTACCTCAGCTGAAGGTCGTGTGGAGGTGTGTGTGAATGGAATATGGGGAACTGTGTGTGATGACATTTGGGATGTTATCAATGTTCGTGTTGTGTGCAAACAACTTGGTTACCATGGAGGTACCACTGCTCCCCACCTCTACTATGGCCAAGGAACAGGTAAAGAATTATTCTTATAATAAACGCCTGATATTAATATACTTGGTACATTATCTAATTAGACTAGAGAGGTAGCCACTGATCTAATACCTTATGTAATTACACTAGAAAAACTAGTCACTGACTTAACATGAATCAAAAGCCTGGTGAATAAAAATGACGAGCAAGCCTTGATCATTTGTGATTATAATTCTATTATTAGGTCCTATACATTTGGATGATGTTAGATGTCGTGGGACAGAGAATTCTTTACTAGAATGTAGTCATCCTGGTATTGGTATCCACAACTGTAATAATCATGAGGATGTTGGTGTGCGCTGTTCAAGTAAGAACACTGGTAGCTGTGCAACTAGTTAAACTATAGCTATTTCATAACAGAGTCTGTTGAACAAGAAGTATATCAGATTAGAATGTTCCTATTATATGTTATTGTAAACATAGTAAGGAGACAATTATTATATTATACTCACTGCACTTTATAGAATAACTCAAAGCCTCCAAGTTTATGCGTCAAAAATAGCATTAATTTTATTGTTGGAATCCATTACTGTAGTCATGATGTTCAAGTAAAATATGCATAATAAAACCTTAGGATTTGGAATAAGTATAGGTCACTATCTAAAATTTCAGACACCAACCCACAAGTTAGTAACAGAGAGCAGAGTTGAGTCCATTATGTGGACAGACTATTATTTCTAAAAGTAAATACGACTGTGGCAACCATAGTGAAAGACAAGAGAGAAGAATGGGGTGTTAGCTACATAGAACTAGAGCCATTAAATTGCTATAGGAGTGATTTGTGTATGTTATTATTATGACCACTAACAAAGAACTTTAACATGACTTCCTATTATTCGTTACTGTGATAACAAATCAGCACAGAATTCAACTGATCAAGAAAAAGTTGATGGCATATTGAGCAGCTAGCCAAGTGGCATGCAGCTAACTATAAGACCAACCACATTTCATAATTTTAATGGATAGAAATCTATTTATTGTTCCAGCCTCAAGTGGTTCAAGGGAACCAGAATGGACTTTTTAGTATATCCTACTCATAGCTATCAAACTGATCTAGCATAGAGTAGAAATGCATACATTATAGATCTATGTTTCCTATGTGCAAATTTTAATGATATTTAATCTGCGCATGTGTGTAATAATATCTGCATACATATCTGTCTGTTTGTCTATATACGTAGTTCTCAGACTAGTGGGTGGAGCTACCTCAGCAGAGGGTCGTGTGGAGGTTAATGTGAATGGAACATGGGGAACAGTGTGTGATGACCTATGGACTATTAACAATACTCGTGTTGTGTGCAGACAGCTTGGTTATGATGAAGGTACCACTGCTCCACGCCTCTACTATGGTCCAGGAACTGGTAAAATAATATTGTGTTTGAACCATGATAACATCTGATATTGGTACATCATGTAATTAGGCTAGAGAAGCTAGCCGCTGACTTATCATGAATCAAAAGCCTCATGAACAGAAATGACAAGAAAACATTATAATTTTGTGATATAGGTCCTATACATTTGGATAATGTTGGATGTCTTGGGACAGAGAGGTCTCTACTAGAATGCAGTCATCCTGGTGTTGGATCCTACAACTGTAATCATTATTATGATGTTGGTGTGTGCTGTTCAAGTAAGAATTATTATTATGTAGCTATGCAACAATTATTTCAAAACAGAATCTGTTTGAACCAGAAGTATATCAGATTAGAATGTTCCTAAGTATAAATGTTATACTACACTTGCTAGAAATTCTCACTGCATTATATAAAGTCTTAAAGTATATACACTGCTAATGTTAGAAAAAAATTTGTTGTTGGAGTCCATTACTGTAGTCATCATAATAGCAATGTTCAAGTAAAATTCAGACCAATTGTACAAAAGGCTTGTACCAAAATCTAACCTTTTCACTTTATCAACCATTTCTCTTGTTGTATGTACATAGCCTCCTGCAGCAAACTCTTTCCCTCAAGCCAGTGGCCATGACACCTTCTCCAGCACCAGTTTAGAGGATCCCATTTCGCCCTGATGTGTGCATTGAACAAAATAATTATAATTGTCATTAATCAAAACTTTAGCTATTTATAGAGATTAGTAATAGAAGAGCTATGAGTGAACTTTAGCTATTTAGATTATGTAGATTTGCTATTGACTGTCATAATTGAGTTATATACTTGTTTTGATTGATTTAAGTTATTGAGTATTTTTAATGATTATTAGTTGTGTTTTTTAGTCATATAAATATTGAGTATGTACAAAACTTGGTAATACATAATAATGTAGCTAAGGTAACAACTTTATTCTTGACCTATAATAGTCACACTCAAATAGTTACAATTAATCCATTCCCTTCTCCCCACTTGTGCATGTAAACAGGATCTTGTGTGCTTTATCATTAGCTACTCTCAACCTCCTTGAAACAGAATAAAAATGTAGATTTTAGATGGTGAATGTGTGGATGCTGTCAGCCTGTGGTAGCTATGCTACAGTTTACTGCCACTCGGTGGGTCTATGATTGTCTCTCTCCTTCAACCACACAACAGCACTAGCTGGACAAATCTCTGTTGGAATACTCAAACATTTCATGGTATTATCCACACCAAATTTTTCCCCTTTAAGTAGCTATTACCTGATGACACAAACCAATGCAGTTGGAACCAGCTGTTTATTAACAACAAAATTGTGTCTCCATTATCATCTTGTCAGGAGCGCTTTTATCATGAGTTGTAGACTAGCTCAGCAACCTAATTATTTATATATACGTAGCAGGTATAATTATAATTATAGTAGCCAGCTTGTTAGCTGAACATGCATGTTAGCTAGATATATAGATTATAGAGTTTTGCTATGTTTAGATGTAAGGGTTAAGTATTGTCTACATAGCCAGAGCTTTCTTATTTTTCCTGCACTCCATGTGGAGACTTTTGAACAGAAAATTGTCTGTGGATGGATCAAGGCCAAAAGTAGAGTTCTGTGGATTTTTCTGCTTATTGCTGATTTTATTTTTTTTTCTAAATATAGTGTCCCTCTATCTAGTTGATTAGCAATGTTCAATGCAAGTAGTAGTAACCAAAGTATTTGTGAGTCTTCTAGCTCTACATAGGTGTAGGAAGATGATTTTATATGGGGTGGCCAGCTCAGTGCATACCTCTCAACTCTCACCATTTGATGGTGAGACTCAAGATTTCAATGCATTTCTCAAGATCTCACCATGATCTGGCTAATTCTCACCATGTTGGCTATTATTATGCTGGCATAATTTTGAGAATAATAGGTGTATGTGAGCATAGGGAATTATGCAATAATAGGCAATTTTGTTTGAGTGTAACAATTCCAAAATAGCTAGTAATACTAGCTATCTCTAACAGTGCAAGCAAATGTGGTGATTACTGGTTATAGTGGTTCTACATGTAGGGTATATTAGTATTATTGATACAAATGAGTTCGGCACTTCTGGGAAGCAGAATGTGTATTTTCCATGCTTGAAAGTTGACCAATAAAAAGAAGAAGCATCTGTAATGCTACAATAATATATAACTAATCATCATCATCCAAAAACTCAAACTGTTTGCTGAATATGAGAATACTAGGGGAATACTAGGGGAATACTAGGGGAATAATAGGGTCACAGTTAAAGAATAGTAGGCAATTTTTTGGAATAGGAGAATAGAATAATGGGCTAAAATTTTAGCATAATTTGGATAAGCCTAATGTTGGTTTTCAATAACCACCAGGCATGTAGAACTGTGGTTTTTTGGTGTCAGCCAGCTGTCACCTTTGACCTACTAGCAGCTACCAAGCATGGCTTCAACCAGTAACTTTTGAGAATGAATTAGTTCCTTCACCAAAAAAAAGTACACAGGAGCAGAAAAAAATAAATTTAATAGTGAGTGGAAGAAGGAAATATGCCAGTTCAGTGCTGACCATAATCATATCAGATTTATTGTGGGGTTACTTACAAGGTGTAAAAGTTCCAGGTATATCACCACGGTTTGATTTGCTATTTAGGGTGGCTGAAACAATCCCCCACTCTAATGCTGGTGAAGAAAGGATGTTCTCATACATTTCAAAAAAAAAAAAAAAAAAAAAAAAAAAAAAACTAGCAGAAGTTCATTGCAACTTGATGGCACACTATCTTCTTTAATGGTTATTAAAATGCATAAAAGATCCACTAAGGTGAAAACCAACAATGAGAAAAAGCAAAAAAAGCAAGTTGATCTTATAATTCAGAGCATGATATTGTTGTTACTTGTTGCTGTTCTGTTTTTGAGGCTATGTATGTAAGGTGCACGTTAGTGCTATATAGTATCTCACCATTTTCTATCTCTAGAGGTTGAGAGGTCTGCTCAGTGTTGAATGTGAGTAACATGTAACGCATGGCCATAAGGCTATATATGGTAAGGGAAAGGGTGGGGGAGGGGGATGGATGTGCCCTCTCCCACATAGCAGCAAGTCAGCACAGGTGCTAGCTGACATCATTCTTACTCCTGTTTAAAAAGGTCACGTCTCATCACATTAACACACAAAAACAAAAATTATAATGCTTTCCAAAATAGCTAATTGGCTCGACATGAATTAACAGATACAAAAATTTTTGCTGTAGTTTTTAAATTGAGTTCATCACTTTTAGATGATAACAAAAATAAAATTGTTAAGTCTGCATTTAGACATAGTATATACTTCAATAAGTCTTTTATCTTACAAAGGGAAGAAAAGGATCTAGCAGAAGTGGCAGGAAAATTAATCATCAAAAGTTTGTCAATTTCACTTCTAAGCTATGTGTTCACTAACCTTGAGAAGGCAATTTAGAAAAAAACCTGCCCAGTCTCTTCTGTCTTTGTGACATGATTGCAGCTGCAAGAAGCAGGTCTGATCAGCTGAGCTAGCTATTTTAAAGGCTTAACAAGCAATAAGATTGCAAGCCTGGCAGCATTCAAGTCAAGGCTCTAAATTTTATTCACTATTTGTGTGCTTGTAGCTACAAACTGAGTCTTTACAGGTGAACTTAGTTACAAGCCAGAATTTTTTAGGATGGCCAAGGCCAAAACTTAGGGTGGCCAGGGCCACCCTGGCCACCCTGCTTCCTAGCCTATGCTCTATATCTGGGGACAAAAGTGGGGATATGAATCTCCACCACACACAATCACCAGGTCCTTGTTTACTCTGTGGATTTTTTTAGACAGCAACCTGGCAACACTATTAATAAAATTTTTTTAATTTGTATATAATAGTTGGACATTCACACAGGAAATAATAATCGAATTCACCACACCCTTTTCACTCGAAAGAAAAAAGAATTTTAAAAATAATTATGGCGCATGCTCTTTAAGGCCTCACGGCTCTCTAAAAAATGGATGTTAAGGTCGTTGTCATCTTGCTAGGAGTGTTTATATCGTGAGTCGTAGAATAGCTCAACATCCTAACAAAGCGACCTAATTATAGTAGCTAGCTTAATAGCTACCTGAACATAATAATTATAACCTAGACGTTAGCTATAACTAGATTGTAAGATTTGCCTATGTTTAGATGTAAGGGTTAGCTAAGTGTTGTCTACAGTAGCCAGAACTGTTAAGTATGTAGTTATGTATGTACTTGTGTATTGACTTAGTGTTAGTGTGGTGAAGAGCCAGAATCTTGGACCAAACAACTGTCTTATCAGCCGAACTGATATTGTCCCATGTAAGCGTGTTTCTCCAAAGAAAACAAGACTTCCAGGTCCAAAGTAAGTAGTGTATACATGTGTCTTTATAATTGTAATTACAATGGATACCACAATATATCATAGAGCACACATTCCTATGGATACTAGTGTGCACATTACTGTAGATCTCACACTTTTCACTTTAAAATTTCAAAGCTACTACAAACTGCTGCATAATTATAGTTTACCCTCAGCCTTCACTGCCTTGAAATAGTATGTTTTACTGTGAACTCAACCTCAGCTATTGTGGTACTCATTATTTATGTGAACACTAAAAATGTTTTCTCAGTTGACCATTTTGATGTCTTGATCCAGTCATATTCCCTGTAGCAACAAAGCAGTGTAACCATCTGTCAGTTGTTTTGATATGGTTTTGCTCAATACTTGACACTGCAAATGTGGTTTCATAAACAACTAATGGTCACAGATTGTTTAAAAGTAGTGCTAAATTGTGGTTCACTGAGTCATTGTTACTTAAATAGTCATTTTAATATGCAGAAAATTTTAATATGCAGAAACTAAATTCACAGGGTACATGAAATTCATGTGTAAACTTAATAATATCTCTAGCCTTGAACTCGGGCTTCTTTTGGCAGGAAGGTAAGAGATACAATATCTGTATCCTGTGCATACATTAAATTCCTAGAAGGGCTTGGAATTCAAGTGGAGACCTTGTTTCAAGATTATGCTTACTCCATAATATTCAGTCCCAGCATTGCTTCATTAATAATTATTCATGAAGGTTCTCAATTAAAACCCATTTGCATTCCTAAGATATAGTGATAAATGATGTTACATGATTATTATACTCACCCCTTTCAAGCTGTAATTAGACATGGTCCTACAAACATCTCAACTTCTCTCTCCTATATACACCTCTCATACAACATGACCTTTTTTACCTTTCCTATATTCAATTCTACATATAGCTACTTCTACAACGTGACCTCCTCTACTCTATAGCATACTTCTTCATGGAGTACTACTCTGTTACAATAGCTTTATCCTTACATGATGATCAAAGATAACAATTTTGTTGTATTTTTTACTCAGTCAATGTGGTGTGTACTCTACAAGATTTCGGCAGGGATCAGCTGGATATCCTAAGTGCGATATTAGAAATAAAGACCATAAGATAAGGGATATTAGGATTATTGGGGATAAAAACAAAGTAAGGATTATCTATTCACCTGGATTCACATTGGAACATCAAGAAAAGTAAGTGATGTTGACTACTGACATCTATCTAACACATTACTCAAGGTGAGGAGAGAGAGAGGGAGGGTCCATTGCTCTATTAGTATTCTGAATAGAATTCTATGATAGAAATCTGCTAGCTACACTATTATTTTTCTTTCATTTGGGTCTAATAGAAGCTTTTCTTACTTGTACATGATACATGTAGTAATAATGTTAATTGTTCAGTGAATAGAAAGAGCGTGTAATAAGACAGTCATTGATCTTCTGGTTTTTGACCCACTCATTTTAGTGACTTACTCACTCTTTGTATTTTTGATGACAGATATGGGAACCAGATGTTGGTAAACTGTAGTATAAAGTGTGAAGATGGCAAGATAGCATTCTTTAATATAACAAATCTAGATTTGGAGGAAAAGAATTGTATGGACCCTAATCTGGGGAAAAAAAGGTTTGTCAGGGTTGTGTGCGCATGCATGTTATTGTCAATATTGTCGATGCCTTGAAATATAACTAAATGTGTATTACACACTTTTTAATGTGGTAAGATGATATTTTATGAGAACAGATTTTAAATTGCTATAGGTGTTGGTAGCAATAATAATTAGCCATATTCACAGGTATGTCAGAGGCAGAGTTCCCCCTTTCTGCTTCTAAACCCATTACATTATCTCATTATTGGCTTTTGTGGTTATGTATTTCACACTACTGTAATATACTATCATTGCTAATGCCTTTACACTATGTGCTGAAGAAGGAATGCACATCCCCATCCTAAGTGTTGTGGTCTTTGGCCAAAGATACAGCCCCCCTTCTATTATGCTATGCTCTGATTCCTGAACTTTTACCTATTATGCTTTTTAAAATGTGCCTATTATTCCTCAATTATGCTGCAATAAACAAATCATTGGGAGTTGTATTTTAGTATAATGGAGGCTTCAACATAGTCCTCTAAAGTATTTTGCTGTTGGTCATTAAATGAATTGTTGAGTGGAGAAAACACCCTTTCGGACATTTAATTAAAACCCATTCAGTCTATGTGGCACTAGACTGCTAGTAGTAGCACCACAGCACCCTAACCCACAGTACACTTGACACATGCAAATGGGAGTCATTAATTTGGCTGAACAAGACACCTTGGTAGACACTAAACATTATTATAGACTACACACCATTCGCCAATGAAAAAAAATAGCCTATTGTGCTCAATTATGCCCTGAAAGAAATTATGCTCCAATTTAGCCTATTATGCTAAAAGAATATGCGGCTTAATTTACTCATCCCTACCCCTTTTACAAACTGCCCCTGTACATGTACATATCATAATACATAACCACATGTACATATCCAAATGTACATTACACAGCCACATGTACATATCCAAATGTACATTACACAGCCACATGTACATGTACATTTACATAGCACAATATTATACATGTACGTATGTGCCTGTATAATAATTATCAACATGTACATGTAGAATAATATAGGGATATGCAAAAGTTTGTGCAATGCTAGCATATAAAGATGAGTAAATTTCAGTAAAACTAGTTTTTGACTGTTTTGTCGGAGATAAGAGTGTGCTAATTTGCTAAATGAGCAATAGTGAATCATGATAACATTAAGTGATGCCAACATAATGTACATGTAGTTACATGCATACATCACTGTAACATGCATGCAGCTTGCATAAGATTTCCTAGGACCTTTTGTCGGCAAATTTAGTAAGCATAATAGGCAGTTCCTTGGAGCATTATAGGGCTGGCTATTGGAGCATAGCATTTGCATGTCTCTCAATATAATATTACTTGTGTACATGTACATTTATATAATATATAACCACCATTTTTATTATGCACATGTATAACAATATATATATATACTGTATGTAATGTTCTTGTTCCTTCATACTGAAAGGACTGAATATTGAAGTGGTCAGACCATGGCTAAACCCTCTGTATTGTGACCATAAGTCTGCTCATTAAGGTTTCACTAAGATGTTTATTTATAGGTGTGTAGACTATGTGCAAGTGGATCGAGGTGGATTTGGAGTCACTGAAAGTTGTGGGACGGATGCATCAGAAAACACTAATCAATTTGAACTAGGTTTGAACAAGAAAATAGTCATACCTATGTAACAACTTCTTTGAGTTCCTTGTCTTACAAACATGCTATAGGTAATATCACCATTATCTTTCGAACCAATAGCAAGAATCGTTACCCTGGTTTTGCTGCCAACATAATCTGCTTTAATAGAAGTATTGCTAAACAAGAAGGTTGCACACGACCACTCAGAGAAGGCAATGATTCTGTAGCTAATGAAGACCCAACCATGCAGCAAAGCGGACAGAGAAGAAAGAGAAATTTGGAAATGTTTGTAAGTTCCTCCTTGACTTCAGTAATATGTATTAGTTAGATGTACAGCTCTGTTTCATTGAGATAATAGCTACTAGCATTGCTTAATGCAGTGATACAGAATCACTAATTACTCACCAGTCCTGCCACCAGAGAGTCTGGTTCTAATTAAGGTTACAGTATACAATCAGCTTTATTGTCAAAATACTTTAAGTTTTGTGTGCATAACTTGTATAAGAATGTGTTAGAGTTAGGCCCTGTTGAATTTTCTACCTAACAATCTAAACCTGAGATATCATCCTTTACCTTTTCAGTGTTTCATTATGAAATCTCAATGAGATTATCTAGGTCAAGGCAAAAGCTTTTTGGATAAAATTTTCACATACTAATATTCATCTAATTTTTTGTCCTAGAATGTTGGTGACCAGTGTACTTGAATGAACCATCTTTCCTTGGTCCTTTGACCAAAACTAAGCTAAAAGCTTCATAGACCACAGCTGTCCTTAGAATGTTGGTTTCTTTTGAATGTCAAATATTTGGCTAAGAAAATGAAATCTGCATGGTTAAAACAGCCATGGCCTAATCTGGCTAGGTGGTTTTTGCTACGTAAACAGAGGCAGTTAGCCAGTTTAGAAGGGAAAATTCAAAAGTCTTCTGTAGTTACGTATATGTAGCTAAATTCCAAGAGCTGTAATCCTCAATCTATCAATCTATTTTCTCTACATCTTTACTTATTCAGACATCTGCAAAAGGTATGCCACAATAATGTGTGTCCATAGGGATAGGTGTGGAATGGGAAGGTGAACTGGGTATATACCTGTACCCACACCACCACCCCCAACCCAGCTTTCCAGGCCAGTCTCTTTAGGAAGTGAATGTTGGTTCACAATTTTTTGGGCTCTCTTGGAATCCAATAGCCTTACAACTGTCATGTGATTGCTTTGACCTCTTTAGTGTGTGAGTAAGCACTTTTATAAACTATCTAAATTCCTCAGCTAGCAGTATTACCAGATCTTTCTCATTTTGAAGCTGTCCAGCAAGACTAGTACTTTACCCCACCTAACTATGACTAATAATTGGGGGCAAACAGAAAGAGCCCCACACTAGGGGATGGATTGAGAGAGTATACTCTTCCATAAATAAGTTTTCTTAATGACTCCTTTGTTGATGATGGATGATGGACTCTATTAGCTATAATACTATCATTTGTGCTCAGATTATGGGACATTAAGTTATTATTCAATTGACTCATGAATGAAGTAATAATTTATGCTAATATGTAGCATGAGCAGTGGAAGCGTCGTGCAGCTTATATTGAGCGAATGAAGAGACAGGTAGGAGGGGATAGGTTCCGATTTATGGAGATAAAAGTTACCCACGGAGAGAACGTGACATACTCCAATAAGAAACTTGAATTCATTGATAACCGGAATAATAAGACCATACCAGGAAGGAGGTGTGTACTGTATCAGTATAGCTAATAGTATTGTATGTATTATGCACTTGCTATGTGGTCACCTAATCTATCTGGGTTAGTTTGATGTGTTTTGACTAAACAGCTGTTTGTAACTTTACAGGACTTAGCTTTACAGAACATTAGATTTAACATGGCAATGCAAGTCTAATCTGATTCTCCTAAGTAATGCTTGTAATCAATTCGTATTCATAGAAAATAATTGACTCTGTTATTCAAAAGAACACCCAGTTTACAAGGAATAAAATAATGTTTGGATATTTGGTTATTCTGGTGTCATAGTCAGTAGCTATGGACAGCCTTTAACATGATGGTAATGTGTCTAATAATTTTTATGTAATTTATTTAGTTTTCATGACTAAAAAATACCTGCTAGGAACTTTCATGTCTGATTAAATTTAATTTTGAGGTTCCATAGAAATTTAATGACAACATAATTTCCCACATACATAACTAATGAATATTAACACTAGAATTTCATACCTTACATTAACTCTCTACACAGCATTGGCAATATTATATTTCTCCACACTTATGATGCTAATGGTGACATTGACTTCTTCAGAGGGGAGGCCAAAGGAGATTCTGGAGCTCTGATAAGATTTCCTGGTCCAGGACTCATGTTTATTGTGGGAAGACATGCCTACTTCCAGTTATTCGTCATCGATCCCAGGGTTAATCATTAATAATAATGTAATTCCATAATTTCACTGTCAGAAGGTAAAGGGACAGAAAAAATGATATTGCCGCCACATAGATATCAGCAGCAGTCAAAATAGAAAATTGTGAATTCATTTTGTAATAGCTACATTTAAAAATAAAATGGCTTAGATGTATTATAATATTATAGTGCAATGAATCTTAAAGAGATTGCTTCCATTTAGCTAGTACATCATAGCTAGCATCATTGAGTGTGGTAAGCTTATGAACAGTAAACTAGATACTAGACAAACCCAATATGATTATTGTGTATATATGCCACTGCTCCTTGATTTCAAACTAGATTTCTATAAGGGTACTAAATTTCCCGAGTGTTTAAATTTTCACACTTTCTAGAAAAAACTATTAGAAGGGATAAAATTTCATTGCTAGTTTAGAGGTATGAGCACTCTTCAAGTCTATATGTCTTCCAAGCCTCTGCAGTATTTCAGAGCAAGATTAATGGCTGCCTACTACTAGCTAGTTTATGGTCACATCTTCATTAGCATTTGATTAGACAGTTTTTTCCCCTTTGAGAGTGGGGATTAAGTTTCATGGACTTACGTAGCTAGGATGGCCCACAGAAACCACAAAATAACACCCTCCCATAAATTTGTATCCTTTATGTTACTGTATTGTAGTGTCTTGTTCCTAATGCCGAGGAAATGGCTGTGCTGGCTAAACTTACTGAGGCTCAGCTGGATGTGGCACGGGAGAATGAATCTGAGCGACTCGATGAAGCATTATTAAACCCCGATGAACCAGACTTCAATGCTATTGGACTTGGGCGGAGGAAGAGACAAGCTGATATAATAAGATCTTTTGACGATGAGGTGGTTAAAGTAGCTATAACCAATGAGATGGCTTGTAATCCTGTCTTGAGGACTTCTGCTAATGCAATCCTTGAATACGTTGAGCAGTAAGTAATAAGGATACAAATAAGAATAAAACCAACAAAACATGCTCTTATAAGTACTTCCAACATTGCCTACACACTTCCTTCAGGTTAACTAGTATGTATGAATGTACAGTATATCTTACATAATGTGCTATAGATATTTATAATATGTTCTATAGACACTCTTTAGTTGATGTGTTAGTGTTATTACTACTCTAGGACTGAGCCTGGTAGAGTGAATATGCTGAGGAAAATGCTTACTACAGGTGAGACAGTATTCATTCTTTTCCTTTATTTCTATCATAAATAGCGTAAGGCATCAATTATCGGCCACCACCAGTGTTCGACCTCTGACAAATCGACCTATTGACCGCAGTAGTATACGGAGATACACAAAAATGTGCATAAAATTACGGTAAGCCGCCATTTTACCGCCACGTTGCAGTTTTAGTATCTCTGTGCAATCTACTCTTCCACATAAAAACGTTCCATGATGACTGGAAAGAGAAAGAAAACAATTAAAAAAGCTACCGTGAGCAAGAAAAGGCCCAGAGTATCAGAAAAGACAACAACTAACCGCCCCCAAAAGTATAAACAGTGGACCGAGGAGTCTATGCTTGGAGCAATTAAAGCAGCCTCTGAAGGTACGGGTATTAATAGAGCAGCCTTAGAATTTGGGGTACCAAAGACAACTCTAAAAGATAGAATATCTGGGAGAGTTCAGCATGGCAGTAAGTCGGGGAGAGTTCCTTATTTGTCAGGTAGTGAGGAGCAAGAGCTTGTGGACTATCTCATCACTTGCTCTGAGATAGGATATCCCAAGAAACGAGCTGATGTTTTAGGCATTGTAAGAAAAACCTTGGAGAATAAGAATGGAGGCCCAGTTGATTTTAATGGCAAAGGATGGTGGTTGCGCTTTATGCAACGTTATCCTGAGTTAGCCCTTCGAAAGCACATTAATAATTGTTTTGATGATGTGGATTATGACCATCTTTCTTGTAATAGATCAGACCCTTTTGCTCCATTTGATACTGGTACTTTACCATCCTTACATACTCCCAGGCACACTCCTCCTAGTGCTGTAACTCATACTCCCAACCCAACAGCTCCCAATGTAATTGGTACTCTCACCTACCCCACAGTCTCTACTCCTTCCAGAGCTGTAAGCAGTACTAGCAACCCTATTCCTGGAGCCATCACTACTGTCTCTAAGCCCACAGTCTCCACCTCCCCCAGTGTCATCAGTACTCTTAACCCCACAGTCTCCACTCCATCCAGTGTCATCAGTACTCTCAACTCCACAGTCTCCACTCCATCCAGTGTCATCAGTACTCTCAACCCCACAGTCTCCACTCCATCCAGTGTCATCAGTACTCTCAACCCCACAGTCTCCACTCCATCCAGTGTCATCAGTACTCTTAACCCCACAGTCTCCACTCCATCCAGGGTCATCAGTACTCTCGACCCCACAGTCTCCACTCCATCCAGTGTAGCTTCTTTATCTACAACCCCATCATGTAAAAGGAAGGCATTGTCCCCTATAACTCAATTTTTAACTTACCCTGGTGTGTCTTCTACCCCTAAACCCAAACAAAATTCCTCAGCTGGCCATAGTGCACGTGTACTTACTAGCTTGGAAGCTATAGCTCTGATGGAGGCCAAGAAGAAAAAACAAGATGAATTAGAAGCTAAAGAAAACAGGAAGAAAGAGAGGATAGAGAAGAAACAACAAAGAGAAGTTGAGGTGAAGAGGAAAGCTGAAGAAAGAGAGCGTAAAGCAGCTGCTAGAAAACAGATGGCCATGGAAAAGGAAGTAGAGAAGAAACGAAAAGCAGAGTTGCATCTTCAGAAACAGATAGAAAAGAAG
Organism: Diacarnus erythraeanus; assembly: GCA_964016965.1. Lineage (NCBI taxonomy): Eukaryota > Metazoa > Porifera > Demospongiae > Poecilosclerida > Podospongiidae > Diacarnus > Diacarnus erythraeanus. The sequence goes on from OZ024673.1 coordinate 6,828,768, forward strand.
TCTTCTGAAACAAGCCGTACTACTAGAAGAAGCCATGCTAATTCTCAACCAAGTACATCTGGAATTACCCTCGAAGTTTGTGATCAGAATATGTGTTCTGTTTGCCTAGGAACATACGAAGATGATTTTGTCTCTGGGGTTCTACAAAGAGAGTGGATACGTTGCACAAATCTTGAAAACTGTGGATTATGGATGCATTGTGATTGTGTGAGCTTGGAGAAGAACAGATATGTATGCTACATGTGTAATGTTGTTTTGAAGTGATGTTATAGGTTATGTTGGCTGAGTGTTGTGTGAGTGATTTAGTTGTTCACTGGACTTTATACAGTATGTAACCCATAGAAATTAATACAATTTCCCCCCCTTTTGTGGGTGATTATTCACCTATTCATATGGAAATAACTTGCAATGAAATAATAGACATAAAATGAATTTTAACAATAGAAATGATGCAATAAATTGGGAGTGGTCGTCAATTGGTCGAAATTATATTAATGCAAGTACAATTAGTAGTCGAAGTAAGATATCACCGGACGATCATTGATTCTGAAGTCCTCTCAGGATTATTGTTGCCATATGGCTTGTACTGGTCGGTTTCTGATGATTTTTTGTTGCCTAGACTTGCCAGTCGTCACTCTAATTACTGCTGTTTGTTATAAAATCAGATCACCTACGGGTGGAAAATTATGATACGATTAAAGTTATATGGTCGATATATGATGCCTTACGCTAATGTTCTTATTAATTCTCTATTATTATTATTATTATTATTATTATTATTTTAAATCCTATATGGTAATGAGTAGAGTAAGCCCTATAATAGTGTTGAAACAGAAAAAAAGAATTCATTGTGTGTGCATGCATGCATGTGTGTATATGTGTATGTGTTTATGTGCATGCATGTGTGTGTTTATGTGAATGTGTGCATACATGTATGTGTATATGTGTGTGTTTATGTGCATGTGTGCCATAGGCTCCAACTTTCTGAAAAATTCATCCTTGACCAAGACCACACCCACCACTAATTATAGCCACACCCACCAACCACGCCCATAAACACAATCATTGTTTACAAAAAATACAGAGTATTGCAGCTTGCTAACTAGTATAGTAGTTATTGACAATGATCCTGATTTAATGACTGAAGAGTAGCCTTTTTGCATTTAGATAGTAGCTCAGATGAAAGTTTGGAGTCATAGCAGCATATTTAGTTGCTATCTGCTAAACTTAGGCATGCCATGTGCTCTTCATGCATGATGTATATAGTACCTACATGTGGTTTTGCTGACAAGTTGTATACATGAATGTACTACAAGTCGCTAGTGCAGTGATTTTAATTACACTAATCATATAATATTATTACTATCATATCCAGCTGGCCGGCCACAATAGACATCATGACCATGACCACTTCCTTGACAAATAATAGGGCTCCACTTAGGCAATCCTTGATCCTTGACATAATCCTTGACTGTCAAGGACGTTCCTTGACGGTTGGAGCCTATGGTATGCGCATGCAAGTTTGTGTATACACATGTGTGTGTCTAAACAAATTTTTTATGACCTACATGATACCTTGTATTTCTTCTACTTATCTATTCATACTGTTGTGAAGAGAAATCATACATACATTCTCTAATTTAATGACTTTTGTCCATGGTGATCTTTTCCAGATCTACTTACTCTCTCCCACAATGCCTCGCTTTCTGTACTCTAACTATATGAAAGTGTATTTTATACAATAATTCTTCCTCCTCTCTATCACTTCTTTCCTACCATATCTTACACTCTATAGCCCCTCCTACTACACTGACCCAGACCTCTCCAAAAAGTACTGAGACCTTTCCAACCAGTACAGAGACCTCTCCAACAAGTACAGAGGCCTCTCTAACAAATACTGAGACCTCTTCAACAAGTACTGAGACCTCTTCAACAAGTACTGAGACCTCTCCAACAAGTACTGAGACCTCTCCATCAATTACTGAGACCTCTCCAACAAGTACTGAGACCTCTCCAACAAGTACTGAGACCTCTCCAACAAGTACTGAGACCTCTCCAACAAGTACTGAGACCTTTCCAACCAGTACAGAGACCTCTCCAACAAGTAATGAGACCTCTCCAACAAGTACTGAGACCTCTCCAACAAGTACTGAGACCTCTCCATCAAGTACTGAGACCTATCCAACAAGTACTGAGACCTCTCCAACAAGTACAGAGGCCTCTCCATCAAGTACTGAGACCTCTCTAACAAGTTCAGAGGCCTCTCCAACAAGTACTGAGACCTCTCCAACAAGTACCGATACCTCTCCGATAGGTATCCACTGATATCCTGTACTTGCCTGAACCAAGATGAACTTACAGAACTATAATTTATAGGATTACTTTTATAGAGTCATTAACTACTTGAACTGTACAGCTACGTACCTTTATCTTATTTTTTTAAAATAGATTGTCAAGAAATGCTTATTTGTTAGTAAGAATTGTTGTTGGTCATAAGAGATACTACGTATGTGTGGTATAACATTATATATAGTATTATAATTATATAGTAGAACCTCTAATAAAGGACACTTCATAATAAGGATAACCTCTATACAAAGAACAACTACAATTGCACCATCTGGTTTAAAAGGATAGCTAAATTATATTAACCTGAGAAATGAAATACACACAACCTCTCTATATATAGCTGCCTAGGTGATAGAAAGAAAAGGCTTGAGATAGCTACAGGGGGGTGCAAAGGGTGCTGCAGCACCCCTAGTTTTTTGTGGCTGTACCAATAGCATACATTATTTTTTGACAACACCCTGTTTGTTCCAGTTGACTTGTGTACTTGTGGTTCTTCTCCATGATTAGAACATCATTGTCAATTGTGTACTATATTGTTATTGTACTATACCTAACCCTAGTATATAGCCCATAGCAATAGTACATTTGACAATGAGTTACATGGAGACAGAGCCCGTCCATCCCTTCAATCTGTTAACATGATGTACATGTGTACATGTGTACATGTGTAAATTAATGTAACATCCTGGTATCATGGTCATGTGATAAACTAAGTAAGCATGATCAGATGCCATGTCTAAGCTTGTCCTGATGATCAAATTTAAATGTAAACAACTTTCTTACCAGTGAAACGAAATTTCAATCCCCAGGGCCATGAAGTTGAAATTCCTAATGAAGGGGAAAAATCTGCTCCATGTGAATGTCCTTGTTGTATTGTTCCCTATCATCCACTGCAAATATCCAGATCTATGATTATAAGGAGTAGCTAGAGCAGTCAAAGACAAGGCAAACATGTCCAAATACAGCCTGGGTGGTATACTAAATATCTTTGAATATTCTGCTCTATAGTTATGCCAGCATGCTGAAAAGTGAAATTTGCCAACTTTCAGTAAATCAAAATTTTATTAATAATCAAGGCAATGTGCTTTGCTGCACAATACAATGACAGTTGTGCATGACTTGTTTTCCCCGATATTGAAAACTTAGTAGCAACAGCAGAGAGGTCTTTTTTTATGCTTAAAACATACTCAGAAACACAATGATAAGGTTGAATAATTATTTTTGTTGTATATTCATTCACAAGGACAAACTGATTTATATAGCTACATACATGTATTGTCTTTTGAAAGCTTTAATATTTTTGTTAGTCTTTTTACCCACCCATTGTAATTGCAGCACCCCTACCTAAAATCATCTTCCTACCCCCTTGAGTTATAGTGGCACTACTATATACTATCATGCATCAAAAAACTACTAACTACTCTAAATATGCTATAAACTCTAATTGCAAATATCATTTCAGTCATTATTTACGTAGCATTGCTCAGTGCATTTAAGGCCAGGTTCCCAAAAATCCGCGCAGCGCCCTTGAATGGAGCTGTAGATGACGTACAGTACAAGCTGTATTTATGTAAAAACATAATTATCATGTAAAAATGTATCATGTAAAAACGTCATTAACTAACAAGACTTTAGGGTGGTGTCTAGTTGCGTGCAGCTGACTACCGGTCCTAGTAAGTTTTTAGTAGAGCTTAGTATAGTGTGACTTGAGACAACGAAAACAGGATGTCTTCCCTCACCTACTTTGACAGCTCCTGCAGTTGCAGATTCAGCAGTATAGTGTCCGTCTGGACAGAGAAGCATTCCAAGCTCGACAGAGAAAAAGGTAGGCGTGAAAACTTTTTTGACACTCAATTCATAACTAGCTAGTTGTTAGAAAGGGTTCTAGCTTACCTTCTTGTTATGATGGCCATCAACATATTATAATCCAGTGTAAATTTTTTTTATTTATTGTGGGAGTGATATAGTGTTTCTCTGGATTCCAGAGTCTTGCCTTGCTCTTATGTTTCTGTGTTAAATTGTAGTCTGAGAAGAGAAGTATGGGATGTACAAAGTTGAAGCTTCTAAAGGTGAGTTGAAGGGGGGGGGGGGGGGGAGAGGTTTAAGTATGGTGAACTATACTAATAACTGTAGTTGTGTAGGGTGTTTGAGGAGTCAATTGTGAGGAACATTATTGGCAGTGGTTGTGATTAGCAGTGAGACATGCCAGCAAAGGTGTGAGAAACTGTCTATATATTGCATTTTTGGATGCATACAATAACATGGGTGTGTTTGCTGGTCTAGAGTTTGTAAGGTCTATACAGTAGAACCTACCCTACACTTGTATGACACTCTGTATCTCATACCAATACAGGAAGATAGGAGAGGACATCAATCTTGACTTCTGACCACACAATTTACACTAGTTGCATATAAGTTAAGACAGGTACTTAGTGTATAATACCATCTGTTGACTTTGCTTGAAAGGGGGTCTACGAACTTAGCTCTTTTAACCATGCACAGTAAACTGGCCAACTGGATTATCCTAACTAGTACAAGCATTGGTATTCACTCCAGACTTTTGGAGTATCCAAATCACCCTCTGTCCCATTATGCTGTATCTTATTTAAAGTGCACTCTTATTTTACATTTATGCAGGTTTGTGAGCCAAGCTGTGAGGCAATGGGTCAATTGTGGCATAGATGGGTGTGTTTGCTGGTGTAGAGTTTGTAAGCTCTACAGTGTAGGCATCTCTGAAAACAGGATACCAATCAATAATAACAATTTGAAGTTATAATCAATAATAAATTATTATCTATAATATATTATAATAATAATTATAGTCAACAACTAGGGGTTTGGGTGGTACTTCTGAAACAGCAAGTCATTCAAGTCATTACTGTATTGCTATAGTTAGTTACTATGTGACTTCCTTGCCCCCTAGATCTGAAGTAGCCCTCTGGAAAACAGTAAGTGCCACTAAACTGCTCTCTGAAGTTTTATTCACTTGGAAGTGTCATGTCAATAGTTAGGCGAGCCTGTTTCCCAGTGCGTTGTGGGTTAGAATTTTGATAGATGCACACACTGGCATAACCACAGTTGACAATAAGAGTAACTTGACGGACACAGGTCATGCTCTTATACAGATAAATTCACTATCACAACTATACAACAATTTTCTTTATGCATGTGTACTGTTCCAGCATCACCTTATGATACCCTTTTAACTAAAATGTAAATTAAAAAGTACTTATTTTGTTTTTAGAGTACCTGTTCTGGAAATAGAAGCTTGAGTAAAGTACGTGTTGACACTTTCAAGAGCAGAAAGAAAGCCAAGTAACCAGGAGAACAAAAGAATATCATTCATTATATCATTGTCATTATCATCTTAGATTCAGTAGAGCTTACATAATACTACTAGACTCCTTGACACTAGCTATAGAGCTCAACTCCAGATCTTTTGGATCATGTAAACTCTGATCTGAATCATGTGATATCTGATGATGCAACATATTGCGTCATAGCCTAGGTTTAAGGCCTTGAGGCCGCACAGTCGCAAGCCATGGCAGCCATTGGCACCTTTGTTGCCAGCCAACGCAGACGCCGCGGTGCTACACTTTCGTCTTTGCATCGAAAATGATCTAAGGGGACTAGCATTTCCTCAGAACCCATTGTGATAAAACGGAGCAGAAGGGCTGTAGCGTGCAAGGTTAGTTGTGCCAAGTGGGTAGAAAAATGATGTTTTTGCGGCTCTAGCTCGAACCACAGGAGATAGCAACAATGGGTTCTGGGAAAAGTTAGATGGCCATCTGTTAATTCATTTCCCCTACAAATCTTAGCTCCAGGGGTGCTGCATTTGCGGTGATATTCAATTTTTCACTTTATAAGTGTGTCTCTAAGATTGGCTGCCAAATATTCACTAACCACAAACACTCACAAAAAACAGAATGTGCTGAAAGTATATAGATTAAACTACACATATGAGTCCAATAAAGGTTCTCCAGTGTCTTTTCTTGCCTGTGAGGAGTCCCAAAACCTACATGTAAAAATTGACAAAAAACATGAGGAACCTGGCCTTAATTGCACTGAGTGGTTTAGCCATTTCTTTGTGTGAGTTTTGTTGTATTCCCATGTAGCTGATTTGGCTTTCTACTTACGTAAGAATCTGGGTGTAAACTTGATCAAAAGTCCTATGATAGAGAAGGCCTGTTTTCCTTCTGTATTGAATTGGAATGTGATAGCTATGGTAGCAAGCCAAACAGAATACTCTACCACCATCAAACTCTAGTATCATAGCTATACAATCATACAGTATATACTGTGGTCAATTTATAATAGATAGCTAATAGGAGATCAGATAGTTAGGAGGTAGCAATGCTTGAGATCAAGACCATTAGGCTTGAGAGCTTGAGATTTAGGTCAAATGTTTGAGAATCAAGCCTATAGCTTGAGACTTGGTAGGTATGTATGGGGCCAGTAGACAACCTGCCAGGTGAGTATTCAAGATTTGTTAAAGGAGGTTACTGATAGTCTGCAAGCTAAAATTTTGCTAGCCACACACACATTTGGATAGCTACACCAATTTGACATGTGAGCGATCAAGAACTACTAAAGCTATTGATTTTTAATTGGCTATCAAGGGCCTAAGGCACAAGCTCAGTATGTTGTTATGCTAGCTGCAACTATAAATCTACAGCCTATTATATACTTCTGGCAGCAGGGTGAATGAGGAGCTGGCTATGGTCTATGTATTTATCAGTTTTATGAACCAAAAATATACTGTAAGAAACTAGAAGAACTTCTCAAACATAAGACTTGAGCTAGAACCTGAAACAGCTAGCTCTAGCTGTGCTGCATTATTTATAATTAATTTTTGTGGGTGTGGTGCTAATGGGTGTGGTTTCTTGTGCGCTCATAGAGGTCTTAATCCCTAGCGGCTGCTGTAGCAGATGACCAGAGCACTCTTATAAAGACCCTTTACCTAATGGCAACTTTATAATCAGCAAGTACTCATAGCAATTAAAAAAATCTTGACACAATAATTATAACATCTAATGTCCAGTGGCTATATAATGTCCTTAATGTTTTCTAGTCTATGCTATAGCTATAGCTAATGTGTTTGTTTGTACATAAAAGGCTTTGCAATGAATAATTACAATAGTTACACTGTGGATATGGCTATGTAAACACCTTACATCTAAACAGCCAAGCTATACTATCTATATCTAACATCTAAGTTGCGTGTTCAGCTAACAAGCTGGCTATAATAATAATATACCTAATTAGATAGCTTTTAGGGTGCTGAGCTAGTCACAACTCACTGATAAAAGCACTCCTGGCAAGGATGACAATGGAGACACAATTTGGTGGTTAACTGTGAAGTTACAAAGTTAATCTGCACTGTGTTAATAAACAGCTGGTCCCAACTGCATAATTGTTTTGTGCCATCAGGTAATAGCTACTTAAAGGGGGAAAAGTTGATTTGGATAATGGTGAGATAAAATGTTTGAGTATTCCAACAGAGATTTGTCCAGCTAGTGCTGTTGTGTGGTTGAAGGAGAGAGACATGCATAGATAGACCCACTGAGTGGCAGTAAACTGTAGTATAGCTACCAGCATCCACATATTCACCATCACCCTGAAATGAAAATCTACATCTTTATTCTGTTTCAAGGAGGTTGAGAGTAATGATATATAAAGCACACAAGATCCTGTTTACATGCACAAGTGAGGAGAAGGAGATTGATCAATTTTAACTGTTATATTATAGTAGCTATTATAATATTTGAGTGAGGCTATATAGGTCAAGAATAAAGTTGTTGCCTTAAATAAATACATACATACATAGCTATATATGTATTCCAGTTAAGGATGCATTACTTAGAATAATAATAGCATATTCTCACAGAAGTTTTGTAATTTATGACTAAAAAACACAACAAATAATAAATGTCCAATAACTTAAATCAATCAAAACAAGTAATTCAATTATGACAGTCAATAGCTAAAGTTCACTAATATCATAGCTCTGCTATTATTAATCTCTCTATAAATAGCTATTAATGACAAATATATTATATGCACACATCAGGGTGAAATGGAAGTCAGGGCTCCTCTAAACTGGTTCTGCAGAAGGTGTCATGACCATTGGCTTGGGAAAAAGAGGTTGCTGCAGAAGGCTATTGCAATATAGAGGATCTGTACAATAAGAAGAATGGTTGATGAAGTGAAAAAGTTAGGTTTTGGTATATACAAGCCTTTGGTACAATTAGTCTATTTTACTTGAGCATTGCACCAAGGCATCATTATGGTGACTACAGTAATGGACTACAACAACAAATGTTTTTCTAACATTAGCTAGTATGTACGTATCTTAGTGTATATACTTTGAGACTTTATATAATGCAGTGAGAATCTCTAGCAAGTGTAGTAAAACAATAATTATAAGTATGTCTCTCCTTAACAACATTTATACTTGGGAACATACTTCTGGTTCAAACAGACTCTGTTGTGAAATGATTATAGTTTCATAGTAATTCTTACTTGAATAGCACACACCCACTGTAGAGTCTCTTCTTGGATTAAGATAGATTTAATTTATTGCAAAAAACATGAGGTTCAGACTAGCTGGTAAATGTGACGACCAATACCAAATTAGGTAGGGTCAGTGATTATGATAACCCTTTACCACATATAACACAAACATAACCGCCGGCCAAGACCGGATGGTCTTACAACAACAAATAAATAATAAATGATGAGTAAATAAGCAAACAGTTCACAGGTGTGACAAATTTATAAAGTTGAGTCTCACTGTTCAAGGAACTCAGAGGACAGTAAACGAGCTACCTTGGTTACTGGTCGGGTGTAGGTTCCAGTGGCTGTCTTGAGTTTCACTACACGAACTACTCCATCCTTGCCTGTATGCACTCCCGTTATACGAGCCAATGGCCATTTTGTGGGAATAGTGTTATCTTCACGAAGTATGACTACATCTCCAACAGATATGTTCTTAGAATGATGGTGCCACTTGGCAAACTTCTGGAGACTGGATAGGTATTCGGAAGACCAGCGTTTCCAGAAGTGGCGAACAAGTGCTTGACAGAGATGCCAACGACGAAGTAAGGTGAGAGTTCGATATGAAAATGACGGGTCGGGTAGAGCTTCAAGTGGTCGCCCAATGAGAAAGTGTCCAGGTGTAAGGGCATCCACACCATCATCATCACATTCAATAGGCACAAGAGGTCTGCTATTGAGACAGGCTTCTATTTGTGATAGAATGGTTGTGAATTCTTCGAAAGTCAACTTGACTCCGCCAACAATACGTTTCAAGTGCAGTTTCATGCTTTTAACTGCGGCTTCCCAGAGTCCTCCGAAATGAGGAGCACGTTCAGGGATGAAGCTCCAGACAATTTTCTGCATAGAACAGAAGTCAGAAATGTTCCTTTGAGTTGTCTGTAAACTGAGGAAATCAAATAATTCTTTCAGCTCTCGGGCTGCACCAACAAAATTACTGCCATGGTCACTCCATATGAGTGAGGGTTTGCCACGACGAGCAACGAATCTTCTTAGGGAGGCGATAAAGGCTCCAGTGGTCAGGTCAGACACTAGTTCTAAATGTACTGCCTTAACAGAGAGTGAAACAAACACACAAATATAGGCTTTTGTGACAGTGGGTTTCCTGACTGTGCCGTACTTGACATAGATTGGCCCAGCATAGTCAATACCTACTTTGTCAAACACAGTGTCTGGTGTAACTCTTTCCATTGGAAGCTGACCAAGTATTGGTGGTTGTGGCCTTGCTGAGGCTCGGCGACATATCACACATCCACGTGTCGTGGAACGTACAACTGTTCGGCAGCGAATGATATGGTAGTTACGGGAGAGTGAGGCTCCTAAGAGTGTAGGTCCTGCATGTAGTAGGCGTGAGTGCTCCGAATGAACAATCAGTTTGGTTAAGGAATGCTTGCCATCCAAGATGATTGGGTGTTGGCTATGATAAGGTAACTTTGAATTACATTCTCTTCCGCCGACACGAAGTATCCTAGCACTATCTAGGAATGGATGCAATGCCAATAAATGACTGGATTTAGAAATTTCATGACCCTTACACAAGGCATCGATTTCTGCTGAGAATGATGATCGTTGGGAGATTTGAATCCAGTATGTTTCAGCCACATTGAGCTCTTGAGTAGTCAGGTGGGCAGTGTTTCTTTCAGCACCTTGCTTACGTGCATGACAGTTGTTGATAAATCGTTGTACCCAGGCAGTGACTCTTTTCACACGGGTGTAGCTAGAATAGTGATTGAGAGGGAAAATGGGCTGCTTTGTTAGCACCATGGTGTGGCAACAAATTTCAGTTTCTTCATCTGATGAATTGTTGGGAGGTAGATTGTCTGACTGTCCAGGCCACTCAGATGAATCCAGATAGAGCCAATCTGGACCGTTCCACCACAACTTATGGTTCAAAAGTTCAGATGGAAATAGACCTCTTGAGGCACAATCAGCAGGGTTTTGTATTCCATTGACATGTTTCCAACGATCAGGAGCAATGAGATCCACAATTTGAGATACACGATTGCCAACATAGGTTTTGGAAGCGCCTAGGGTCACCAATCAGCCAGTTGATAACAATTGTGCTGTCGGTCCATGCATAGACATTGTGAAGTGGGAGGCGGAAGACCTCTTTTACATGGTGTAGTAGCTGGGCAAGGAGATGGGCTCCACATAGCTCCAGCCGTGGTATGGTCAGTCGTTTAATCGGAGCCACCTTTGTCTTGGATGTGACAAGTGAAACATGTACACTTCCTTGTGAGTCTGTCACACGAATATAGATCACCCCAGCATATGCTTGCTCAGATGCATCTGAGAATCCATGGAGCTGCATGGATGCTACATGAACTGTCTTTGGGTAGTAACAACGAGGTATATGATGTGTTGTCAGAAGTACAAGCTCACTTCTCCACTGTAGCCATTTGTCACATATAGAAGAGGGTATAATATCATCCCAACCAACTTTCATCTCCCACAGTCGTTGCAGGAGTATCTTTGCCATGATGATTGAAGGAGAGAACCACCCCAAGACGTCATATGTCTTGGCGATGTCAGACACCAAGAAACGTTTGGTCACATTATCAAGAGGGGGTAGACTAGCAACCATTAGACGGAAATGATCGGACGCTGAGTTCCATTCCATGCCCAAAGTCTTTGTATATTCCTGTGTATTTGGAATCTGGTAAACCGATTGTTGATCCTTGAGATCAGGTGGAATGTGTTCAAGAACTTGTTGCTCGCTTGAGTTCCATTTACGGAGTAGGAAACAGGCCCTGTCAAATAGATTGTGCAACTGTTCATAGAGTTTAACTGCCTCCTCTACAGAGTCAGCACCAGTCAGTCCATCATCGACATAAAAGTTGTCTTTAACAGCCTCATATGCAAGAGGGAAGTCCATAGCATAGTCCATGGCATTTTGTCTTACAGCCATGTTCGCTGCAAATGAAGATGCAGATACACCAAATGTCACTCTAGTCATACGAAAGTCGTTAAGGGGTTCATTTGTACTTCTTCTCCAGACAAATCTATGTAAATCCCGATCAGACAGAACCAGCTCAATGCCACGATACATGCGGCTAACATCAGTGGTGAGAGCCACTCGATAAAGGCGAAAACGAAGTAGTACATCAATAAGTGAAGAGTGTACGGTAGGTCCAACCAATAATGTGTCATTGAGTGAGACGCCAGTTGAAGACTTTGCGGAGGCATCAAATACTGCCCTCACTTTGGTAGTGGTGCTAGATTCCTTGCGGACAACGTGTATGGGCAGGTAGAAGACATCTTTAGGGAGTTTGTTCATGTCAGCTGATGGAACTGGTTCAACGTGTCCCATTTCAAAGTATTCTTCAATTACAGTGTTAAATTCTTCAAACAGTCCTTTTGCATGTAGCATTCGTTCAAGAGAATGAAATCGATGAACAGCCAGAGAACGTGATTCACCCAAGAGGCCAGAACCTGGTTTCCTAGGGAGTGGTACAATAAATCTACCAGTGTCCGAACGGGTATGGTTATATTTGAAATGTTGAACAACTGAGTATTCTTCTGGGGATAGTACAGTGTTAGCCATAGGCTTCTCTTCAAGTTCCCAGAATTTTCGTAAGATATCATCTCCCGAGAGTAAGGATACGTAGTGTGTAACAATATGGTGTGTAGGTTTGTAGGTGTCTGTGCTTCCAGCGAGAACCCATCCAAATTTAGTCTCGAATGCTATCGGGGAGTCAGGGGGTCCCAGCCGCCGGCCATTGAGCATGACGGTTGCAAAGACTTCTACACCAAGAAGTAGATCCACCTTACTGGGAATCCCAAAGTCTGGGTCTGCAAGCTGAACATCTGACAGATGGTTCCAGTTGAGATCAAAGGTGACTGGCTGAAGTGGTAGGTCACATGTAACACGTGGAACAACAATGGCAGTGATTCCAATTCTTTCTTTAGATTGACCTATGGTGACAATATTGAAGTTAGTGATTGATTGAATGGGAGACGTCCTCATTAGACCAGCAACACCAGATATGTGTGCACTCTGACTGGAACGAGGAAGATTCAAGCTCTGTGCTAGCCTCTCAGAGACAAAGGATGCAGAGGATGCGCTGTCAAGAAGTGCCCTAGCTTTCACAAGAGAACCATCAGGAGATTCCACTTGGACATAGCATGTCATAAGCAACATGTTGGCTCTAATTCCCATGGCTGCATGGACTGAAACGGGGATTGATGCGTTTTCAGAATTGAGTATCAGAGAGGGACGTTCTTCTCGTGAGTGGTGAGTATCTTCCCCAGATTCCACATGTAGGAGTGTGTGGTGGAGTTTCTGGCACTTTTTACAATGGTGTGATGACTTGCAATCTCTTGCATAATGTCCAGGTTTCAAACAGTTGAGGCAGAGATTGTTTGTTCTCAGGACTAACAACATCTTGTCATGAGTCAAAGATTTAAACTTGGGGCAGATATACAATGGATGTTTTCCAGTTTTACACGAAACACAGTTGGCAATAGGGTCTGCAGCTCCTGCAAATGAAGCAACAGGCTTGACTGGTATCAGAGACCTCTTCATTTCACTCTTGACTTTCTTGCTCAATTCACCTGTAGTTATCTCAGAAGCTTGTGCACGTAGATTCAGGAACTCCAATAGCCTTTGGAAGTGTGGTACCTCATTGGATTCTTGGCTATGTTTTTGCCATTCAAACATTGTGTTTGTGTCCAGCTTCAGTTCAAGAACAGAAGTGATAAATGGTCCAGAAGGTTCATAATCCATGGCCTTGAGTGCTCTTAAGTGCTGCAAGACTGTATCATGAAGCCGACGTAGCTCTCTCCCACTACCATCTTTGAGGGATGGTGCATCAATGATCATTTTTACATGCGTCTGATGAATCAGACGAGGGCGATCATAGCGTGCCTGTAAACATTCTACCGCCTCAGCATAGCAATTTCCTGACTTAGACAATCCTTCAATTGCGTGCTTAGCAGATCCAGCTTTCACAGCATGTTGCAGGTATACCAATTTCTCAGAGTCAGAGAGGTTATGACGATTGTGGACAGAGATAGAGAATTGCTCCCAGAATGTCGTCCAGTTCAGGATGTTACCATCAAACGTTGGTACCTCGAGCTTAGGAAGTCTCACTCCCTTGCCATCGGCTGTAGACTGAGGACTATCTTGAGAACGAAGTGTCTTCTTAATTTTTAAAGAACAGTCAAACAGGGCTTGCTCTGCTTCTGCCTGGAGTATATTAAGCTCATCACAATTCCTGAGTGATAGAAGGCTGTTACGAATCTCTCCAAGCTCTTTCTTGAGGTCTGATAACTGTTCCTGATGTTGGTAGAGTAAGCAAACGTCATCAGACTCTGTGATTGGCACATCTACGGCCACACTGATTGAAGAGAGAGACCTTTTTACTCTTAGTAACCTTTTGGATGCAATTTGGTGAGGACTAGACGGAGAAGATGAAGTACAAACTGTTATTAGTTTCTGAATTCTAAGTGACAGGATAGCTACATTGTCATCATGTTCATCAAGTATTACTTGTTCTCGGTCTAGAGTTTCATCATCAATGACATCGATTAGGCCATAATGGTGAGTTTTGAATTCCTTATCCAACTGTTCCAGACGTTCCTTTGCTTGTTGAGCGAGGTCTAGGGTGCTCTCTTGGTGAGTCTTGCCCTCCAGGTCATCAATGCGACTATTGAGTCGTGTGATAGAGGCCCGAACAACTCCTCTTCTTTTACGAAGGTTTGTTTCCGACATGTCAACAGGTGACCAAGTCAGCTAACGAAAAACGACTAACAAGCGAATGAAATGATCTTCCAAGAAGAACTAGTCAAAGGTTTGCCAGAACAACTGTTATCCGGCTCGAAGGACCAGAAAATGTAGAGTCTCTTCTTGGATTAAGATAGATTTAATTTATTGCAAAAAACATGAGGTTCAGACTAGCTGGTAAATGTGACGACCAATACCAAATTAGGTAGGGTCAGTGATTATGATAACCCTTTACCACATATAACACAAACACCCACATCATAATAATGATTACAGTTGTGGGATCCAACACCATGATGACTGCCATTCTAGTAGAGAACTCTCTGTCCCAAGACATCCAACATCATCCAAATGTGTAGGACCTTATTATAGGATTATAATATCACATATAATATTATTATTCTTGTCATTTCAGTTCATGAGGATTTTGATTTATGATTATTATAAGTCAGTAACTAGCCTTTCTAGCCTGATTAGCTATAGCTATAATGTACCAATATAAGATATTACCATGGAAATATTAGCATTTTTTTAAATTTTAAAAGTTCCTGGACCATAGTAGAGGCGTGGAGCAGTGGTACCTTCGTCATAACCAAGCTGTCTGCATACAACACAAGTATTATTAATAGTCCATAGGTCATCGCACACTGTTCCCCATGTTCTGTTTACGTACATTAACTTCCACATGACCCTCTGCTGAAATAGCTCCACCCACTAGCCTGAGAACTAGAGAAACAGATGTGTGCATAAATTACTCACATGTTCATGAAATTTGCACATAGGAAAACGTATTAACTTTGATCTAGCAAATTATAGGGTATTTTTAATTGGACATAACAAAAAAATCCACAGAACTCTATTTTTGGCCTTGGTCCATCCACAGACAATTTTCTGCTCCAAAAATCCACAGATTGTGGATAAATCGTGAACCTGGCAACACCATTTAATCTTGTTACAGATATTGAAGATTGTGGTACATATTAATCCTATAGATGTTGCATGTTTGAGTTACGTAGCTTTACAGCTGGTGATCATGTCCTCAGAGTCTCCATTGTGCCATTATTACACATCATGTAAAAGATCTTCTTTTTTTTTTCTGTCTACACTTTGTTTGAATACTCAGACATTCATTCTATCATATCAAATTTCTTGGCTCTTTCTCCACGTAACAGAATCCAATGATGTAATCTGGATTCTCTAATACTTAGCAGAGGCGGATCCAGGATTTTGAAAAGGGTGGGGCAATGATATCTCTAAGGTGGATCTCAGGATTTTTGATAGTGGGGGAGGGGAGGCACTTGAGGACTGAATTTGCTCTTTCAAATGTAGCAAGAGTTATTGCATTGTGCAGAGGAGTATATAGCCAGGAATTTTTTACATACTCAGGCAGGAGATAGGGTTTGGATTTGTGACCACATAGTACAGTAAGTGCACCATCTAGGGGGGTCTGGTGGCATGCCCCCCCAGGAAATTTTTGTATTTTAGACCTCTTTGATTCAATCTGGTGGCATTTCAGGCTGTCTAATAGGCACCCACATGCACTGCTAAGAACTTGATGACACAACTGTAAGATGTCCTTCCCAGCTGAGCTGAATTTTTTGAGGATATTCTCTCTAGAAACATCCATATCTCAGTAAATATAAAGAAGAGCAAGACCACATAACCTTTCTCCACTCATACTCCAAGACTTCAGTCTATGCATTGCAAAATATGAACGTTCACATGGCACAGAACCAACAGGCAATATGAAAACAAGTTTGAAAACCATGTGCAGATTAGAAAAAAATTCTTTTTAAAGAATTCAACTCAGAAAATTTATTGACACAATGTTCAATAAAAGGATAATATTATGCTTCAGCACTGTAACTACAGACAGAGTTGTCAGTCAACTGTTGCATCAAAATTTAATGCATTCTTTTAGTTTTACAATGGCAAAAATCTACTGAGGACTAATGGTCTGAGTCATATCAGCTACTCCGGGATGTTTTTCAATTCCAAATAGGGTCTGTTTACAAAGTACAAGCTATGCACACCAGGCTCTATTTTACACAGTTTGTGGCACAGTTACACAAAACAGTGTTGAAAAAAGGGGGGGGGGCAATTTCCCCTTTTGCCCCCCCCCCAGGATCCGCCTCCGCTTAGTATGTAGTTATACCATTTACTAGCCTCGTTCACCTGGCCCTCTGCTCGCCTCCCGGTATCTGGAACTGAAAAAATGCGAAGTTTAGCGCCGCGCCTATGGGGCGCCGTTTGTCTCTAAATTCAGTAGTATAGCATGATTTATAAATTACAACTATGATTTATAAATCATATGGTTGATATAATAAATCATGATGCTGATTTATAAATCATACAGCTGATATATAAATCATGATGCTGATATATAAATCATGATGCTAATTTATAAATCATGATGCTGATATATAAATCATGATGCTGATATATAAATCATGATGCTGATTTATAAATCATACAGCTGATTTACAAATCATGCTATTGATTTAATTAAATCATGATGCTGATTTATAAATCATACACCTGATATATAAATCATGATAATGATTTGTAAATCATACAGCTGATATATAAATCATACTGCTGATATATAAATCATACATATGATTTGTAAGTCACATGATAATCATGTGGTGGCACTACTCAAATTTGAGTTTGTTTGTTTTTGGGCCATGTGGCTTCTGTTAGCCATCTGATTTCACTCGTTGATTTCACCTGCTATCTATATTATATATATTATTATGATGAATAGTCCTGAATTTGCTAGAGCTATTGCAACCATTGCTGGAGCTTTCCAGGATGGAGGACAACAGTCAAATAGTTTGACTGTAGAGTCATCACAGAGGCAGACGCCTAGATCCCACCAACCACCAACTGGAGAAAGTAGTAGGTAGGTTTTGAATTACAGTTTATGTTTAGTAATGTAAGTTTTCTAGCAATACACACAGCTGACACATAAATCATGAAGCTGATTTGCTATAATTCACACCTAGATAGGTCACATGATTTATGTTATAGCTAGAACCCTGCTAACATTTTTGGATGGTAATAAATATATTTGAGTTAGTTAATATCTTGTATTCTTATAAATGCCTGTTGCCCTTCATTTACAAGCCTGGTGTACAAAAATTTGAATATTTATGTACAGATCTACTAGTGAATTGGGCAGGCCACGCCTTAATATATCTAAAGAATGCATTCTCTCATTGAGACAATTGAACTACTTACTCATGGACTAAAATAGCTCGTATGCTGGATATTTCCCGTCATACATTATACCGACGGCTACAAGAATATGGTATAAATACTGAGACTTTTACAGATATATCAGAGTCAGAACTTGATAAACTACTAAAGGGTTTAAAGACAGAGCATCCAAACATTGGTGAAGTCTTACTGCAAGGCCAACTAATACATATAGGTATTAAAGTACCTAGGGCTAAGCTTCGTGCTGCAATTCACCGTATTGATCATGCTAACACTGTTTGCAGACGCTCCACTACTATAAATAGAAGAGTATACACAGCTCCACATCCTAATGCTGCCTGGCACATAGATGGCAATCATAAGATGATACATTGGCGATTAGTGATCCATGGTGGTGTTGATGGCTTTTCTCGGTGTGTTGTATATGTTAAGTGTGCTAACAACAATTGTGCTTCCACTGTATTTGATGCATTTTTGGAAGGTTTAGTGGCTTATGGTACACCTACCAGGGTACGCTCAGATCATGGTGGAGAAAATATTGATGTTTGGAGGCATATGCTATCTCTCTACAATGATCCAACATGTGTTTTGACTGGAAAATCCACACACAATGAGAGAATCGAAAGAATGTGGAGAGATATAACATGATGTGTATCAAGTAGTTTTATTGACACATTTAATGCCTTGGAAGTTGAAAATATGCTAGATCCTCTGAATGAGGTGGACACCTACTGTTTGCATTTTGTATTTCTTCCACGTATTAACAAGCATTTAGCTGATTTCCAAGGCAGTTGGAATAGCCATCCTTTATCAACTGAAGGTAATATGTCCCCTTTACAACTATTTGTGGAGGGTTTGTTTCAGACTGAAAGTCTATCACAACAATCTAGCCTTGATGCGAGCTCTAGTTTACTAACTCAAGAACTAGACTCTGTACAGGTCCCATCTAACAAGTTTGTACCATGTGCCCAGCTGTGTGCTGAACTGCACTCCTCAGTGGATCCTATGGCTCAATGTAATGATTTTGGTAAAGAATTTTACTACAAAGCCATACAGATAGTAGGACAGCATTTACAAGCTGTTTGTAGCAACTGCCAACTCAAATAAATAACTGTGTTACCTGTACACATCATTATAACATTCAAAATCTGATAAGTAATTACCATTTAGACTACATATTATGCACAAGAGTAGAATAGTAAATGTACCCACATTAAAGGGGGCCGAATTTAAAAGTGAGTGAAACATAGTCTGCAAGTGGAATTACCCAAGGTGTATACTAGAAATAATACATCAATATCATAGCTAGTAAAACCACAACCTAAAAAATTGTTTTAATATCGCTATAAGTATGTCAAACCAAGAGGTTCAATGCATTCATTGCCCAGAACTACACAAATACATTACATTACCTATACCATTGTTAATTTTTCATAATCAAGGTTGGTTGTGGTCAAAAGAATTTGTGATGCTGATGAAAGTTAACATGTCAGTGTTTGAGTGAATGCTATATGAGGTCCATTTATACATTTCCAAATCCGTATGATCCAAGGATGTACTCACTCATCTTTACTTTAAAATCTTGGTATGGAAGAAGACCCATAGATCTTGGAAAAGTGATTGACAAATCACAGGTAGACACACTTGGTAAACGGTCCTCATTACAAAAATATATTTTTGGAGTGCCATCAAACCCAGTTGCTGGTATCTTAGAGGAACCAGTAAAGAATTTCAATATTTCTTTCACACTTACATCACCACCTTCAGCACATTCAGAAATATATTCAAACCAAAAGTAGACAACTACCTCTTCCTTTGTGCGCATATTACTTCCATTTGGCGAATAGTGCACCACAAATGCATCACAAAGATATTTAGCTGTTACATCAAAAAAAGTGGATGCTGTTAGGATTCCTCTTATCTCATGTGGATATTCAATAACTAGAAGCTCAAACTGCAGTGTCTGGTACAGACCTTTCCTTAGTTGTGCTAGTTCGGCATGTGGTTTGAACAAAACAAAGTGTAGCCAAACAGTATTAACTATATCCTCCTTGTCATTAACAGTAGCTAGTGCAATAGGTTTTGCATACCCACAGTTAAAAACAAATTCACAATATCCTGAACCTAGAATGGTCTGAAGTTGTTCAGTTGTAGTAGTAGCATGTATCTGCATGACAATAATAATAATAATATGTGTAATTATATAAAAATCACAAAGCTCCTACTGGTGTTACCTTGTTCAGCATTTCACGAATTTCATAATCTGGGATATCATCAATACACACAGGACTAATTACTCGATCAAATACAAGGTAATCAGCAACTGCTTTAGCAAAACAGGTTGGAACTTCTCCTCCTTGTATGATACATGTTGCTATCATCTTGCCAACAACATAATATGTATTAGCAGATACAGCCTTTATATTGTGTACAGGAACCACATTAGAAGGATAGCCTGAAAAAAGGGAAGAGTTGAAAATACCATGCAGGAGTAAGTGGAAAAATTCTCTTCGAGGACCGCCATCATCTACTGCTGGATCATTAAAAAATTCAACTTTAAGCATTTTATCGACAAAAAAGAATTCTTTGGAGAATTGGCGAAGAGCATCATCAAATACATGTGATCGCCTAATACATATACGTTGCATATCTTCATTATCTTCTGATGTGATAACCTTAACCTGATGTTGCTGGATGACATGCTTTATTACAGCAATATCAACTTCATCCTTATTTTCATTGCTACATTAACATAAAGATTAGACTGATAATCATAGCACATTCACTTCCATAGGTTGGAGTTACATGCCATCTCACTAAAAATTAGAATGGTTTTAAAGTTTCATTTTTGTAAAAATATATGGCCAGAAACAAAGTGTTAGCTGTTGCATTGTTCTGTAGTGTAGTGACTAATTTTGAGAAAAGTTATTTTGTTATGTTATAGCCAGTAGACAACAGTTAACATGATCACTCACCATTACATATAATTCACTCAAATAAATTTAGCATGAGAAAGATACAAATTCCACTAGCAAGTATACTTGCATCTTTACCTTGCACTAGTAGTAGTAATTGCAGGTAATTGCTCAAGATTATCATCACTATCAGACTTGTAATTGTCATCAGTTAGGTCAATCACTTCCACATAGGTCCTATACATTGATGCAAAATTAGACAAAAACTGACCAATTTTTACTATTATTTTGATAGTAATAAAAAAATTATATTGTAGCTATAATTATATTATTAATTATATTATTAAAAATTATATTGTAGCTATAATTATATTATTAATAATTATATTGTAGCTATAATTATATTATTAATTATATTATTAATAATTATATTGTAGCTATAATTTTTATTCTAAACAGCTTAGAAAGACATGTGCTTAGAAAAGCCATTTGGTTACATAATAAATATTACTGGTCAGACAACTTGACCCATGGGATGTAATTTCCTATGCCATGAAGTGAAGAAAGTACTATTCAGAGATGACTTGTACAATAGATACACACACCTATATGAATCCGACTGAGCAGAGAAGGAAGATGACTTATTGGCTGTAATCTGAGGGGACTGGGACTGGGGCTGGTCAACGGATAGTGGAAAATCAGAATTACTGTCTACTTTCTCAGAATCAGAAACTATTTCTCCATCAGAGTCATCCTAGAGTATAGTATTGTTGTTTAGTTAGTAGTTTTGGACTATTAGTTAGTTTTCAGTTAGTTATTGGAATCTTACAACATTTTAGTATAGTTTTAGTTAGTTACAAGAGCCTGGTATTTCTTTTAGTTTAGTTTTAGTTAGTTACAAGAGCCTGGTATTTAGTTTTAGTTAGTTACAAGAGCCTAGCATTAGTTTAGTTCTAGTTAGTTACAAGACCATGGTAGCTATTTTGGGGCAATCAACTTATACAATCATAGTTTAAGTTAGTTGGAAATGAAATGTAATTTTTTGCTTCCATGGGATGAATGCTGCTTGTTAACTACAAACATTAATACAATAATTATCAGCTGGAGGTGTGCTCAACTAATATTAGATTCAACCTCTGCTCTCATTAGTTTTAGTTTAGTTTTTGGTGCAATATGATGTAAATAGTTTAGTTATAGTTTTGGCAAGTAAGTGAACTACAGTTTAGTTTAGTTTTAGTAGTGAAGAAATTACTGAACTATTATCCATTTTAGTTTTAGTTTTAGTTAACTAATACAACAGTGGAGTATAGAAAGTGTTGAATGATAAAAAAACTAATGACAAATATTGTCCCTGTCTACATGAAATCCTATGTTTTTATATGTAGCTAGCTATCATAAAATACCTACCTTAATATCAACTGAAAGGTTTAATTCTGACTGAGCAAGTATATATATAGTGCCTGATTGCCCAGAAAGACATGCTACTTGCTGTGGTGTCCATTTGAATGACGAACTTTGAGATGGAATAGTAAGTGATTTTGATCCACCGCCAGTTGGTTGCAAATATACAAATGGAAATTTAGGATCATTATTCATCTGGTCTTTGAAAACAGTGCAGATTTCAGCAATAACTTCCTCATCACTCATTGTTGATGTAAGGTGTAATTTCCCAATTAATCCCCAACTAGCCAAATCTGCACGATACTTGCTCCTGGGATACATAAAATTTCCCCCTTTCGTCTTATTTCTTCTACTTTGAGGAATGCATACTATATCTCTATCCCATGTCTTTATAATTTTTGGCTTTTTCTTAGGATTTTCTTTGATACCTCTTCTTCGAAGGTATGATGGAAGGATAGACACAGCCCTATATTAATGAGGAATCTATATACTAGCAATATGGTGGACGGCTACATTATTAGAGTATTATATGCAATTACTAGACTAGTTATTAAGTTGTGCTCTAAACATAAACTGTAGTTCAAATTATTATCAACCTACCTACTACTTTCTCCAGTTGGTGGTTGGTGGGATCTAGGCATCTGCCTCTGTGATGACTCTACAGTCGAAGTATTTGACTGTTGTCCTCCATCCTGGAAAGCTCCAGCAATGGTTGCAATAGCTCTAGCAAATTCAGGACTATTCATCATAATAATAATTATAATATAGATAGCAGGTGAAATCAACGAGTGAAATCAACGAGTAAAATCAGATGGCTAACAGAAGCCACATGGCCCAAAAAACAAACTCAAATTTGAGTAGTGCCACCACATGATTATCATGTGACTTACAAATCATATGTATGATTTATATATCAGCAGTATGATTTATATATCAGCTGTATGATTTACAAATCATTATCATGATTTATATATCAGGTGTATGATTTATAAATCAGCATCATGATTTAATTAATCAATAGCATGATTTGTAAATCAGCTGTATGATTTATAAATCAGCATCATGATTTATATATCAGCATCATGATTTATATATCAGCATCATGATTTATAAATTAGCATCATGATTTATATATCAGCATCATGATTTATATATCAGCTGTATGATTTATAAATCAGCATCATGATTTATTATATCAACCATATGATTTATAAATCATAGTTGTAATTTATAAATCATGCTATACTACTGAATTTAGAGACAAACGGCGCCCCATATGGGCATACTCAAAGAAGAACGATGACATGCCCACGCAATCACGGCACTGTCCAGAGACTAGACGGAGCTGCGTATCTACAGGTAGAAATATTGATAGAAAAGATTAGCTAGCTATATATCTATAACTTATTTAACTATGAATCTATGCTAGGCCTAGCTAGCTAACTATGAACTACTATTAAGTTGTTAGAGATCTGCATCAGACTGTGTCTCCTATCTTACCTGCAGGTCCTGCACTGTGCAGAGTTGCAGTCCTACAGGGATTTTGACTAGCTAACTACAACTTACAGCTAGCCTAGATGACTACTTTCGGTAGATAGTGAACTAGCTATGTAGTAGACTAGTAAATATATCGAGGCCCGATGCGTGGGTGTTACGTGACATCGATCCAATGACATGACAGATCATAGAACTCCGCCCCCGCATGCAATAGTAGTGACTTTGCTCACGTGATAAGTTTTACCAGGCCTTCCGCTACCTTAACTTCGCACATGTTTTTTTCTCCCAAGAGGAAGGCCTGGGGAGGAGGCTAACTATTTACCCTTACACTGAAATATTTATTACCCTTGGCTATACTAAAATATTATTTATTTTATAAAGTAGCTACTTTAGATTTATTGATATTTACAATGATGTAATCTGGATTCTGTTACATGGAAAACAATGCAGTTGACACAAGTTGTTTATATTTTTTAATCTGGAAGATAAGAGCAGGTTAAGTTTGTATCTCATATTGAAACTATGTAGCAACTGTTTGTTGCCTATCACCAATTAATGGTATTTTCTCTGAATGGTCTGCTCTTTCACCTTATCTAACTACTTTTTATCTAATGGTATAATATTGATCTTATCACAGTAAAGTTGTTAATATAATTGTATCTCCATTGTATGGTGAATTACACTCATTCACACAGGAAGTAATAATCGAATTCACCACAGCCTTTTCACTTGAAAAAGAATTTTAGCGCAAGCTCAGACATAATAATAATAATTATTATTATTATAGCGCAAGTTCTCGACAGCTCTCCTGTGCACAAAAGATTGGGCTAAAACTATGGATGCTAAGGTCGTTGTCATCTTACTAGGAGTGCTTATATCGTGAGTTGTAGAACCCTAACAAATAATAATTCTGAACATGTAACTTAGATAGCTAGATTGTATAGGGTTAAGTATTGTCTACAGTAGCCAGAACTGTTCTCTATAATTATACTCATGTATGTACTTGTGTGTTAGTGTGGTAAAGAGCCAGAATCTTGGACCAAACAACTGTCTTATCAACCGGATTGATGTTGTCCCATGTAAGCTGGTTTCTCCAAAGAGAACAAGACTTCCAGGTCCAAAGTAAGTACAGTGTGTGTCTTTATAATTACAATGGATACCACAAGAATACCATATAGTACACGTTCCTATGGATACTAGTGAGATATTATATTGTGCACATTACTGTAGATTTCACACTTTTCACTTTGATATTACAAAGCCACTACAAACTGCTGCATATATTATAGCTTTCACTGGATTCTTCCTTTGAAATATACTGTAAACTCAACCTCATAGCTATATTTATGGGAACACCATAATGTTTTCTCAGTTGGCCATTTTGATGCCTCGATCCAGTCATATTCCCTGTGGCATTAAAGCAGTGTAACCATCTGTCAGTTGTTTTGATATGGTTTTGCTCAATGCTTGACACTGCAAATGTGGTTTCATAAACAACTTATGATCACAGATTGTTTAAAAGTAGTGCTAAATTGTGGTTCACAGAGTCATTGTTACTTAACCCTCTTAACGGGAAGGGCATGTTTATCCGCATAATTAATCTACACTCACATGTGGTGGGCATGTTTATATGCAAACTGGATGTGGTGACTAATTGTTTATATAACACCTTGGGGAGGCAGGACTAAGATACAAGCTGACGGATATGGGTTAGTTAATCATACATGCAGCTGTTAATAATCATTTTTGTTTTTGTGGTAAGACTACATCTTCTATGACCACTGGATGAAGAATGATTTTGAAGGATATGCTGATAATGAAGAAATACAGTTATAATATGGATGAATGTAATGAAAATGATTCTTCACTTTATCTTTGTCATGATCCATGTTCACTGACCTATACAAAAAGAGAAGACAGATTGAATAAGTGTGGTGGCCTAGTCTCAGCCCTACAGCTAACACACCCACCCTCCAGTCTCTCTCACACACTCTGCACCTTGCTGGGCTTATCAGACAGGATTTTATAACTGACACCTTGCTGGGCTTACCAGACAGGTGTTTGAACATCCAATTTTAGCTCACTATCTAGGGCTATGCTTACTATTCAGCCACAAATTACAAGACAGATATTGTTTTCAACAGCTAAAGGTTTATTAGCTAAGTTGCCTCTTGTTTCAAGATTAACTAGCAAATTTTCTGACCAAGAAGGTTTTTAAGCTTTAATAAACAATGGTTGGCACCCAATTTAGGCAGCACAGCCCTACATTTTAGCTTTAGCTAGCTATACTACCACTTACTCACACTTGTGCACAGCCCTTATGTTTAGCTCACGCTAGCCTGTCTAGTTAGTTCACCCGACAAAATTAGCTAGCTAAAGCTTACCTTAGAGTTTTCTGGTTGCTAGGATCCTGTTTTCAATGGTCTTCCTTCCCGCATCTACCAAAATCACTCGTGGGTATAGACAAAGAGCCTACAGACAGCCATCTTGCTAAAGATCAGGTAACTTTAATTAAAGCCTACCGCGTTTGAGTGTAATTAATTAATTTTAGTAGCGCGGTACGAGGGTTAATAACAATATTCATGAAGGTACATCAATTAAAATCTAAGATGTAGTGATAAATGATGTTACATGATTATTGTACTCACCCCTTTCAAGCTGTAATGATTTGGTATCTTCTCAGACATTGTCCTACAAGCATCTCTACTTCTCACCATCTCTCCTACAACATGACCTTTTCTATATCCACCTTTCCTATATTTAATTCTCCTACATATACTTCTCCTACATCATGACCTCCTTTACTACATAACATATTTCCTCATGGAGTACTACTCTGTTACAATACTTATCTTGTCTTACATGGTGATCAAAGATAACAATTTTGTTATTTATTTTTTACTCAGTCAATTTGGTGTGTATTCTACAAGATTTCGGCAGGGATCAGCTGGATTTCCTAAGTGCGATATTAGACGTCAAGGCCATGAGATAAGGAATATTAGTATTATTGGGAATGAAAACAAAGTAAGGATTATCTATTCACCTGGATTCACATTGGAACCTCAAGAAAAGTAAGTGATGTTGACGACTGACATCTATCTAACACATTACTCAATGATATGAGTAAAGAGAGGGGGTCCAATACTCTATTAGTATTCTGAATAGGATAATCTGCTGCACTACATGTTATTATTATTTTTCTTTTATTTGTGTCTAATAAAATCTTTACTAGTAACATGTATAATATTATAGTAATAATGTCATTGTTCTGTGCAATAGAAATACTATGTAATTAGATATAGTCATTGATCTTGTGGTTCTTGACATCATTTTAGCATGTGACTTACTCTCTCTTTGATGTATTTTTGATGACAGGTATGAGAACCAGATGCTTGTAAACTATAGTATAAAGTGTGAAGATGGCCAGATAGCATTCCTGTATATAGCAAGTATAGAATTGGAGGACAAGAATTGTATGGACCCTAACCTGGGAGAACAAAGGTTTGCCAGGGTTATATTCAATAATGTCAATACTGTTGAGGCCCTGAAATAATAATATTGGACCAAGTGTACTTCTTAATGAGGTAGGATGCTAGACTATAGGTGTTGATGGCAATTTTCATATCCACATGTACATAATTATGTCATGGAGACAGTTCCCCCTTTTTGCTTCTAACCTCATTACATTGTCACATTATTGGTTTTCATGGTTATCTATTTCACACTGCTGATTGCTAATGCTTTCACACTATGTGCTAGAAAAGGAATGCTCATCCCCATCCTAGAGGTCACGTGTTAAGATACAGCCCCCCTTTTACAAATTCCAGGATCTTCTCCTGTACATGTACATAATACAACCACATGTAAATATCCAAATATACATTACACAGCCACATGTACATGTACATTTACATAGCATAATTATGTGCATGTACATAATTATAATAGAGATATGCAAATTATGCTGGCATAGTTTTGGTTAAAAGTTTGATGCTAGTGCAGTGCTGGCATAATAGCGATGGGTAAATTTTTATGACTTGGAGCATAGATTAAAAACTCAGAAGGGGGATTGGAAACAGCACCACGTGAGCTATTGACCTACATGCAAGCCTTGATACCATCCGCGTTACCACACAATATAATTTTTAGAAAAATTTGTGCATTCTCTTCTGGGGAAGAAAGGTGTTTCAACGCCAGAAAATCGAAAGTACAGCTCTTAAAAAGCAAATAGTTGTCGCATTTGTTAGTAAGTATCCTTAGAATAGTTAGTATACAGCAGGAAACTCTTTACGGGGAGTTATCCCCATAGGCTCCAACTGTCCTGGAATGTCCAGGACAGTCCTGGATTTGTTGACATTGTCCTGTGTCCTGGATTCTCCTGCCATTTGTCCTGGATGCTGGAGTAGTAGAGCTATACTATGTCTATAGACACTGACTGCAATAGCTATGAAAACTATACTATGTACTAGATCTGTAGTGTAGTTCTGGTTGTTGTTGTCCTATGACTAGAGTGCATGCATAGTCATCATCTTTGACAGGCTTGCTTTCAATACCATCATCAAATGAAGACTCAGAGAGGGACTATTGATTTTTGTTATGCTTAATGAATGTGGTTTTTGATGGTGTGGTTTGGGTGGGGTTAGCTATGATTTGGGCGTGATTGTTGGGTGTGGCCAGTGTCCTGGACCTGGTTTTCAAAAAGTTGGAGCCTATGTATCCCAGTAGCTGAGTAGCTAGCGTGGTGAGGACATTTTTTGTGTACCTGTTCTAGACTATAGCTATAATAGCTACCTGGTTTCTTTATAGCTGTTAATAATCAAGAGGGTTTGAACTTTTGCATGAAGCCTAATAAACCAGTGTCAGTCCAACTCCTGTCTGTTACAATGGGGTTGAATGTGAATTTTATAGGTATGTTACTCTCATTTTTATCCTCCCTCTTATAAACTGGTTATGAGACCTACAAACATTCAATGCAGTTTTTTGAAATCTCTGAACCCTGTTGCTTTGCATGAGCTATAATAAGCCCTGTAAATCATTGAATTGGCTTGTTTATGACTGAATAACTATCAATACATCAGTTTTAATGTGCAGGTTATGCAAAAAAGTTCCACTTATCAGTGCACAAAAAAAATAAATGTAGAAAACAACAAAGGTATATTGTGAATATCTAGCATATCTATACTGCCCAGTTCACTCAGTCTGCTTCATCTGCTTCACTCTCAATCCTCCATTCTGCCTCATCCTCAATTCTTCACTTTGATTACTCGGCCACTAGGATCCCAGTTATCCTCCCAGTCTACCTCTCAATTGTCCCCTCATCAGCTTCTCCTCTTGTTCAACATCAGTCTGCTTCTCAATTGTCCCCAGCATCAGTCTATCAGTCTACCTCTTCTCTTATGCAACAGTCACCCTGAATTTTAACCTAGAGAAGGAATTGAAGGTGTCAGTCCCAATCAGCATTTTGTTGGATTGTATGCTAGCTTCAAGAGAGGGTGGATGTTTTGTCATTGCTACCACATGGTATGCACTTGTTGGATTATTTGTTATTTTTCAACTTTTGAGCAGGATGGGTAGATACTAGTGAATAAACAATGTATAGGGATATCATTAAGTGAGATGCCAACATAATTACTATAATGTGTACATGTACATGCATATAATATCAATGTAGCATCACAAATCCAGCTTGCATGAAGTTTCCTAGGGCCTTTTGTCTGCAAATTTAGTGAGGATAATAAGCAGTTCCTTGAAGCATAATAGGCAGTTCATTGGTGCATAATAGGACTGGCTATTGGAGCATAGCATAATGCATAATTTACATTTCTATTACTTGTGCATGTACGTACATAATATACATAACCTCATTATTATCATGTGTATACTGTATATGTACTTGTGCATTCATACTGAAAGTACTGAAATATTGAAGTGGTCAGATTGTGGCTAATTATGAACCCTCTCTACCTACAACATGCTGTCTGCTCATTAATTAGGTTTCATTAAGATGTCTATTTATAGGTGTGTAGACTATGTGCAAGTGGATCAAGGTGAATATGGAGTCACTGAAAGTTGTGGGACGGATGCATCAGAAAACACTAATCAATTGGAACAAGGTATAAACAAGAAAATAGTCATGCTTATGTAACAACTTCTTTGAATTCCTGCTCTTACAAACCTGCTATAGGTGATTTCAACATTATCTTTCGAACCAGTAGGAAGGGTCGTTACCCTGGTTTTGCTGCCAGCATAATCTGCTTTAATAGAAGTATTGCTGATCAAGAAGGTTGCACACGCCCACTCGGAGAAGGCAATGATACTGTAGCTAATGAAGACCCAACCATGCAGCAAAGTGGACAGAGAAGAAAGAGAAAGTTGGAAATGTTTGTAAGTTCTTCCTCGACTTCAGTAATATTTATTAATTAGATGTACAGCAAAAGTATTGTCTGTTTCATTGAGATAATAGCTATTAGCATTACTTCAGTGATACAGAATCACTAATTACTCATCAGTCCTGCCACCAGAGAGTCTGGTTCTAATTAAGGTTCCAGTATACAATCAAGTTTTGTGTGCATAACATTTAATAAGAATGTTCATTCAGTGTTAGAGATAGGCCCTTTTGAATTTTCTACCTAATAATCTCAACCTGAGATATCCTTCACCTTTTCAGTGTCTTACTGAGAAATCTATCTAGGTCAAGGTAAAAGCTTTTTGGACAAAAATTTTAACATGCTAATATTCATCTAATTTTTTGTCCTAGAATGTTGGTGACCAGTGTACTTGTTTGTCCTAGAATGTTGGTGACTAGTGTACTTGAATGAACCATCTATCCTTGGTCCTTTGACCAAAATTAACACAACAGTATAGCTAGCTAGAGTAAAACACGACACTGACTGTAGGTGTGATATGAACACTATAAAGCTGTCCAAAGAAGTAAAAGCAGAACAGTCAACTTCAGACATCTCCAACATTAGACACAAAGCCCTTACAGATAAACTTTGGAGCCTTATGTTAACATGACCCTTTACCAACAACAATGGTGGGGGGGGGGGGCATTAAGTAGCAGTGAATTTCTAAACAAACTAAACAGAAAACAAACAGTAAAAGATCAGCCTAGAGGCCCTGCTCTATCTATTGGTACCAAACTTGTTGAGCCGACTATAGCCAGTTCTTCAGTACGCTTATCTCATGATGGCTTATCTTATGATGATGATGATTATATTATTATTATTATTATTAGATTAACAACCAGAACAAAGGTCAGTTTTTAGTTTCTCCCTTTTCTAGGCTTCTGTAGGGAGTTAAGAGCTGTACTTTGGTGTACTACCTACTGGTAAGGCTTTCTGTTCTGGAGAGGAATTTTAGAAGATTCTAGCCAGATTTTGCAGAGTTATTGAAAGTTTTAGTTTGTACTATTCTATGACCTTTGTCCTCTCAACTTTACATAGGGAGTGCTACCACACTCCCTGATTATTATGGAAAATGAAAGAGATCACCTAGTACCAAAATCAACGTTATACGTATGGAATTACTGTTGGCCATTTCAGGAATCAAAGAATACAGTCAGCTAACACTAGCTACCATTGTTTGGTCAATAATGACATTGATGATCAGCTAAGATTGAATTTAGTATTTTTGTCTGAATTGGATGGTTTCACTACAGTTGTCTAACAGTCTTCATTGGAGAAAAGTCAATTGTTTAATATGACACATCTTTGGTTGAAGCATGAAGTGATGTAGGTACAGGATGTCTGGCATTTAAAACTAGTGTTTGCTTCTAAGGTAAAGAAAAGTCCAGCAACATGTGAGCATACTTCCCCTATCCCAGCCATACATGTACAATGTGCCACAATGATGCACCTGTCTTTCTTTATTCCAACCTGTGGTCTAAGAGAAGTAGCTGATAAGACTCTGTGAATGATATAAGATGCTGGGATTACCACCAATAGCGACATATACACTAGCACAAGTTATCCAACCATCAGAATAGAGTCAGTAGTCATCAAGGCCTTTAAAGGCTTTCGGGCTTTAAGCTAGAAGTCTTGATTAATAACTTCCGGCCATTTCTACCAGTCAACAGCATGGTGACTTTTATAGCTTACTAATGGCCTTGATGATTCCCAGAGAAAGTATGATTTTCCTATGCCTACCATCAGTTTCAACTTTTCTCGGTACCTCTGCTTAGTCTCCTTAGAAAATACGAACAGGCTATGTTACCAGTGCTTTTTGCCACTCAATATGGCTATGTGGCAACGGTTACTATGAATTAGCCTCTGACCCCGCCCAAACTGAATAACCTCTATTATAGATTTGAAAAAGGCCGCCATGCTGTGCCTGGCACACCCCCTTTTATAGGTGCATGAGCGAGACGGAATAACGCGAAATTCAATATTTTTATTCACAGACTTCTTCTTTAAAATGGAGATAATACCCACACTACTATTCTTTTTGTGCTGTAGTATTTTTAATAATAATATTATTCATACTGCATGTGGTTTTGTAATAATAATACTCGTGGCAAAATGGATATTAATTGACCATGTTAATATTGTTAAGTTGGATGCTTTTTGGACAAATGCCATCCTCCCTGAACTTTTAGCTCCAGAATGACCAATTCATGAACCTGGCTCGTAGTGAATATAATTATTATATCCCAGTTTATATTGATAATAGCTTACTGTGCAAGCTAACTACCAACAAAATCCCTACTTCTTAACTACCTATCACTAGATCAAGCATTATAGACCCCTTGCCTCAGTGGGCGCGCGGCAATGAATGTCACATGCAGTGACACACCCTAAACTTGCACATGTAGGGCAAAAAATTTTAGACTGTTAGCAAAGACTTCTATCGATGGACTTAACAGTATTCACAGAAGGTTGAAAATAGACTAGTAGGAATTAGCTATATACCTGACCCATATACGTAATATAGCGGAAAACCAATACTTGGATGATGTTGGCGGATGACCTAACTTAAACTTTGGTGATCTTTACACTTAACTGATAGACTCTATGGAACAGTTTTTACAAGAGAAAAACTGAAGGCTTTTAAATCATTGGAAGCCTATAACTATTTTTTAATGGATATGTCAGGACAGTAATGTAAATTATAAAAAATTATAATAATTATTATTATTGTAAATATCATTATAATGAAGTTATTATTATAGTTAACAGTATTGTAAATAATATAGAGTTGTGAGTGACAAGGCAGCAAAAGCTTTATAGGATGGAAATCCTGTGTAAAACCAGGTCTTGTCACAGCTACCACCCAGCATGGCTGCAGGGCTCTTATGTTTAAAATTTTTCTTCAGCCAAACATTTCTTATCAAGTTTAAGCTGCACAACCACTTCCTTAGATTCATCAAGACTCTAAAGAGTTTCTTCAAGGGTCTGAACTGTTTCTCTAAGCATCTCTACCAAAGTAAGTACATCATTCGGGTAGTCAACTACTAGCTACTGCTTTGTCCTCACATTCCACTGAGCAATAGAATTAGCAACTGAATATTCAGTGTGATCAATGCTTGCTTCAGCTTGATTATTCTGTTCTTGTCTTCTTATTAACCTTTCATATCTTCACAGTCTTTGATCACTACTAGCCTGTGTACTTGAATGCAAATAAAAATAGAAGGTACATAATCTAACATGAAGGCTTCCCTGCATAGCTATAAATTATATAGCTAAAACACTAATAATCAGCTACAATG
Organism: Diacarnus erythraeanus; assembly: GCA_964016965.1. Classification (NCBI taxonomy): domain Eukaryota; kingdom Metazoa; phylum Porifera; class Demospongiae; order Poecilosclerida; family Podospongiidae; genus Diacarnus; species Diacarnus erythraeanus. The sequence goes on from OZ024673.1 coordinate 6,862,138, forward strand.
TACCACCTAGCTAGATACAAACCAACAGCTAGTTAGATAGACAGCTACATTATAATGAAATGAGCACTACAAACTCTGGAGTGAAAGTTAGGCTGCTATCCCACTCATTTAATAGCATCGACCCAGGCCTTTCTTCTGTCAGGATCAATAAAAAATCTGTACATCTTCACTCCCTTCGCTTTGCTGTAACGCTCAGTGTAGCCAATAGCATAGCAACTTGAGGGGAATATCAGATCTCCATAAAGGCCAAGCTTCTTTTTGCCCTACACGAAATAAATCACTGATCATTGGTTAGCCACACCCTCTAGAGGCAAGGGGTCTATTACAGACAACCTTACAGCAACATTTACTTACCGCAAGACCAGTACATATAAATTCACACGCTATGTAGTAAGTAGTAATTATAGCTACATGACCACAGAATAAAAACAAATAATCCTGGATTTCTCTTTGGAATCCAAATATCTGGAGAAAGCTTTATTAATAAGGCTATTTTCTGTGTCATCAATTGCGTGGACGGATGAAAAATTGGCTGGTAAAAAATTTAAATTTTTAATAAATCAATTTGTCTTAAACTCTTCTTCCTGAACAGGTAAATAGATTAATACTCCAGCTATTTAGCTAGCTATGCTAATATCCATCCGTGCCCACAAATAGCTCCTGCTTAGAGTGCTAAATGGCCATCCATCATCACTTGTCAGAGCTGCTGCTGAACTTCTTAAATTTGATTTCCAACCATCTACAAAGTCTCTCTACCTAACTTATCAGGAGTCATTCCACTCCCATCTTCATTTAGTTCAGGAGATAGAGTAGTAAAAATACTACATTTTGGCATCTTTGATGTGCTGTAAATACACTTAGCTGATTTGTAATGATTTTTTATAAAAACATTAATTATCAAATCAACCTGTCTGAAAATTCAAAAGTTTTCTGTAGTTGTGTACATGTACCTAAATTCTAAGAGCTGTAACCTACAATCTATTCTCTCTACATCTTTACTTATGCAGCTGCAAAAGGTATGAATAAGGTGTGTCAATAGGTATAGGTGTGGAAATGCAAAGAAAAACTGGGTATAATATATCTGTTCCCTTCCCTCCCCCCTTCAGCCCAGTCTCTTACTATTACGATAATATTTGGGCTCCCTTGGAATGTGAATAGTCCAATAATAGCTTTACAGTTCTCATGAGATAGCTATAATAAATTTGACCTCTTTCTAGTGTGTGAGTAAGTATTTTTAGCTATAAGAATTCCTCAGCTATAAAATTTTTGAAGCTGTATCACAAAATCCTTCTCATTTTTTAATGGCAAAGGAAGCTGGCCAGTAGTGCCTTCCCTACCCTCTACCCCTCCTCCCAATCAAAATAGCTAGTACATTGTGTATTGTAATGTATACACCACAGAGTCCCTCTGGTATAAAAATATAAAACATTTTCCTATTCATGTCTATGCTAGGTGAGAAGTTAAGTCCCACTAATGATTAACCATTAAATAATCCACAATTCCTCGCTGGCAAATGACTTTGTTTCCTTGGAAGCTTTCTCAGACAATTCTTTTCTCTCTCTCAAGTAATCTCTACCTATGGTGTTTTGACTTAACAGCTTACTTTACAGGACTTAGCTTTACAGAAAATTAGATTTAACCATGGCAATGCAAGTCTAATCTGATTTTCCTAAGTAACCAATTTGTATTCCATGGAGAAATGAACGATTCTGGTGTTCAAAAGAACAGCCATTTTACAAGGAATGCAATGGTACTTGGAGATTTAGTTGTGTCACAGTCAGTAGTTATAGACAGCCATTAATTTTCATATTAATTTTTCATGACTATACCTATAGAACTATTTAATAATAACTAACATTTTCTAATTAATGGTTGAAATTTAATGACTGGTAGTAGATGGTTAACACTAGAAGTTCATGTTATTAACTCTCTACACAGCATTGACAACATTTTAGTCCTTACCACTTTTGATGCTAATGATGACACAGACGTCTTCAGAGGAGGGGGGGGGGGGGGGGGGGGAAGAAGATTTTGAAGCTCTGATTAGATTTCCTGGTCCAGGACCCATGTTTATTGTGGGAATACAAGCCTACTTCCAGTTATTCATCATTGATCCCAGGGTTAATATGTAATTCCATAGATCTAGTTAATTTCACTGTCACTATTACAGGAGATAAATGGTAGCAGAAATAATGATATTGTTAAAATTACCACATGGGCATCAGCAGCAGTCAAAATAGAAAATTATGAATTAGTTTGTAATAGCTACGTTTATTATTATTGAGATCAGTGAAAATAAAATGGCTTATGAATAACTTGATGTAGTATATTATAGTGCAATGAATCTTTAAAAGAGATTAATTAGCATCATAATTATTTTGAGTGTGGTAAGCTCATGATTAGTAGCTAAACAGGATGCTAGCTGTACCACTGCTCCTTAATTTCTAGATTACCACAAGGGTACTAAATTCCTGAGTGTTTAAATCTAGATAATACTATTGGAAGAAATAAAATTTCATTGCTAGTCAGAGGCGGATCCAGGGGGGGGGGGGGGGCAAAAGGGGCAATTGCCCCCCCCCTTTTCAACACTGTTTTGTGTAACTGTACCACAAACAGTGTAAAATAATTATTGTAGTTTACTCTTTACTCTTTACATGTAAATATTCATTAAATGCTAATTAGACAGCCTGGTGTGCATAGCTTGTACTTTGTAAACAGACCCTATTTGGAATTGAAAAACATCCCAGAGTAGCTGATAATGACACAGACCATTAATTGTGTCAACGAATTTTCTGAGTTGAATTCTTTAAAAAGATTTTTTTTCTAATCTGCACATGGTTTTCAAACTTGTTTTCATATTGCCTGTTGGTTCTGTGCCATGTGAACGTTCACTTTTTGCAATGCATAGACTGAAGTCTTGGAGTATGAGTGGAGAAAGGTTATGTGGTCTTGCTCTTCTTTATATTTACTGAGATATGGATGTTTCTGGAGAGAAAAGATTCAACTCAGCTGGGAAGGACATCTTACAGTTGTGTCATCAAGTTCTTAACAGTGCATGTGGGTGCCTATTAGACAGCCTGAAATGCCACCAGATTGAATCAAAGAGGTCTAAAATACAAAAATTTCCTGGGGGGGTATGCCCCCAGACCCCCCTAAATGGTGCACTTACTGCACTATGACATGTGGTCACAAATCCCAACCCTATCTCCTGCCTGACTATATAAAAATTCCTGGCTATATACTCCTCTGCACAATGAAATAACTCTTGCTACAGTTGAAAGAGCAAATTCAGTCCTCAAGTGCCTCCCCTCCCCCACTATCAAAAATCCTGAGATCCACCTTAGAGATATCATTGCCCCCCCCTTTTCAAAATCCTGGATCCGCCTCAGCTAGTTACTTATGAAAGAGATGTGGGTAATCTTCAAGTGTACTTTTCAAGCTAATTCAGAGGATGCCTACTGATAGCTAGTTTATGATCACATCTGCATTAGCATTTGAAAAGACATTTTGGGAGTGGAGATTAAATGGACTTAGTATGGCCTATATACAGGAACCACAAAAAAAATAACACCCTCTCATAATTTGTATCCTTTATGTTACTGTATCATAATGTCTTGTTCCTAATGCCAAGGAGATGGCTGTGCTGGCTAACCTTACTGAGGCTCAGCTGGATGTGGTTGCTGGTAAAATGAAATTTTTTGATGATGATGATGTGAAATTAGCTATAACCAATGAGAATGCTTGTAATCCTGTCTTGAGGACTTCTGCTAGAGCAACCCTTGAAGAGTAAGTAACAAATAAGGATAATAAAACCAACAAAATCTGCTCTTATAAGTGCTTCCCACTTTGCCTACACACTTAGCTATTATAGCTATGTAGTATGTGTGCTTGTGCAGTATATTATCTTACATACAGGTATATATGTATTATGTTCTATGGACACTCTTTAGTTAATGTGTTAAGTGTTATTACTTTTATTAACAGCCATAGGACTGACCCTAATAAAGTGAGAATGCTGAGGGAAATGCTTGCTACAGGTGAGAAAATACTCCACTGTCAGCCATAATTATCTCTGCCTTTACGTATTTCCTCCATAAAATTATAGCTAAATTCAAATAAGTCTTAATTGTGATGAGTAGAGTGAACCCTATATGATAGAGAGTTGGTACAGAAAAAAAGAATTCATTGTGTGTGTGTGTGCATGCATGTGTGTGTGTGTGTGCATGCATGTGTGTGTGTGTGTGTGCATGCATGTGTGTGTGTGTGTCTAAAAATTTTTATGACCTACATGATACCTTGTATTTCTTCTACTTATCTATTCATAAGAGAAATCCATTCTCTGATTTAATGACTTTTGTCCATGGTGATCTTTTCCATACCTACGTACTCTCTCCCACAATGCCTCGCTTTCTGTACTCTAACTATATGACAGGGAAAGTGTATTTTATACAATAATTCTTCCTCCTCTCTACCACTTCTTTCCTACCATATTTTACCCTCTATAGCTCCTCCTACTACACTGACCCAGACCTCTCCAACAAGTACAGAGGCATCTACAACAAGTACTGAGACCTCTCTAACAAGTACTGAGACCTCTCCAACAAGTACTGAGGCCTCTCCAACAAGTACTGAGACCTCTCCAACAAGTACTAAGGTCTCTTCAATAAGTACCGTTACCTCTCCGATAGGTATCCACTGTACATGTACTTGCCTGAACCAAGATGAACTTACAGAACAATAATTTCTAGGATTACTATTATAGAGTCATTAACTACTTCGACTCTACAGCTACCTGTAGTTTTTATCTTATTTAGATTGTCAAGAAATGCTTATTTGGATATTGTTAGTAAGAATTGTGATGCTTTCCTTGTTGGTCATAAGATTATTATTGTAAGTGTGGTATAACATTATAATATATAGCATTATATATAGTAGAACCTCTGATAAAGGACACTTCATAATAAGGATAACCTCTGTACAAAGAACAACTACAAATGTACAATCTGGTTTAATAGGATAGCTAAATTATATTAACTCTGAGAAATGAAAAATACACACAACCTTTATATGGGACAGTAGACAACCTGCCTGGTGAGTATTCAAGGTTTGTTAAAGGAGGCTACTGACAGTCAAGCTAAAATTTTGTTAGCCACACACACATTTGGATAGCTACTCCAATTTGACATGTGAGCAATCAACTACTATAGCTATTGATTTTTAATTGGCTATCTGTAATATTAAGGCACAAGCTCAGTATATGTTGTGTACTTGGTACATTATCTAATTAGACTAGAGAGGTACCACTGATCTAATACCTCATGTAATTACCTAGAAAAACTAGGCCTGATGAATAGAAATGACAAGCAAGCCATGATAATAATTCTATTATTAGGCCAGTGTTAATGACATTCTTGTTTCTGGTCAGGATTTCCCTTCACAACCTAGCGGGCGGGCGGTGATTATTATTCATTATGTCATTATTCTGTTGAACGGATACTCTGCCATAGTAGTACCATTTTTTGATGAACTGGAATATTCTGTGTAGTTTAGCAAAGTCATCTTGATCTAGAAAACTATCTGTAGCAGCTAGCAGATAAAACGCAGCTAAACACAAAACTATCAGCACTAATTTGCAACTGCATGCAGCCACTTGTAGAGTCAAAGGTCAATTTGTACTCTAAAAATTACAATAATGAGAATAATGGTAACTTTGGAGCGGTGTCAATTTCCAATGCGGGCGGTTGACCAGAAACAGGAATGTCATTAACACTGGCCTTAGGTCCTATACATTTGGATGATATTAGATGTCACATGGGACAGAGAATTCTTTACTAGAATGTAGTCATCCGGGTATTGGTATCCACAACTGTGGTAATCATGAGGATGTCAGTGTGTGCTGTTCAAGTAAGAACACTGGTAGCTGTGCAACTAGTTAAACTATAGCTATTTTACAACAGAGTCTGTTTAACCAGAAGTATATCAGATTTATTATGTTATTGTGAACATAGTAAGGAGACAATTATTATTATTAGCTACTTGCTAGAAATCCTCACTGCACTTTATAGTTTATGTGTCAAAAATAGAACATTTATTGATTACTGTAGTCATCATAATGCTACTGGAGTGTGATGTTCAAGTAAAATATGCATAATAATATGGAATAAGTAGCTAGCTATAATAGGTCACTGTCTAAAATGTTTATTATTTCAGACACCTACCCACAAGTTAATAACAGAGAGCAGAGTTATGTGAACAGACCATTGTTTCTAAAAGCAAATACTGACTGTGGTAACCATAATGATGGACGAGAGAGAAGAACGGGGTGTTAGCTCATAGAACTAGAGCCATTAAATTACTATAGGAGTGATTTGTGTATGCTATTATTATGAACAAATGAAACTTTAACATGGCTTCCTATTATTTGTTACTGTGATAACAAATCAGCACAGAATTCAACTGATCTAGAAAAAGTTGATGGCATATTAAGCACCTAGCCAAGTGGCATGCAGCTAAGACCAGCCACATTTCATGATTTTAATTCTGTGAAACATTATTTATTGTTTTAGCCTCAAGTGGTTCAAGGGAACCAAATGGACTTTAGTACATTTTACTCTCAGCTTTAAACTGATTAAGCATACAGTAGAAACACACATTACTTGCTAGATCAAAGTTAATACGTTTTCCTATGTGCAAATTTCATGATGTTAATCTGCACATGTGAATAATTTATGCACACATCTGTTTCTCTAGTAGTGGGTGGAGCTATTTCAGCAGAGGGTCATGTGGAAGTTAATGTACGTAAACGGAACATGGGGAACAATGTGCGATGACCTATGGACTATTAATAATACTTGTATTGTATGCAGACAGCTTGGTTATGATGAAGGTACCACTGCTCCATGCCTCTACTGTGGTCCAGGAACTGGTAAAATTTATATTTCCATGGTAATATCTGATATTGGTACATTATATAGCTAATCAGGCTAGAAAGGCTAGTTACTGACTTATTTCATAAATCAAAATCCTCATGAACTGAAATGACAAGAAGAATAATATAATTATTGTTTTACTACACTTGCTAGAGATTCTCACTGCATTATATAAAGTCTCAAAGTATATACACTAAGATATATACTAGCTAATGTTAGAAAAACATTTGTTGTTGTAGTCCATTACTGTAGTCATCATAACGATGCCTCAGTGCAATGCTCAAGTAATTGTACCAAAGGCTTGCATATAACTTTTTCACTTCATCAACCATTCCTCTTGTTGTACAGATCCTCTATATTGCAATAGCCTTCTGCAGCAACCTCTTGTTCCCAAGCCAATGGCCATGACACCTTCTGCAGAACCAGTTTAGAGGAGCCCATTTCACCCTGATGTGTGCATATGAACAAAATAAATATAATTGTCATTAATCAAAACTTTAGCTATTATTTTATAGAGATTAGTAGCTAATAGCAGAGCTATGATAATTATTAGTGAACTTTAGCTATTTAGAGAGATTTGCTATGACTTTCATAATTGAGTTACTTGTTTTGATTGATTTTTAAGTTATTGAGCATTTTTAATGATTATTATAATAATTGTGTTTTTTAGTCATAAATATTGAGTGTGTACAAAACTTCTATATAATTATGAAAAAAGAATTATCGTAATGCTGTAATGTAGCTAAGGCAACAATTTTTATTCTTGACCTATAATATAGCCACATTCAAATTACATACTTTGGAATGTCATCAATAGAGAGTGCTATTTCAACATTGTCTACATAACCAGAGCTGTCTTATTTTTTCCTGCACTCTGTGTGGAGACTTTTGGGATCATAATGATGCTCATATTGGGTGCAGACAACTTGGCAATTATATAATTATAGCAGTGACTTATAAGTACATTATGCCATTTTGTAAACATCTACACTGTATTATATTAAATCTCATTTTGTTTGAATACTCAGATGTTTAATTTCACCATTCTACCACATCAGCTTTCTCACCTATCTGGTAGCACAAAACCAGTTGACGAAAGTTAAATCTGGGAGATACGTAAGTGCAGGTTAAGTATAGTCTATAAAACTATGTAACTCCATCCAATGTTTGTTGCCTAGCTATCACCAACTCCCAGATAATGAACAGTACTTCTCTGAATGGTCGGTTCACTCACCTTATCCAACTCTTCAACTATGGTATAGCTAATACAGCATTGCCAGGTTCATGGAGTTATCCACAATCTGCGGATTTTTGGAGTAGAAAATTGTCTGTGGATGGATCAAGGCCAAAAGTAGAGTTCTGTGGATTTTTCTGCTTATTGCTGATTTTATTTCTTTCTAAATAGTGTCCCTCTATCTAGTTGATTAGCAATGCTCAATGCAAGTAGTAGTAACCAATGTATTTGTGAGTCTTCCAGCTCTATATCTGGGGACAAAAGTGAGGATATGAATCTTTACCACACACAATCATCAGGTCCTTGTTTACTCTGTGGATTCTTTTTAGACAGCAACCTGGCAACGCTACTAATAAAGTTGTTTAAATTTGTATTATTATAGCTACATAATAGTTTAATTGTTTGGGAAATTCACACAGGAAATAATAATCGAATTCACCACACCCTTTTCACTCAAAAAAAAAAAAAGAATTTTTAAAAATAATAATAATTATTATGGCGCGTGCTCTTTAAGGCTTCACGGCTCTCTAAAAATGGATGTTAAGGTCATTGTCATCTTGCTAGGAGTGTGAGTCGTAGAATAGCTCAACATCCTAACAAAGCGAGCTAATTAACTAATTATAGTAGCTAGCTGAACATATGTAATTATAACTTAGACGTTAGCTATAGCTAACTAGATTGTATAGATTTGCCTATGTTTATTAGATGTAAGGGACTAAGGGTTAAGTGTTGTCTACAGTAGCCAGAACTGTTAAGTATGTAGTTATGTATGTACTTGTGTATTGACTTAGAGTTAGTGTGGTGAAGAGCCAGAATCTTGGACCAAACAACTGTCTTATCAGCCGAACTGATGTTGTCCCATGTAAACGTAATGCTCCAAAGAAAACAAGACTTCCAGGTCCAAAGTAAGTAGTGTGAACATGTGTCTTTATAATTGTAATTACAATGGATACCACAATATATCATAAAGCACACATTCCTATGGATACTAGTGTGCACATTACTGTAGATCCCACACTTTTCACTAAATTACAAAGCTACTACAAACTGCTGCATAATTATAGTTTACCCTCAGCCTTCACTGCCTTGAAATAGTATAATGTTTTAAACTCAACCTCAGCTATTGTGGTACTCATTATTTACTATGTGAACACGTTTGATGTCTGGAATCCAGTCATATTCCCTGTGGCATTAAAGCAGTGTAACCATCTGTCAGTTGTTTTGATATGGTTTTGCTCAATGCTTGACACTGCAAATGCGGTTTCATAAACAACTAATGGTCACAGATTGTAAAAGTAGTGCTAAATTGTGGTTCACAGAGTCATTGTTACTTAAATAGTCATTTTAATGTGAAACTCACAGGGTACATGAAATTCATGTGTAAACTAAATATCTCTAGCCTTGAACTTGGGCTTCTTTTGGCAGGAAGGTAAGAGATGCAATATCTATGCATACATTAAATTCCTAGAAGGGCTTGTAATTCAAGTGGAGGCCTTGTTTCAAGACTATGCTTGCTCCATAATATTCAGTCCCAGCATTGCTTCATTAATAATTAAAACCCATTTGCATTCCTAAGATATAGTGGTAAATGATGTTACATGATTATTATACTCACCCCTTTCAAGCTGTAATTAGACATGGTCCTATAAGCATCTCAACTTCTCTTCTAAAATAATAACCATTTCTCCTATATACACCTCTCATACAACATGACCTTTTTTTACCTTTCCTATATTCAATTCTCCTACATATACTTCTCCTACAACATGACCTCCTCTACTCTATAGCATACTTCTTCATGGAGTACTGCTCTGTTACGATAGCTTTATCCTTACATGATGATCAAAGATAACAATAATTTTGTTGTATTTTTTACTCAGTCAATATGGTGTGTACTCTACAAGATTTCGGCAGGGATCAGCTGGATATCCTAAGTGCGATATTAGATTTAAAGACCATAAGATAAGGGATATTAGGATTATTGGGGATAAAAACAAAGTAAGGATTATCTATTCACCTGGATTCACATTGGAGCCTCAAGAAAAGTAAGTGATGTTAAGGATTGTAACATCTAATACATTACTCAAGGATATGAGGAGAGACAGAGAGTGTCCAATGCTCGATTAGTCTATCAGTCATTGATCTTGACATCATTTTAACATGTGACTTACTCTCTCTTTGATGAATTTTTGATGACAGGTATGGGAACCAGATGTTTGTACAATATAATATAAAGTGTGGAGAGGATGAGATAGCATACCTGAATATAACAAATCTAGATTTGGAGGAAAAGAACTGTATGAACCCTAATCTGGGGGAAGAAAGGTTTGTCAGGGTTGGTTGGGTATGCATGCATGTTATTCAATATTGTTGATGCCCTGAAATATAACTAAATGTTAATGAGGTAGGATGATATTTATGAGAAAAGATTTTGAATTGCTATAGATGTTGGTAGCAATAATAATTAGCCATATTCACAGGTATGTCAGAGGCAAACTTCCCCCATTCTGCTTCTAAACCCATTACATTGTCTCATTATTGGCTTTTGTGGTTATGTATTTCACACTACTGTAATATACTATCATTGCTAATGCCTTTACACTATGTGCTGAAGAAGGAATGCACATCCCCATCCTAAGTGTTGTGGTCTTTGGCCAAAGATATAGCCCCCCTTTTTAAGGATGAGTAAATTATGCTCTTTTTTAACCTATTATGCTATGCTCTGATTCCTGAACTTTTACCTATTATGCTTTTTAAAATGTGCCTATTATTCCTCAATTATGCTGCAATAAACAAATCATTGGGAGTTGTATTTTAGTATAATGGAGGCTTCAACATAGTCCTCTAAAGTATTTTGCTGTTGGTCATTAAATGAATTGTTGAGCGGAGAAAACACCCTTTCAGACATTTAATTAAAACCCATTCAGTCTATGTGGCACTAGACTGCTAGTAGTAGCACCACAGCACCCTGACCCACAGCACACTTGACACATGCAAATGGGAGTCATTAATTTGGCTGAACAAGACACCTTGGTAGACACTAAACATTATTATAGACTACACACCATTCGCCAATGAAAAAAAATAGCCTATTGTGCTCAATTATGCCCTGAAAGAAGTTATGCTCCAATGTATGCTAAAAGAATATGCGGCTTAATTTACTCATCCCTACCCCTTTTACAAACTGCCCCTGTACATGTACATATCATAATACATAACCACATGTACATATCCAAATGTACATTACACAGCCACATGTACATGTACATTTACATAGCACAATATTATACATGTACGTATGTGCCTGTATAATAATTATCAACATGTACATGTAGAATAATATAGGGATATGCAAAAGTTTGTGCAATGCTAGCATATTATAAAGATGAGTAAATTTCAGTAAAACTAGTTTTTGACTGTTTTGTCGGAGATAAGAGTGTGCTAATTTGCTAAATGAGCAATAGTGAATCATGATAACATTAAGTGATGCCAACATAATGTACATGTAGTTACATGCATACATCACTGTAACATGAACGCAGCTTGCATAAGATTTCCTAGGGCCTTTTGTCAGCAAATTTAGTAAGCATAATAGGCAGTTCCTTGGAGCATTATAGGGCTGACTATTGGAGCATAGCATTTGCATGTCTCTTAATATAATATTACTTGTGTACATGTACATTTATAATTTATAATATATAACCACCATTTTTATTATGCACATGTATAACAATATGTATATTATACTGTATGTAATGTTCTTGTTCCTTCATACTGAAAGGACTGAATATTGAAGTGGTCAGACTATGGCTAAACCCTCTGTATTGTGACCATAAGTCTGCTCATTCAGGTTTCACTAAGATGTTTATTTATAGGTGTGTAGACTATGTGCAAGTGTATCGAGGTGGATTTGGAGTCACTGAAAGTTGTGGGACGAATGCATCAGAAAACACTAATCAATTGGAACTAGGTTTGAACAAGAAAATAGTCATACCTATGTAACAACTTCTTTGAGTTCCTTGTCTTACAAACATGCTATAGGTGATATCACCATTATCTTTCGAACCAATAGCAAGAATCGTTACCCTGGTTTTGCTGCCAACATAATCTGCTTTACTAGAAGTATTGCTAAACAAGAAGGTTGCACACGACCACTCAGAGAAGGCAATGATACTGTAGCTAATGAAGACCCAACCATGCAGCAAAGTGGACAGAGAAGAAAGAGAGACTTGGAAATGTTTGTAAGTTCCTCCTTGACTTCAGTAATATGTATTAGTTAGACGTACAGCAAAAGTATTGTCTGTTTCATTGAGATAATAGCTACTAGCATTACTTAATGCAGTGATACAGAATCACTAATTACTCACCAGTCCTGCCACCAGAGAGTCTGGTTCTAATTAAGGTTACAGTATACAATCAGCTTTATTGTCAAAATACTTTAAGTTTTGTGTGCATAACTTGTATAAGAATGTGTTAGAGGTATCCTTTACCTTTTCAGTATGAAATCTCAATGAGATTATCTAGGTCAAGGTAAAAGCTTTTTGGATAAAATTTTCACATACTAATAATCATCTAATTTTTTGTCCTAGAATGTTGGTGACCAGTGTACTTGAATGAACCATCTTTCCTTGGTCCTTTGACCAAAACTAAGCTAAAAGCTTCTGCATAGACCACAGCTGTCCTTAGAATGTTGGTTTCTTTTGAATGTCAAATATTTGGCTAAGAAAATGAATCTGCATGTTTAAAACAGCCATGGCCTAATCTGGCTAGTTGTGGTTTTTGCAAGACAGTTAGCCAGTTTAGAAGGGAAAATTCAAAAGTCTTCTGTAGTTATGTATATGTAGCTAAATTCCAAGAGCTGTAATCCTCAATCTATTTTCTCTACATCTTTACTTATTCAGACATCTGCAAAAGGTATGCCACAATAATGTGTGTCCATAGGGATAGGTGTGGAATGGGAAGGGGAACTGGGTATATACCTGTACCCACACCACCACCCCCAACCCAGCTTTCCAGGCCAGTCTCTTTAGGAAGTGAAGGTTGGTTCACAATTTTTTGGGCTCTCTTGGAATCCAATAGCCTTACAACTGTCATGTGATTGCTTTGACCTCTTTAGTGTGTGAGTAAGCACTTTTATAGATTATCTAAATTCCTCAGCTAGCAGTATTACCAGATCTTTCTCATTTTGAAGCTGTCCAGCAAGACTAGTACTTTACCCCACCCCACTCCCTTTTCCAGTCAAAATAGCTGGTATTTTGTATTGTATATACCACAGAATCCCTCTGGTATGACCTTAATAAAAAGCATTTTCCTACTTATGTCTATGCTAGGTGAGAAGATATGAGTCCAACTGACAATTAGCCATCAAATTTCTTTAAGAAGATCCACAATTCCTCCCCTCTACTGCTGGCAAATCACTTTTTATTTTCTTGGTAGCTTTCTCAGACAACTCTTCTCTCTCTCAAAGAGTCTCTTACTTAGCTCTCTAGTCTCAACAAATGAAAGTGCCACAGTATTGATTGTATTACTCTATCATGCCATGACAATCAATGTTTTTACTAGACTAGCAACAGTGCTACGTTTTTTGGTAGCAAAACTTCACTCCCTGTCCACATCAACTTGCAGTAGTAGAGAGTATACCAGTACCTTATACGGCCTTTAAGTGGCCAAGTCAGTCTGTGTATAAGTAATAGCTACTTAGCCACAGTTGTTTATGAGATGTTATTCATTTCACCTGAAATATGCAATCAAATTTTGTGTCTTGTGTGTGTAAGATAAGTTATCTCTATAATAACTAGGACTAATAATTGGGGGCAAACAGAAAGAGCCCCACACTAGGGGATGGATTGAGAGAGTATACTCTTCCATAAATAAGTTTTCTTAATGACTCCTTTGTTGATGATGGATGATGGACTCTATTAGCTATAATACTATCATTTGTGCTCAGATTATGGGACATTAAGTTATTATTCAATTGACTCATGAATGAAGTAATAATTTATGCTAATATGTAGCATGAGCAGTGGAAGCGTCGTGCAGCTTATATTGAGCGAATGAAGAGACAGGTAGGAGGGGATAGGTTCCGATTTATGGAGATAAAAGTTACCCACGGAGAGAACGTGACATACTCCAATAAGAAACTTGAATTCATTGATAACCGGAATAATAAGACCATACCAGGAAGGAGGTGTGTACTGTATCAGTATAGCTAATAGTATTATATGTTAGTTATGTACTTGCTATGTGGTCACCTAATCTATCTGGGTTAGTTTGATGTGTTTTGACTAAACAGCTGTTATTGTAACTTAGCTTTACAGAACATTAGATTTAACATGGCATTGCAAGTCTAATCTGATTCTCCTAAGTAATGCTTGTAACCAATTTGTATTCCATAGAAAATAATTGACTCTGTTATTCAAAAGAACACCCAGTTTACAAGGAATAAAATAATGTGATATTAATTTTGGTTATTCTGGTGTCATAGTCAGTAGCTATGGACAGCCTTTAACATTATCGTAATGTATCTAATAGTTTTCATTACTAAAAAATACCTGCTAGGAACTTTCATGTCTGATTAAATTTAATTTTGAGGTTCCATAGAAATTTAATGGCAACATAATTTCCCACATACATAATATTAACACTAGAATTTCATACCTTACATTAACTCTCTACACAGCATTGACAGCATTTTATTTCTCACCACTTTTAATGCTAATGGTGACATTGACTTCTTCAGAGGGGAGGCCAAAGGAGATTCTGGAGCTCTGATAAGATTTTCTGGTCCAGGACCCATGTTTATTGTGGGAAGACACGCCTACTTCCAGTTATTCGTCATCGATCCCAGGGTTAATAGTTAATAATAATGTAATTCCATAATTTCACTGTCAGAAGGTAAAGGGACAGAAATAATAATATTGCCACATGGACATCAGCAGCAGTCAAAATAGAAAATTGTGAATTCGTTTTGTAATAGCTACATTTAAAAATAAAATGGCTTAGATGTATTATAATAATTATAGTGCAATGAATCTTGCTTGTACATCATAACTAGCACCATTGAGTGTTGTAAGCTTATGAACAGTAAACTAGATACTAGACAACCCCAAAATGTTCATCTATGCCACTGCTCCTTGATTTCAGACTAGATTTCTACAAGAGTACTAAATTCCTGAGTGTTTAAATTTTCATACTTTCTAGAAAAAACTATTGGGAGGGATAAAAATTAATTTCATTGCTAGTTTATTATGAAAGAGGTGTGAGCGCTCTTCAAGTCTATATGCCTTCCAAGCCTCTGCAGTATTTCAGAGCAGGATAAATGGCTGCCTACTACTATATAGCTAGTTTATGGTCACATCTACATTAGCATTAATGATTAGACTTTTTTTTTCTTTTTTGGAGTGGGGATTAAGTTTTATGGACTTAGCTAGGATGACCCACAGAAACCACAAAAATAACACCCTCTCATAAATTTGTACCCATTATGTTACTGTATTGTAGGGTCTTGTTCCTAATGCTGAGGAGATAGCTGTGCTGGCTAAACTTTCTGAGGCTCAGCTGGATGTGGCACGGGAGAATGAATCTGAGCGACTCACTGATGAAGTATTGAACCCTGATGAACCAAATTTCAATAATATTGGACTTGGACGGAGGAAGAGACAAGCTGATATAAGATCTTTTGACGATGAGGTGGTGAAAGTAGCTATAACTAATGAGATGGCTTGTAATCCTGTCTTGAGGACTTCTGCTAATGCAATCCTTGAATACGTTGAGCAGTAAGTAATATTAAGAATACAAAAAAAAGAATAAAACCAACAAAACATGCTCTTATAAGTACGTACTTCCAACATTGTCTACACACTTCCTTCAGATTAACTAGTATGTAAGTATATCTTACATAATGTGCTATAGGTATTATATGTTCTATAGACACTCTTTAGTTGATGTGTTAGTGTTATTACTACTCTAGGACTGAACCTGGTAGAGTGAATATGCTGAGGGAAATGCTTACTACAGGTGAGACAATATTCATTCTTTTCCTTTATTTCTATCATAAATAATGTGCTTATTAATTCTTTATTATTATTATTATTATTTTGAATCCTATAATATGGTAATGAGTAGAGTAAGCCCTATAATAGTGTTGATACAGAAAAAAAGAATTCATTGTGTGCGTGCATGCATGCATGTGTGTGTATGTGTATGTGTTTATGTGCATGTGTGCATCCATGTGTGTGTTTATGTGAATGTGTGCATACATGTATGTGTATGTGTGTGTGTGTTTACGTGCATGTGTGCGCATGCAAGTTTGTGTATACATGTGTGTGTGTGTGGATGTGTGTGTGTGCACATGTGTGTGTGTGTGGATGTGTGTGTGTGCACATGCATGCACATGTGTGTGTGTCTAAACAAAATTTTTTATGACCTACATGATACCTTGTATTTCTTCTACTTATCTA
The DNA here is from genome assembly GCA_964016965.1 of Diacarnus erythraeanus. Taxonomy (NCBI): domain Eukaryota; kingdom Metazoa; phylum Porifera; class Demospongiae; order Poecilosclerida; family Podospongiidae; genus Diacarnus; species Diacarnus erythraeanus. Next base: position 6,878,760 of record OZ024673.1, read on the forward strand.
TTCATACTGTAGTGAAGAGGAATCATACATACATTCTCTGATTTAATGACTTTTGTCCATGGTGATCTTTTCCAGATCTACTTACTCTCTCCCACAATGCCTCGCTTTCTGTACTCTAACTATATGACAGGGAAAGTGTATTTTATACAATAATTCTTCCACTCTATAGCCCCTCCTACTACACTGACCCAGACCTCTCCAAAAAGTACTGAGACCTTTCCAACCAGTACAGAGACCTCTCCAACAAGTACTGAGACCTCTCCAACAAGTACTGAGACCTCTCCAACAAGTACTGAGACCTCTCCAACAAGTACTGAGACCTCTCCAACAAGTACAGAGGCCTCTCCAACAAGTACTGAGACCTCTCCAACAAGTACAGAGGCCTCTCCATCAAGTACCGATACCTCTCCAATAGGTATCCACTGATATCCTGTACTTGCCTGAACCAAGATGAACTTACAGAATAGGATTACTATAGAGTCATTAAGTACTTGAACTGTACAGCTACCTGTAATTTTTATCAAATAGATTGTCAAGAAATGCTTATTTGGATATTGTTAGTAAGAATTATGATGCTTTCCTTGTTGGTCATAAGATATACGTATGTGTGTTATAACATTATAGCATTATAGTAGAACCTCTTATAAAGGACACTTCATAATAAGGATAACCTCTGTACAAAGAACAACTACAAAATGTACAATCTGGTTTATTAGGATAGCTAAATTATATTAACCTCTGAGAAATGAAATAAAGACAAACAAAGCCCACACTCTTTCTTGTTCATTATGCACCATCATTCTGCTTTTATAATTATTTCTGCAATCAAATTTTGAACACACCCTGGCATTAACTGGCATTAATCTCAATAGAGGTGTTGCTGCATCACCATATCCATTAGGGCTCGATAAATTATACTAGCCTTTTTTTTTGAGCATTTTAGGCATTTGAGAATAATGCTGGCATTATAGGTCAAAATAGAAGCATTTTGGGAATGAATCTCTAAGATGCAGGCGGGCATTGGAAACGCGGTCACGTGCGCCAATAGTAACAGTTCATTGTGGGGGTGTAAATACACTCCTCATTATGGTTACTACAAGCTTGCAGAAAACAAAACTCATTCCTTTGATGTTCTGAGGTAAGATTACCAGTGCTATACCATAGCTGTTATCTAGACTGTATCGTTCCTGCAAAATAAAGTGCTTTGCAACTGAAGTGCACCTATTCAAGTCCCTATCTTGCAAATCTCGTTTTGTACCTGTATCTTTCCTCCTGTCAACTTAATTATGTAACTAATTGTTGGAAAGCTTGGAGTTATCCTTGCCATATGCCATCATGCCATCAATAAGGTGGATATTATTTGTATGTAGGACCTTTCATTGTTTTGCTTGTATTTGGCAAGTTCATATTTCCGTACCTTTTCTGATCCTGTCCAGTAGTTCTTAGCTTCATTTACATATGCATCTATACTAATGGTCTTTTGTTCATGCCATGGAGTTGTGTTCATTTACTACTCTAGTTTCATCTTCAAGCAGCACAACCTTTCATCAAATTGACAATGTAACTTTTAAACAAAGTATTTTTATACAGAGTGTAAAATGGGACGTATATTCAGACTCAAACTCATCAGAGGATGCATGAGCACCTTGTTAGCTCATTACCTCTGTCCATCCCTCTGACATTGCTGGAATTAACCAGTGCAGCTAGTACATTGTGCACAATGAGGCCTCCCCTGACTATTTCCATTTTTCTTTAGTAATAATAATAATAATATAGCTAGCACAGAATAAGCATGCACAATGCATGGCAATGAGGAGTGCTCGGGAAGTTTTAATTGCGTTTCCAATCCCGGATACGTAGTCTATAGCTAAGATCTATGATTGCATAATCATTGTGAACAAAATCGTCTATGCAGTTTGACCATACAATGTATGGCCATAATATTATAGTCCCGCAAACCAGACCCACGCGCGCGCAAAGGGAGAGGGCTAGAAAGGGGTATAGACTGATAGGCAGTGTTAAGACCTGGTTCACTCTTGTAGTTAATTAGCAAGCCAGCTTGAAATAGGGCTTGTCAGATTATGCCAGAATTTTTACCATTTTTACTTTTTTGCAATGCTCCAAATTAAGCCCTATTTTGCACCAAACCTTAACCTATTTTGCCATTATTTTGTTTCATTATTCATGAAATAGCAATGATCAGTAACAAAAGGTTATGGAGATTTTCTATCATGAAAAATAAGACCAATGTCTACATAATGATAATCTTTCAAACCAGAGTTCGAAGACTTCACTTCAGAAGTGACCACATGTGCTGGTTTTAGCATGCACAGCAATTAATCATGTGAGTGGAATCCAACAGGCCCTAACTTGAAACACTGAATTAGTGCTGCTCTAATTTGATCACCAGTGACCACTTGTTTTCAGTTTTATGACATATTCCTGTTCCAAAACAATATCATGTTACTAGCTACATACATACAAAATAAACTCCCAGACACCTTTATACCATCAAATTCTCATATCATTGAAACATGAAGGTAGGAGTGAGAGTTGACTACAGATCTAGTTGACCTTCCCCCATACTCAAAATCATCTTCCTCTGCCTACGTGAGTATCTCAGCAAGTTAAAAGCTATCTAATTATTAATATCATAACTATTATAGTAGCTAGCTTGTTAGATGTTAGATATTGAGTCTATAGCTTGGCTATGTCTAGATGTAAAGGTGTCTACATAGCCAGATTGTGGGATTATTAGCTACATTATACACCTAGCACCACAGTGTGGCAGGTACTATATAGCTAGTTCAGAATTAATAGCAGTGACTTATAGCTAAGTGCAAATACTTTGGACAGGTAACTGATAATTAACACCTATTCAGTAAACAGTGTAGAAAAGAAGTCATTATAGCTAATTGTTATAAATAATTTTTATATTCATGACATGATCCCCAAAGTTATCTAAAAACTGGATCAATTCTTGACCAACAAATTATCATGGTACTTAGTGTATAATAATTATTGTAGCTACATGTATGAGTGTACTCATCAGGTCCATTGTCATATTGTGTATTAATGTAAATGATGCCTTGTCAAAATGTTGTTGGTATTAATGAAGAAAAAAGAAGAGATAGCAACCTTTAGTAATATTATATTGATTCAATGAAGCTTCACTATGTATCCAGAAAGCAAGTTTTTTGTTGTCTTTTGTCTATATTTTCACGGGTGTTCTGTTATTGTATTAATTAATTCAGGTATTATGAGTTGCCTTAGATGTATTTTTATTACATGGAATCCTGATGATTCATATTCACAGCACTCTTTCTTCACCAAAACATTCCCAGTACAGTGTAGCTATTGCAATTCATGGCAAGGCCTTGATATGTAGCTACAAACACATTAGCTATAACACTTCAGTCGCTAATTGACTAGCATGGTGGCAACCGTTGCCATCCAGCCATTTTGGTGGTCAAGCTAATGTTGGAATGAATGGGAACTACGCATACAGATGCGCTGACTGTGGTGGCTAGAGATCGCTAAATCTGCAAGATCCAGTGTACCCATGGCTTGACAAGGAGCACTGCCTTGCAGCTTTGGATTCCTACACGCTACCAGATGCTGTATTATGGGTGGATGACACATCAAAATGGCCTCCAGTGGGCTATTTGTATAGCTCTTCAGAAGCTCAAATAGTGTACTGAATAATGAGAAAGCTGGTAGTTCTACGTATATGAAAACAAGTCTTTGGATCACCATCTCTTGTGCTTTCTTCGCTGAATCTTCCTAACCTTGCTTCTACAGGGGGATAGGAGCAAATGCACCCCTACAAATTTTTATTTAGAAATGAAGTTCACTCAAGACATGCAATAAACTTTCCAGTTGCACATGTGGAAAAGGTGAGTCAAAAGGTCATAACCCTCCTCTAATGTTTTTAAGACAAATTCTGTTTATTCAAATGAAAGAGCAGAAAAAGAGCTTTCAGAAAAAAATTTTTTTTTTTCCATTTTGGATATGCAATGTTGTGTTGAGTAATAGTCAAATGTAGTCAAAAGTATTACATGAATTCAGGCAAGCTAACTTCAGCTAGGTTTTTGGAAAGTAAGAACTTAATATACCATCAGAGAGCTCTTTAAATGAGCAACATTTTAAGTAGAAGATCAATTTTTTGGACAAAAGAGAGCTATGATCAGAAAAGGAAAAAAACAGAAACAAATGGCTGTACCCCCCCAAACTTTCAATATATCCTACTTTCCCTATAGAACAATTATTAAGGAAACTGAGTTTATAAGCCATAAACCAGCACCCCAGGCAACAAAGTATGAATTTATGAGCCAAAAACTTTCACTTCAGGCTGTTAATTTTGTTAAGCAACTAGTTTCACAGCTAATGATGAAACTTATAAAAAATATATAGCTCTAACTAAACTCCAAGACCCCTCAGAAGGATGGAGCTCGTTGTGGGGAGTGGTGCTTAGAACTATAGCCATCCAAGCTGGTGGCAGTCTTGTGCCACACCTTGGTCTTCGTTGTTGAAGTCCTAGTTGTTTGGCATAAAGAAAGGTGAGTAGCTGGAGCTGCAGTTTGTTCCATTATCATTCCATGGTTGCTAAGATGCAGGCAGCTTAGATTTAGCCAATGAATTAGCATCCCCATAGGATATAGTTAGATCTCGGTAAGTCCAGTTGCCACAATAAACTGCCTCGTCCTCGGGGCTACGCCCTCGTTCATACACTTATTCACACAGGAAGTAATCATTGAATTCACCACACCCTTTTCACTTGAAAAAGAATTTTAGCGTACGCTCAGATCAGAGCAGACCGTAGATATTATAGACTACGTACCCGGAATTGGAAACGCAATTAAAACTCCCCGAGCACTCCTCAGTGCGCCTGCTTGCACGTGCTTACTAAAGAGAGAAAAGGGCGCATTTTTTGGTCAGCAGCTTATTTTGGTCTTTCAGCATGCATGACTGCTAACTCCCTTGGTACTTCAGCTGTTATTGTGCAGCCTACCTCCAGTTGTTCTACTGTGATTTGTACAGTGAATTTACATCCCATTCTACACTCTGTATAAAAATACTAGTTACATTGATGAAAGGGTGTGCTGCTTGGAGATGAAACAAATGAACACAACTCCATGGCATGAACAAAAGACCATTAGTATAGATGCATATGCAAATAAAGCTAAGAACTACTGGACAGGCTCAGAAAAGGTACAGAAAGATGAACCTGCCAAATCATAGATTAAAAACGCGGAAGGGGGATTGGAAACGGCACCACGTGAGCTATTGACTTGCAGCTGCAGCATTCAAGCGCCTTGATGCCATCCGTATGGCAAGCCGTTCGTAACAAAAATCCTCACTTAGAATCCCGGCTTCTAAGCAGCGTGTAACAAAAATCCTACGCCGTTTGTAACAAAAATCCTCGCTTAGGATCCGGGCTTCTAAGCTTAGGATCCCGGCTTCTAAGATCCAGATCCCTAAACTTGGCTTCTAAGCTTAGGATCCCGGCTTCTAAGATCCAAATCTCTAAACTCAGCTCAGGTTGGGGGAAAATATTGCTTCATGGGGCTATTATTGATATGTCTTCTGCATACTTATTTTAGTCTATTGTTTCTAGCAGAGATGTGTGTAAGAATGATAATTCTTTGAAAGAATCTACCAGTGAAATATTGATGAAATTGTTGCTAAATTAAAGGTCTGGTGAAGGAGAAGATGCAGAAGTGGCTATTTTAGTCTACTGGCATTGGATTTAACATGCTTACCTTACCTATTATCCATAAATAACTGGCAAACTTTATCTAGGCTAATTTCCTCCATAATGTAGTTCTGTAGTGCATTGGAGGTAACTAATTCCATGAAGTGTAGTAGAAAAGCTTCAGCATAGTGTAAGTGCAGTGTCAAGATCATGTGTTCATCAATAATGTAAAGGAGTAAGTACGTAAGTGTCATCTTTCTTGGCTCTGAGTTAAATTGCAGTGTACAATAATTATTGGATATTTGTTGAACCAGATTTCAGGACATTCATGTTTCCATTTTTCTTGGCCATTAATTCTCTTCCTGTATTATATATAACATAGGTGTAGGAATGAGATTTTTATTGGGGGGCACTCGTATGGAAAGGAATGGCTAAGTGTGTGTGTCGGCGAAAATTTTGAGTGACCACACCCACTAGCCACACATTTTTAATACAAGAACCAAAAATGCTTATTTTCACCTATAAACTTCTCAGCAATACGTACCTAGCTCTAGCTAATACTGAGCAGCTATTACATGCATCAAAAGAGACACCATAGGCCACAAATGTTGACACTAGGTATAGGGAGTCAATAAGGACTTACATAAACTGCCTATTCATCAGCTAACTTTAAGTGGTTGCTTGAATAGGACCTTGATTCCTTCAAGCAACCTGCAATCTATTTTGTCAGATTGGGGGGGCACTGGAATAATATTTGTATTAGTGACCAAAATATTGGGGAGGGGGGAGGGGGGGACACATGCCCCCAGTACCCCCCAGTTCCTACACCTATGTATAATAATGTAGTTGTGTGTCATTTAAGTTTGTTCAGAGAAAGTGTCTGACCAATCTTGAAATAACTGTTGAAATAACTTCCTGGACCAATGCTTGGTTGATTGCAGTGTGTTTGAAAGGATCCAGTGAGTACCAGAGACTTCTCTAAAAAAATCCTTCAACTGATGGACTTTCCTGAGGTGGGCATCATCAAGAGATTATGTCCCAACAAGAGCAGCCAAAAGATCTTGGGAGGTGGGGGGGATTGAACCATTAACAGTTACTTTTTCCTATAATAATAATAATAATAATAATAAAATGAGCCTCTGAGCAAGGTAGTTGGTGAAGTTAAAAAAAATTGCATAATTATATTATTTATGCATCATGCATACATTCTTTACCAAAAGTGATTGTCTCTTTCAGGGCGGAGAGGTTGGCATCAGCTATGATTGACATTGTATAGGTTACCTGAAGTTACATGTGATGTGACGCACATAAGTAGCTAAATTAAAGTTGTCTGCTCTGGTTTCTACAATGTATGGCTAACCTCACGATGCATTAGATTCCACTAATAATAAAATAAAAATAATATGTATTCACCGACTGTCAGATAGTATTTCTGTCCAAAAATTTTCATGTGACTTAATTTTTGTGTGCACTAACAATGAAATTAGAATTCTATACAACACTGGTAGAATTACAATTATGTGTGAAATAACACGCTCTCAAGACACTGGATTCTCTAACCTTTTCTGTTACCTTGTCTATCTCAGCATAGATCAAAATGTTGGTCTTTAAACATTCCTCTGCGAGCTGGTGAGGAACTTTCCCCTTCTGTTCCATCGTGAGTTTCAGCATCTCATTGTTTGTCTTGCCAGGGAACAACATTCTGCCATTATAGAGTTCAAACAAGGTGCAGGCCACTACCCCACATGTCAATGGCATAGTGTACTTACATCCCATAACTAAAGAGAGAAGAAATGGTCTCATTGGTCTGTGAGTAGGTTATAGAGCTGAAAGATTCACACTCACACATGAAGCTTTAATTCTATTACACTTCATGGAATTACCTCCAATGCACTACAAAACTACATTAGCTATGGAGGAAATTAGCCTAGATAAAGTTTGCCAGTTATTTATGGATAATAGGTAAGGTAAGCATGTTAAATCCAATGCCAGTAGACTAAAATAGCCACTTCTGCATCTTCTCCTTCACCATACCTTTAATTTAGCAACAATTTCATCAATATTTCACTGGTAGATTCTTTCAAAGAATTATCATTCTTACACACATCTCTGCTAGAAACAATAGGCTAAAATAAGTATACAGAAGACATATCAATAATAGCCCCATGAAGCAATATTTTCCCCCAACCTGAGCTGAGTTTAGAGATTTGGATCTTAGAAGCCGGGATCCTAAGCTTAGAAGCCAAGTTTAGGGATCTGGATCTTAGAAGCCCGGATCCTAAGCGAGGATTTTTGTTACGAACGGCGTAGGATTTTTGTTACACGCTGCTTAGAAGCCGGGATTCTAAGTGAGGATTTTTGTTACGAACGGCTTAGAAGCCGGGGTCCTAAGCTTAGAAGCCGGGGTCCTAAGCTTAGAAGCCTGGATCCTAAGCTTAGAAGCCGGGATTCTAAGCGAGGATTTTTGTTACGAACGGCTTGCCATACATCCGCGTTACCGCACAAATTAATTTTTAGAAAAGTTTGCGAATTCTCTTCTGGGGAAGAAAGGTGTTTCAACGCCAGAAAATCAGTACAGCTCTGAAAAATCACATACTTGTTGCATTTGTTAGTAAGTATCCTTAGAATAGTTAGTATACAACAGGAAACTTCTTTACGGGAGTTATCCCAGTAGCTGAGTAGCTAGTGTGGTGAGGGCATTTTTTGTGTACCTGTTCTAGGCTAGCTATAATAGCTACCTGGTTTCTTTATAGCAGTTAATGATCAAGAGGGTTTGAACTTTTGCATGAAGCCTAATAAACCAATGTCAGTCTAACTCCTGTCTGTTACAATGGGGTTGAATGTGAATTTTATAGGTATGTTACCCTCATTTTTATCCTCCCTCTTATAAAACATTCAATGCAGTTTTTTGAAATCTCTGAACCCTGTTGCTTTGCATGAGCTATAATAAGCCCTGTAAATCATTGAATTGGCTTGTTTATGGCTATCAAGATATCAGTTTTAATGTGCAGGTTATGCAAGAAAGTTCCACTGTAGAGGTGTATTGTGAATGTCGAGCATATCTATACTGCCCAGTTCACTCAGTCTACTTCATCTACTTCACTCTCAATCCTCCGTTCTGCCCCATCCTCAATTCCTCACTCTGATTACTCAGCCACTAGGATCCCAGTTATCCTCTCAGTCTACCTCTCAATAGTCCAGCTTCTCCTCTTGTTCAACATCAGTCTGCTTCTCAATTGTCCCCAGTATCAGCCTATCAGTCTACCTCTCCTCTTATGCAACATTTACCCTTGAATTTTAAGGAATTGAAGGTGTCAGTTTCGATCAGCATTTTGTTGGATTGTAAGGTGCCTTCTCTGACCAAGCTTCAAGACAGGGCGGATGTTAGGGTGGATGTTTTGTCATCGCTACTACAGTGTACATGATATGCACTTGTTGGATTATTTGTGTTTCTAATCATATTATTTCAACCCTTTTGAGTAGGATGGATAGATGCTAGTGCCATCACTGACACACATCCAAGTTCCAACCCAACTCTTGGTCTTCACTAAAATAGAAACACTTGATGGAGTAGCATGGGTAATAGTAATGTAGCATGTACTTGTGGGCAGGGTAATTGAATTTTTTTCTATATAGGTCCATTTCAATGTGCACATTGCTAGTAATTTTGAATGGACAGTGCAGATTGGAGAAGACACTGTGCAAACAATATGAACTCTTCTTTGTGTGCTTCCTTTTGCACCAGGTCATGAATTTTGTTGCCATACCTATGTCATTAATGTATTACTTGGATTTTAATCATAGTGCTACAGCTATACACACGTTTATTGCCCGCACTATTATGCAACACAAAACAACAGGTGGTATTATGGTGGTATAACTCGGATGGTTTCACGGGAAAATAATCGTTTCCAATCCCCCTTCCGAGTTTTTAATCTATGGCCAAATACAAGCAAACAATGAAAGGTCCTACATAATATCCACCCCATTGATAGCATGACGGCATATGGCAAGGAGAACTCCAAGCTTTCCAACAAACAGTTACATAATTAAGTTGACAGGAGGAAAGATACAGGTACAAAACAAGATTTGTAAGGTAAGGACTTGCATAGGTGCACTTCAGCACTTTATATTGCAGGAACAATACAGTCTAAATAACAGCTATGGTATACACTGGTAATCTTACCTCAGAACATCAAAGAAAAGAGTTTTGTTTTCTACAAGCTTGTAGTAACCATAATGAGGAGTGTATTTACCACAATGAATTGTTACTATGGGCGCACGTGACCGCATTTCCAATCCCGCCCGGGGGTGTGTGGTACGTAGTAGTCTATAAGACCTATGCTCAGACATAGCTAATAATAATTATAGCGCATGCTCACTTCAAGTTCGACGGTTCTCCTGAAAAGATTGGGCTAATAAGACTTTAAAAATGGATGCTAAGGTCGTTGTCATCTTGCTAGGAGTGCTTATATCGTGAGTCGTAGAATAGCTCAACATCCTAACAAAGCGAGCTAATTATAGTAGCTAGCTTAATAGCTACCTGAACATAATAATTATAACCTAGACGTTAGCTATAACTAGATTGTAAGATTTGCCTATGTTTAGATGTAAGGGTTAGCTAAGTGTTGTCTACAGTAGCCAGAACTGTTAAGTATGTAGTTATGTATGTACTTGTGTATTGACTTAGTGCTAGTGTGGTGAAGAGCCAGAATCTTGGACCAAACAACTGTCTTATCAGCCGAATTGATGTTGTCCCATGTAAGCGTGTTTCTCCAAAGAAAACAAGACTTCCAGGTCCAAAGTAAGTAGTGTGAACATGTGTCTTTATAATTGTAATTACAATGGATACCACAATATATCATAGAGCACACATTCCTATGGATACTAGTGTGCACATTACTGTAGATCCCACACTTTTCACTTTAAAATTACAAAGCTACTACAAACTGCTGCATAATTACCCTCAGCCTTCACTGCCTTGAAATAGTATAATGTTTTACTATGAACTCAACCTCAGCTATTGTGGTACTCATTATTTATGTGAACACCTATAATGTTTTCTCAGTTGACCATTTTGATGTCTTGATCCAGTCATATTCCCTTTGGCATTAAAGCAGTGTAACCATCTGTCAGTTTTTTTGATATGGTTTTGCTCAATGCTTGACACTGCAAATGTGGTTTCATAAACAACTTATGGTCACAGATTGTTTAAAAGTAGTGCTAAATTGTGGTTCACAGAGTCATTGTTACTTAAATAGTCATTTTAATATGTACAAACTAAATTCAGGTATGTGTAAACTAAATAATATCTCTAGCCTTGAACTTGGGCTTCTTTTGGCAGGAAGGTAAGAGATACAATATCTGTGCATACATTAAATTCCTAGAAGGGCTTGGAATTCAAGTGGAGGCCTTGTTTCAAGACTATGCTTGCTCCATAATATTCAGTCCCAGCATTGCAATATTCATGAAGGTTCTCAATACCCATTTGCACTCCTAAGATGTAGTGGTAAATGATGTTACATAATTATTATACTCACCCCTTTCAAGCTGTAATTAGACATAGTCCTACAAACATCTCAACTTCTCTTCTAAAATAATAACCATTTCTCCTAATTATACACCTCTCATACAACGTGCCTTTTTTACCTTTCCTATATTCAATTCTCCTACATATACTTCTCCTACAACATGACCTCCTCTACTCTATAGCATACTTCTTCATGGAGTACTACTTTGTTACGATAGCTTTATCCTTACATGGTGATCAAAGATAACAATTTTGTTGTATTTTTTACTCAGTCAATTTGGTGTGTACTCTACAAGATTTCGGCAGGGATCAGCTGGATTTACTAAGTGCAATATTAGAAATAAAGACCACAAGATAAGGGATATTAGGATTATTGGGGATAAAAACAAAGTAAGGATTATCTATTCACCTGGATTCACATTGGAGCCTCAAGAAAAGTAAGTGATGTTGAGGATTGTAACATCTAATACATTACTCAACTAATACTCTGAATAGGATTCTACGATAAAAATCTACTATTTTTCTTTGATTTGGGTCTAATAAAATCTGTCTTTACTTAATAGTAATAGAAAGAGTGTATGTAAGTATATAATTAGACAGTCATTGATCTTGTGGTTCTTGACATCATTTTAGCATGTGACTTACTCTCTCTTTGATGAATTTTTGATGACAGGTATGGGAACCAGATGTTTGTACAATATAATATAAAGTGTGGAGAAGGCGAGATAGCATTCCTGAATATAACAAATCTAGATTTGGAGGAAAAGAATTGCTTTGACCCTAACCTGGAAGAAGAAAGGTTTGTCAGGGTTGTGTGTGCATGCATGTTATTGTCAATATTAATATTGTCAATAATTGTTGATGCCCTGAAATATAACTAAATGTGTATATATTACACACTTTTTTAATGAGGTAAGGTGATATTTATGAGAACAGATTTTGAATTGCTATAGGTGTTGGTAGCAATGATAATTAGCCATATTCACAGGTATGTCAGAGGCAGATCTAGAGAGAGTTCCCCCTTTCTGCTTCTATCCCCATTACATTGTCACATTATTGGTTATACTGCTATATTAATCATTGCTAATGCCTTCACACTGTGTGCTGAAGAAGGAATGCACATCCCAATCCTAAGTATTGTGGTCTTTGGCCAAAGATACAACCTGCCTTTTACAAATTCCAGGATCTGCCCCTGTACTTGTACATATTAGCTATTATACATAATCACATGTAGATACCCATATGTACATTACACAGCCACATGTACATGTACATTTACATAGCACAATATACATGTATGTACCTGTATAATAATTATCAACATGTACGTATAGATTTATAAAGGGATATTATGCAAATTATGCCATTGGTTTGATGTTAGTACAATGCTAGCATATAGAAATGAGTAAAACTTTTTTTTTACTTGGAGGCTGTTCTGTTGGAGATAATGGTGTACTAATTTGCTATGATAACATTAAGTGATGCCTAATGTACATGTAGCTACATGCATGCATCACTGTAACATGCATGCAACTTGCATGAGTTTTCCTAGGGCCTTTTGTTGGCAAATTAAATTTAGTAAGCATAATAAGCAGTTCCTTAGAGCATTATAGGGCTGGCTATTGGAGCATAGCATTTGCATGTCTCTAATTATGTTACTTGTACATGTACATTTATATAACCACCATTTTTATTATGCACATGTATAATAATATACTGTATGTAATTCCCTCATACTGAATATTGAAGTGGTCAAACTGTGGCTAATTATAAACCCTCTGTATACACAACCTGCTGTGACCATAAGTCTGCTCATTAAGGTTTCACTAAGATGTCTATTTATAGGTGTGTAGACTATGTGCAAGTGGATCGAGGTGGATTTGGAGTCACTGAAAGTTGTGGGACGGATGCATCAGAAAACACTGATGAATTGGAACTAGGTTTGAACAAGAAAATAGTCATATTTATGTAACAACTTCTTTGAGTTTCTGGTCTTACAAACATGTAATAGGTGATATCACCATTATCCTTCGAACCAGTACCGAGAGTCGTTACCCTGGTTTTGCTGCTAACATAATCTGCTTTAATAGAGATATTGCTGATGAAGAAGGTTGCACACGACCACTCGGAGAAGGCAATGATACTGTAGCTAATGAAGACCCAACTGTGCAAGAAAGTGGACGGAGAAGAAAGAGAGACTTGGAAATGTTTGTAAGTTCTTTCTTGAATTCAGTATGTATTAGATGTACAGCAAAAGTATTGTCTGTTTCATTGAGATAATAGCTACTAGCATTACTTAATGCAGTGATACAGAGTTACTAATACTTACCAGTCCTGTCACCAGAGAGTAATTAAGGTTCTAATTATACCACGATCTCAATCAGCTTTATTGTCAAAATACTCAAGTTTTGTGTGCATAACTTGTATTAAAATTTAATAAGAATGTTCATTCAGTGCTAGAGTTAGGCCTCATTGAATCTTCTACCTTCAACCTGAGATATCCTTTACCTTTTCAGCGTCTTACTGTGAAATCTCAATGAGATTATCTAGGTCAAGGCAAAAGCTTTTTGGATATTTTCACATACTAGCTAATATACATCTAATTTTTTGTCCTAGAATGTTGGTGACCAGTGTACTTGAATGAACCATCTTTCCTTGGTCCTTTGACCAAAATTAAGCTAAAAGCTTCTGCATAGACCAAGAGTAAGGTCACACTAGGTATAACTGTTGGTTGCTTTTGAATGATTTGGCTAGGAAAATGAAATTTGCATGGTTAAAACAAATCTGGCTAGTTGTGACTTTTGCTATGTAAACAGAGACAGTTAGCCAGCTATAAGAGAAAATTCAAAAGTCTTCTGTAGTTAGCTATGTAGCTATATGTAGCTAAGTTCCAAGAGCTGTAACCTACAATCTATTTTCTCTACATCTTTACTTATTCAGACATCTGCAAATGGTATGCCACAATAATGTGTGTCTATAGGGATAGGTGTGGAATTGGAAGGGGACCTATACCCACATGTATACCGCCCCCCACCCAGCTTTCCAGGCCAGTCTCTTTTCACTATATATGAAGTGAAGGCTGGTTCACAATTTTTTGGGTTCTCTTGGAATGTGAATCCAATAGCCTTACGTACAACTGTCATGTGATAGCTTTATATAAATTTGACCTCTTTAGTGTGTGAGTAAGCACTTTTTATGAATTCCTCAGTAGCAGTATCACCAGATCTTTCTCATTTTGAAGCTGGCCAGTAAGATAGTGCCTCGCCCCTCCCAACTGTAGCTAGTATTGTGTATTGTACTGTATATATAAAACAGAATCCCTCTGGTATGACCTTAATAAAAAACTCATGTCTATGCTAAGTGAGAAGTTATGAGTCCAACTGACAATTAGCCATCAAATTTCTTTAAGAAGATCCACGATTCCTCCCCTCTACTGCTGGCAAATCACTTTTTGTTTTCTTGGTAGCTTTCTCAGACAACTCTTCTCTCTCTCAAAGAGTCTCTTACTTAGTCTCAACAAATGAAAGTGCCACAGTATTGATTGTATTACTCTATCATGCCATGACAATCAATGTTTTTACTAGACTAGCAACAGTGCTACATTTTTGGAACTTCACTCCCTGTCCACATCAACTTGCAGTAGTAGAGAGTATACCAGTACCTTATACGGCCTTAAAGTGGCCAGTCAGTCTGTATAAGTAATAGCTACTTAGCCACAGTTGTTTATGAGATGTTATTCATTTCACCTGAAATATGCAATCAAACTTTGTGTCATGTGTGTGTAAGATAAGTTATCTCTATAATAACTAGGACTAATAATTGAGGGCAAACAGAAAGAGCCCCACACTAGGGGATGGATTGAGATTCCATAAATAAGTTTTCTTAATGACTCCTTTGTTGATGATGGATGATGGACTCTATTAGCTATAATACTATCATTTGTGCTCAGATTATGGGACATTAAGTTATTATTCAATTGACTCATGAATGAAGTAATAATTTATGCTAATATGTAGCATGAGCAGTGGAAGCGTCGTGCAGCTTATATTGAGCGAATGAAGAGACAGGTAGGAGGGGATAGGTTCCGATTTATGGAGATAAAAGTTACCCACGGAGAGAACGTGACATACTCCAATAAGAAACTTGAATTCATTGATAACCGGAATAATAAGACAATACCAGGAAGAAGGTGTGTACTGTATCAGTATAGCTAATAGTATTGTATGTATTATAATTAGTTATGCACTTGCTATGTGGTCACCTAATCTATCTGGGTTAGTTTGATGTGTTTTGACTAAACAGCTGTTATTGTAACTTTACAAGACTTGGCTTTACAGAACATTAGATTTAACATGGCAATGCAAGTCTAATCTGATTCTCCTAAGTAATGCTTGTAACCAATTTGTATTCCATAGAAAATAATTGACTCTGTTATTCAAAAGAATACCCAGTTTACAAGAATGTTTGGATATTTGGTTATTCTGGTGTCATAGTCAGTAGCTATGGACAGCCTTTAACATGATGGTAATGTGTCTAATAATTTTTATAATTTTCATGACTAAAAAATACCTGCTAGGACTTTCATGTCTTAATTTTGAGGTTCCATAGAAATTTAATGACAGCATAATTTCCCACATACATGACTAATGAATATTAACACTAGAATTTCATACCTTACATTAACTCTCTACGCAGCATTGACAATATTATATTTCTCCACACTTTTGATGCTAATGGTGACATTGACTTCTTCAGAGGGGAGGGCAAAGGAGATTCTGGAGCTCTGATAAGATTTCCTGGTCCAGGACCCATGTTTATTGTGGGAAGACACGCCTACTTCCAGTTATTCGTCATCGATCCCAGGGTTAATAGTTAATAATAATGTAATTCCATAATTTCACTGTCAGAAGGTAAAGGGACAGAAATAATGATATTGCCACATGGACATCAGCAGCAGTCAAAATAGAAAATTGTGAATTAGTTTTGTAATAGCTACATTTATTGATCAGTGAAAATAAAATGGCTTAGATATAATTATTATAATAATTATTATGGTGCAATGAATCTTATTTCATTTAATTAGTACATCATAGCTAGCATCATTGATGTGGCAAGCTTATGAACAGTAAACTAGATGTTAGACAAACCCAAAATGTTCATCTATGCCACTGCTCCTTGATTTCAGACTAGATTTCTACAATTCCTGAGTGTTTAAATTTTAGAAAAAACTATTGGAAGGGATAAAATTTCATTGCTAGTTAATTATGAAAGAGGTGTGAGCACTCTTCAAGTCTACCTTCCAAGCCTCTGCAGTATTTCAGAGCAAGATTAATGGCTGCCTACTACTAGCTAGTTTATGGTCACATCTGCATTAGCATTTGATTAGACATTTCCCCCCCTTTTGGAATGGGGATTAAGTTTCATGGACTTAGCTAGGATGGCCCACAGAAACCACAAAAATAACACCCTCTCATAAATTTGTACCCATTATGTATTGCCTTAGGGTCTTGTTCCTAATACTGAGGAGATGGCTGTGCTGGCTAACCTTACTGAGGCTCAGCTGGATGTGGCACAGGAGGATGAATCTGAGCGACTCACTGATGAAGTATTAAACCCCGATGAACCAGATTTCAATAATATTGGACTTGGACGGAAGAAGAGACAAAATGATAATATAATGAGATCTTTTGATGATGAGGTGGTGAAAGTAGCTATAACCAATGAGAGGGCTTGTAATCCTGTCTTGAAGACTTCTGCTAATGCAATCCTTGAATATGTTGAGCAGTAAGTAATGAAGGATAAAACCAACAAAATATGCTCCTATAAGCACTTCCAACATTGCTTAGCTAGTATGTATGCATGTACAGTATATCTTACATACTGTGCTATAGGTATTTATATTATGTTCTATGGACACTCTTTGGTTGATGCGTTAGTGTTACCACTATTATTAACAAATCTAGGACTCAGCCTGGTAGAGTGAAAATGCTGAGGGAAATGCTTACTACAGGTGAGACAATATTCCAGTGTCGTCTTTAATGATATTTGCCTTTATTTCCATCATAATAACATTCTTTTAAATCCTATATTGTGATGAGTGGAGTGAGCCCTATAGCTAAATAGGGGTGCTTCTATGTGTAAATTTCCTTACAGTATTGTATTACAGTAATCTTATTGAATGTTACAGGTATATTACAGATGTAATAGTAATGATGTAATGTCCAGAATTTACACATAGAAGCACCCCTAAATAGAGAGTTGGTACAGTCATTGTGTGTTTGGACATGTGCATTGTGGGCATTATGTGCATGTGTGTGTGTGGACATGTGCATAGTGGGCATTATGTACATGTGCATGTGTGTGCATACACGTATTTGTGTGTGTGTGGACATGTGCATAGTGGGCATATGTGCATGTGCATGTGTGTTTGTGTGTGTGTGTGGACTTGCATGTGTGTGTGTGTGTGTGTGTGTGTATTCGTGTATGTCTAACCAAATTCATTTTTATGGCCTCTACAATACCTTCTAGTGATATTGATCCTATTACAGACTGGTAAACTAAGTAACAACAGTAGATCTGATCATTTAACATAGCATACAGGGACACACCCTCTGTTCAGGACCAGAAATGAATTTCTTATATTGTGTTTATTCCCGATCATTATGGGATTAGGAAGAGACAATACTATTAATTGGGAGCAAGTGGAGCAAACCTCATACTAGAGAGTTGAATGAGAGAAATCATTCATTCTCCTATTTCATAGCTGCCAACCGTCCCGGATTTATTAGCTCTGTCCCAGATAAAAGGCCTCCTGTCCCAGAAGTACGAGCATGAAGTTTAACTGTGATGATTGCTGTGTTGGCATTAAACTTCCCAGCTAACTTCTGCAAAAGTTCAAAAAAGCTACCCGATCTGCACTAGGAATTAGCTAGCTGAGCTACTAAACTCAGACCTCTCAACTCTCACTATTTTGGTGTGAGACTCAAGCTTTTTGAGCAAATCTCACTCTCTCACTCCAAAGGTCCCCAATCTCACTCTTTTTAGTTCTCACCTCAAGCTTTTAGTTCTTGACTCACTCTTTCACACCACATAGTTATTATTGCATGAAGCCTGTTTACATATTAAAAATCAGCATTATTTCTACCTATGCACAAATTTTGGCCGCCACTGTATAGGTACAATAGATGTTGGCCACCGAAGATAACAGTTTAGGTCTCACCACACCATGGCTTTGCCTCTAGCAAGCAAGCATCCTGCAAACAACAATACAGCATATTGCATGCTTGACTGATTATCTAACAGACAGGCTGCTGCTGCTTTGTAACATGGTGGCTGAGAGGGACCTCCTTCCTCCAAAAGAAAGCTTTATCTGGAGCAGCTATTTACAAAATTTAATACCCTTCGTTAAAGGAAGTCCTTCCTCATTGTAAAGACTCATAATATAATTAAACCCTTTGGAATTGGAAGTCTAGTGATACTTTACTAGTTGATGCCAAGAAAGCAACAGCTAGCAGCATACAAGGAACACTTTAATGGTGAAACAATAGATAGAAGCACACAATATGAATTTGAAAAACATATCTCACTCCAAACTGACCAATCTCACTCCAAATTAGCTTGCATCTCACTACAAATGACATTTCTAGGTTGAGAGGTCTGCTAAACTATGCTAACTCATAGTCATAGTCAATAAACATTGAAGTGCAAAGGTCAAATGTAAGAAGTGTGGCTTCTAAAATGGGTGTGGTTCGGGGGGGGGGGGGGGGGGTCGAGGGTGGCTTCTCGTCCCAGATTTCCTACTATGTATATCTTATCCTCCATAGCCCCTCCTACTACACTAACCCAGACAAGTACTGAGACCTCTTCATCAAGTACCATTACCTCTCCAACAGGTACCCAATGATATCCTGTACTTATCTGAACCAAGATGAACTTACAGAACAATAGTGGTGTATATACATTTCTAGGATTACTCTTTTAGAGTGCATTAACTACTTGTACTGTGCAGCTACCTGTAGTAAATTTCAGACTTTTAATTTCTATCTTATTTTCTTTATGGATTATCATTTTAATTTTGACGTTGTTATTAAAGTTTTATGATTAGCTATAATTATAGCTAGCTAGGTGCTCCTTGTTGGTCATAAGAGAGTAACTTTATGTGTGCTTATAATAATGCATTATAGTAGAACCTCTGATAAAGGACACTCCAAAATAAAGATAAAGGATAACCTCTGTACAAAGAACAACTAGCTACAAATGTACCATCTTGTTTATAATAATATGTAATGGGTAACCTCAGAGAAATGAAATAAGGACAACCTCTCTATATGGAGACAGTAGATATCCTTCAGGGTGAGTGTTAAAGAAGGATGCTGATTGTCTGCAACCTAAAATTTTGCCACATTAATTTTGGATAACCACATGTAAACAATCAACTACTATAATGGTATTGATTTTAATTGTCTAGCATAAGTATGTTGTTATTTTTGTTATGCTAGCCAATTATAAATCTACAATCTCTTAAAATATACTTCTTGCAGTTTAGCTATAATATTTAGGGAGGAAGGGAAAGGTTAAACACTCCACTGGCATCATCCCAATGTGTCAGCCATAAAGCTGTTAATTCCAGCATTAAGTTTACGTTTGTGTGTGTGGGTGCGGGGGGGTAGGGTGGAAAAGTATGTGACATCACACTAGTTATATCTAGTCAGGAAGAAGATTTCCTAGTAAATGAGGGTTTGGCAAGCTAGAGCCCTGAAAATAGCAAGCAGTAGCAGCCTTCAACCCACATCCATCCCTTTTCTAATGTGTGGCCAGATTTATGGGTGCTTTACAGTGGCACATTAATAGAGATGATGATTTGATTATTTATTAGGAGGGCCACAAAACATTTCTCAGGAGTCTTTCAAGTTCACTAATGGAATTTGACAGCTGCAAGAGTTAGGTTAAGTATGATGGTTATTGTATGCTTACAATAGGGACATTCTATATTATTATTGGAGTCCCTAACCACAGAGGTCTCCAAGTCTGATCTAATTGTCTCATAGCCTCATTAGTGCAAGACAGACTTTCACCCCCATAATGCGTGATTCAGCAATTGAGCTGGTTTGTCACACATAACTGTTTATAATTATATCTACTCTTGTAAGCTTTCCCTAGGAACTAGACGTATGATTGTACACACCCACAGACACATTTTCTCTAATATTATTATTACAGCATTATGTGGATATGTGGCAACTGTTAGTACAATGAGGTTTGAAGTAAGTGTAACCACATTACCACTGTCTAAATGCAATTAACTATTATTCTATGCATTCACAAATGCAGCTTTTGTTCTACTGTGCTTTTCAGGTCAGATGTCAGAAGGCTCTTGTAGACAAGTGATGGTGCATGATGTATTATCACACTTTTTATGAAAGATCCTTTTAATAAGCAAACACTTGCCACAATCTTCTGACATGACAACTGACCTGAAGGACAATAGTTCTTGAACCTTTACCTTCTGAACAATCCTGTTACACCACTTAATAATGTGCATTCTTCTGCTAGAAGATAATTTTTATATGGCCAAGCAACAAGGAAGTGTTGATGCATTGAGAATCGAAAAGAACTCTTCTCCTGATGTATAATGTTATTGTACAATGTTTAGTTTGTAACTGCAAGCAAAGCTAGTTATAGGTGAATGGTGTTATGTGAGGGATTGGCTAATTCTTGGAAATCTGATGTCAGCATTATGATATCTCTGGCTCAAGCCTTAACCCCCCCAAAAAACACTTGTTTGCTGACATCAATTTTCCAGGAGTGATCTGATTATGTGACACTTTTATAATTATTATTAATTACACACCTTGTGGGGAAATAAGTACATCTCCATATCAATTTTATGCATAACTACCACTTGAGAGACAATTACTCACTGTCTTTGTACTCATTTCTTGCAGTTATTATGACACATGACTAATTTAATGAAGTACTTTTTGGTTTTGTTCTCATTTTTCTAAAAACCAATAGAAGACTAAGTACAGCTTCTTATCACCACATTATCTACCAGACTTCATCTTAGTCTCACAGCCACTAGCATTGTGAACCACAAATGTGCAAGAAGCACTAAAGTGTTGAGAAAATTAAATAACTGAGATAGCTAAATAGCTGGAATGCAAAATAACAGTATTAGTTAGTACACACCTACTCCAGATGACCTAAGTCTCCAGATAACCTAAGGCAGCATAAACTGCAAAGTTATGTAGTTAAGTGATATTATTTAATAATGGGTTGCTCCCACAGCATCCTTTACTGGTCAGCATATAAGGTTTCTTCTTAGTTCAGAATCACAGAAATTTGTTAAAGAGAACTCAGCAAAACCAAGACAAGATGAATTGGTGTTGTCCAAACCTTCACAGTGTGCTCTTCATCGTCTCTGCTTTCATCCTGGCATTGAAGTAAGTTTAGCCTTGTCTGTTAAATAAGCCAGGACTAAGATTCACACTGCATAGCTATAACATTATAGCTAGCTATGGGAAAGATTTAGCTTCTACATTATTTAAAGCTATAACAAGTCACTGCTGTGCTGTAATACTATTACCAGCCAGTGGCTAAAAATAAAATCTTTTTGAGCTGTCTTTACTGTGTGAACATGCTTGACTTTTTTAAACACCATTAACAGTCTATAATCTTCATCCTAATCTACATCCTGTCTGTAAAATAGGAAATAGTTATAGGGCTCTATGACTTCTTTAAACTGTTAATTTTTATTGCAGATATGCCAACTGCAGTGAGAGTGAATGTTACTTTAATAGACCTAATGTGACGAAACAACCTTCCATAAAGTAAGTTCATCTTATCATACGTAGTTACTGTTTTGTACGGAATATCTATTACTGAGCACACAAGAGAACAGAGAACAGAATAGACAACAGCTTATCTCAGGACTGGAAAAACTTCACAAGAATAAAAGTTCATGAGTTTTATGAGTAGCAAAACTGAATAATATAAATGAGTGAAATTTCATTCCAAATGATAAAATGCAACACTTCAACTTTGTTTTGTGTTTGTTAGTCTGAAAGTAATAGCATGCTAGTGGAAGAAATTTTCCAGTCCTTTATGCACCAGTGTTCTAGCTTGACAGTCAGAGGACTATTATAGATTGTCAAAGTCTATTATGAAAATTACCATCACTTATTTACCAGTACTCTGAGGTTATGTAAATGAAATACCTATTATGATACTAACAAGATTATGGTCACCTGCCATATGGCATGGTATTGTTTTTGCTATTGGATGCTAGCTAAGTAACCAAGTGGGATATAATTTAATACTAATAAGTGTTGGAAGTAACTTTAGGCCCAAGGGTGACTATGCTGCAATTAGGCCACAGAGAGTGGCAGGGAGGTTATAGGAGGGGGAGCCCCCTCCCATACAAAGTGTAGAAGAAAAAAATGTATATTATTATTATGCATTGTGCATTTCATGGATTTCATTTCATGCATTTCATGGATGATCCAAAAGGGCATAGCTATTTCTATAAGTTAGTACAACAGTAAGACACAAGCTCTGAAGTAATTGTAGTTGATAGCTGCAAAACTAATTACATAATCAAGTATAACTAACTTTACATTTTTTGCACTATTATTAGCAGAGATGATAACCACAAAAATAAAGCTAGTACATATTTGTCATTGCATTGCACTCACTTAGTACGTTGTTGTCATTGCATTGCACTAACAACATAGCCATTTAGCTAGCTGTCTATAGCAAGACTTGCTCTTTAATCTCTGAACTATTATATTGATCTGGCCTGGGTCTGATCAGCTAACCTGTTCCAATGACTATGAAGTCTCTATTATTAGTTCCTGTGATTAGCTACAATCCCATATCATCACAGTTGTCATTTATTTCAACTAACTACCGATAGGCAAGGTCACCATTCTGTAAAGAGCAATTCTCCAGAGAATTAGTGACATTGGAGAATTCTCTTTTACTGGTTTGATACATGACATATTATTAAATTATTAAGCAACATTAACAAGATACGTCTCACTCTACAGTATAGATCCAGACAAATTTATTATTATTACTATTATAACATAATAGAGTGGAACTACTCTGAAAGGACATGCTTGGGACCCACCGTATTATCCTTTGTAGAGAAGTTGTCAGAGATTAATTTATACTAATACAAATCAGATGGCACATTTTAGTTTTCTTTTGCATAGTAATTAATAGCTGGTGAATAATTATTATTAGTCTAGCTGTAATAAATGATTATTTAATTATTAAAGTAGTTAGTGATATCTAAGTAATAATAATAATAGTTGTTGTTGTTGTTGTTGTTGTTGTTGTTGTTGTTGTTGTTTCTGTGTTTAATAGTTCTGTTTTAATCACAGTCAGTATGGATGCTATCTCACAAGGAAAAATGAATGTGTTATGCTAAGAAAGGATGCAAAGATATTTCCTATTCAAATCTTTGGAAATCCAGCAGTCGGAGAATTGAAATTATTCTACCCTCCAAACATAATACTCAATGAACCGTAAGTGAGCATGCATACATGATTATTGGGTTTTTTCCTGCTCTTTTGCAGCCTTTAACGGAAGGGGACGGTGGGCTCAACCACTTTCTGATTGGGAGGGCAAGTTTTAAGCTTTTTAGATTGCAGGACTGCTTATAATTAAAAGCAAAAAGTGAAATTCATTAACCATAGCTGTAATAGATATTATACCACAAGTCTGAGCCGTGGTTAGCTTAGCCAGCAACTTAACTAGCAGCTGCTAGTGGAAAAGTTAGCTATCTTACCCAAAATCTTTCACCACATCCCATCATCCCATTGATGACTCCCAAAAATGTAATACTATTAGCTACCATGCTGACAAAGGAGACCAGTAAGATTTGAAGGTGATCGTTCTAATGCTCACATGAATTCCAATTAGTAGATTAGCTAGTGACAGAAGTAACAAAAATCTTAGCTGATTACCATTCTTGACATCAATTGCTCAGCTACATAAGTATACTTGATGAAGTGGTGAGAGTACTGTATTTAGTTTTAGTTGTGCATGCAACATACAAGACTCCATATTGAGTTAAGCCTATCTTAAGGGAGTAATTTTACAGCAAAAACTTACCCACAAAGAACACACAGATTAGCTAAGTTAATAATAAGAAGTAGCTAATGACTTAATTCATTTCTAACATCATTAGCTATGGTAGCAATGTATGACAAAATTATCTCTTTAGTAGCTACGTATGATAACATTTTTGTATCAACAAAGGCATTATATTTACTTAAGAACAATACTACAGATCTAGTTACTTTCACTGTCCACATAACTGCTGGCCATTGATTATGAAAATTATTCTATTATGTGTAGCTGGTAAAATTTATTACTTCATGTAGAATAGCAAAAAATTTTATAGAAGGTGAATTATGGTCATAGCTAATGCAATCTAATACATGCCTAGAAAATGACCAGATCTACTCTATTTATGTGACAATGTTGTTTTAGTTGTTCTATATGACTAAACAAAAATGACTGATTCACATTCATACTTGTACTGGTATGCATTCTTTGGTGACTGTGTATTATTATTATGTCAACTATAAGATTCACTGCAACCACATAAATAGATAGTGTATATATTCAGACCACATTAGCTACAACTACATACCTCAGACCTGTCTAATTATAACTACAATACTATGTATAGACCTGAGCCATACTAATGAAATTGTGGTCCACTCAGCCTGGTAATACTCTGGCATGGTCTGAGAATCCCAGTGTTTTGTCTGTAGCTAGTTAGCTAATGAAATTTTGAGTAGCTAAGGATAATTAATGTGTCTCACCAGAAAGCATCTTTCGAGGAGGCGGGTTTATTAGATATGAGTATCAAGACAAGTGTATTGCTTTCAAAATGCCATTTTGTGTGGTTTATGTGTAGCTGTAATCATAATTAAAGCATTAAGTGTATGTGAGAATTAATGTATTACTTTATATAAATGTTGTTTTATAGCATTAAATTTTAAGTTTTATCAAAATGTGGAATTTAATACTCCTATCTGATCCATTTTAAAGGATAAGAATTAAAGACACTCCCTGTGCTCATCATGATAATTATTGTTGTTGTTGCTGCTGTAGTTACAAGCGAATAAGAGTGTATAAATACAATGTGTCCTGTCCAGAAGGCTTCCTGGCCTATTTTAGGCTGCTATCGTTGGACTTGGATCCTAACTCGTAAGTTGAAATTTCATAATTAGTGTTTTTGAATTTTGGCAAATTGAGAGAAGAGGTCTCAAAAACTGCATCTTCAGAAATATTTCTTGATGGAAGCCGTAAAACCATGGTTCTCATTTTTCAATTTCATTGTCTGTATAAAGCAAATTAAACAGCTGTGATATATTATTTTCAGACAAGAATTATGAACTATGTAACAGCTGTAACAATTCAATACTGCTAGCCAACAGCAATAGCTAAACAAAAATTCATTTTTGCTTAACTACTAACAGTGAATAGTGGAAATTAAATGCTTTGAACTTCACCTGGTCTGCAGTATGTCTGGATTGTTGTGAGCTACTAGCATATTATGCAGGCATCTTTGGTGAAATTAAATAGCCAGGAGTGAGAGATTAAAGAATAGTGAAACTATGAAACTTTTAATTACATCTACTACAATGTCATGATTATGATTTTATTAACAGAAGGACCAAATATTTAACCATGAATATATTTTTTCAAATCAAACTTAAAAATTAATTAATGTTTATGCTAGCTCAAGGTTTGATCATGAAATTGCTAGCTATAATTAGAGTATCCTTCATCATTATATAGGTGTAGAGATTATCTTGAAGTTCACAGTTCATCTGGCCAGCTCGAAAAGTACTGTGAGAACTTAATAACAGCCTTTACTGAAAGTAACACAGGTAAGCACAAACTTACCATTGAAGCCCAGTCAGTATTTATTCACTGATTAGTATTGGAATGCCTGGGAAATAGATTGGAGACAGACCCGGTCAGTGGTGTCCATTTTTGCAAGTCAATGTCTACCTTTAATTAACCACATCATTAATTAGTTTGTGGTCAAAAATGTGTGGAGGTAGGGTATATCCCCTTCTTCCTACATCCTTGACAAACACCAACAGCAATAATGATAACTAATTTAATCATCATCAAAATGAGGAAATGTAGAGTGGATGAGGTCACAATGCAAAAATAGTGAAGGATGAACACTTGTATAATAGTTTTGTCATTGACATTTTTTGTTATTGAAATTTGTTGATATTTTGTTGTTTATAGAATTTGTTGAAGCCAACATCAGTCATCTATTGTTTCGTAGTGACAAGCATGCCCCTAATAATGGGCTGGGCTTCATAGCATACATGGTATGCTTTAGGCCTGAAGATGACCATTTAACTGGTATGATACAATAACATAATTATGATGAAAGCCCATTCAATGAGGATCTGATATATGCAATTTATCTGAAACCAGAATATTACATGATAGTATTGTCATAAAGGCAAGTCTATTAACATTATCCCAACAAGTGGAATCATATTATATTCTACATGCATAGGAGTTAATGACCTAAGTGTGGGACATAATGAGAACCTACATAATGCACATTGCTGCAAAGCAAGATTCTTTGAAATCCTTCAATTGCCACAGGTACAGATAATATGGTACTATTCTGACCTGTGCACACTAGATTCATATTAAATGGTATTTTTATACATGTGATAAGAGCTAAATCCTAGCAATAGGCCTTGGAACAGATGGAAGTACATAAAGGCTAATATCTTTGGCTACAGAAACCATATGATAAGATTCGACAAACTACAAAATAGATAGAACAAATTATAACAACAAAAAATACAGCTATTATTAATGTTTACAGGCTGCATTGTAGAGCTGCATACAAAAATGAATGTCTAAACTATTACATAAATACGTAGCTGTAACTTTGGAATGGAATAAGATAATATAACCACATTTCTAATTCACATTCTTATCTTTATAACTTTTACCACAAATAGACATGATAAACCTATCTATCACCCCCTAATTTGAAATTTCCTTTATAGAGGTTAATAACTAATTATGGTTCTTATCTCTTCAAGGATGTACCAATGGTAATGACACAGATCCTGGAAGTACTATTGAAGAAAGAGATACTGCAGATGTGACTGTGGTAAGAACTATTAGTAATGTCATGTAATGTTTGGGAAAACCTTTACATAAGAGGAGGTTTGTAGAGAACATCTGATAACTTTTAAGTGAGAATCATGACAGGTGCCTGGGAAGCAAAAATAACCCTCCATTTTCATAATACATTGATGAATAGTTATAATGCTGCTATTGTTTCTATATGGTTCTAGCCTTATTCTCCTACTAAATAACTCAATAGTAATATTAGTGTTATTGTGTATTATCAGCCAAAGGCTGATAGTACTAGTTATAAAACCATAGCTAGCTGATCTAATGATATTCCAGGCATATTTTAACTAGTCTCAGTAGCTAGTAATACATGTGACCTTCAGGTCATAATATTATCAAGAAATTATAGTGAAAATAATGTGACAGTGAATAATTAGCCAGATATACAGTATTGAATATGCAATAACGTTATCACAACACTTTACCTTTAACTATTGCTGGAAACTTCATTTCATTGAGAGAAAAGAATTTTAAGTGTATAATGAACAATAAAACATGTTGATTGGCGATGATAATAAACACAAGATTGTCTAAGGAGATTATTATTGGTACTCAGGCTATTCATAATGTCTAACTACATACTTCTTGATGAAAACAATTTTTCTCTCCCCATACACAGGAACCATCCAATTATGTACCACAGGACAAGGATAGAGAAACCCTTGATGCTTTGATCAGGGCAGCATTTGATGTGAGCATCACAAACACCAATAAACGTAAATATAACATACTTCTTGAAATGCCAGTCTTGTATGAGGGGATTGTAGGGAGGGAAGATCTTGTCAAGTGATAACTCCTATTGTAGCTATAATAGGTACTAGCTACCTATGTAATAATAGTATTAGACGAATAATATCATTGTAGGTTTTTGTAATGAGGACCTGCAGAGAGCCCTGTGTCATATGAAAGCAAGTAACCCTGTTTTGAGAGCAACTGCAAGAGCAATTGTCTTCTACACAAGAAAGTAAGTAGCTATAGTATGAATATACATCATAGATAATTAATATCTATTCTTTTTTCAGGGTTGGGGGGGGGGGAGGGGGTAATTAATATCTATTCTGTTGGGAGAGAATGGAGAGGTGCTTGTTCAAGTACCTGCAGTATTGCTGCCAGTGAAAAGGTCCCTCAGTGGTGAAGGGTAGTTACCAAGTGGTGGCAGGCTGACCTTCTCATTGTGACAGCAATTGAGGGGTTCACTGGGGACTCTGCCCCTTTTAATAGCTGCTCTGTCAAGAAGCTCATGTGATTACTGTATCTTGTAATGACTCCTTTATCATTTCACTCAATAATTATAATTATTGTACGTAATAAATTTCAGGTTGCAACGTGGCCATACCAATTCTATTATTCCATCACTCAGACTTGTTCTGCCCATTGATGATGATGATTGTGTAGACATATCAAATATCCCCTTTTGTTCTAACCTCAACTATCCTAAAGCACACTTTCCAAACTTCAGAGGACATGACTCCCCAGCAGAAGCTAATAAAGAATTGTATGATTTCGATAATCTTGTTAATACAGGCTGTTCAAATGCAATTGTTCACCTTCTTTGTGCTGTTTATGCACCATTTTGCTATGTTGATGAAAAACATGGAACAAGTAAGCTTCATCCATGTATTGAGCTCTGTCAGCATGTGAGAGATGAATGTGAATGTGTTCTGAACAGCAAAGGACTTGACTGGCCTCCTCATCTAGATTGTAACAACAGTGATATATACAAGAATAGTTCTGAACTCACATATTGTCCAGATGACCCGAGTACTCTAGTCATTCCCAGCACACAGACAACGACAACAATTCCAGATGATATAGAACCTACATATAAGGAACCTACACACTACGTGGAACCAGCTGAGACAATCAACAGAGTCACCCGTACTAATCCCTCACTCATACCTCCTCTGTCTAGCATTGAGAACGAGTGTGTAATCATATCACAGATTCCTTTTTGTTCAAACCTAAACTATTCTAAAGCACACTTTCCAAATTTCAGAGGACATGACTCCCCTGCGGATGCTAATAATGAATTGAGTGATTTCACTCCACTTGTTAATACTGGCTGTTCAAATGCAATTGTTCACCTTCTGTGTGCTGTTTATGCACCATTTTGCTATGTTGATGAAAAGCAGGAAACACATAAGCTCCATCCATGTATTGAACTCTGTCAGTATGTGAGGAACGGATGTGAAAGTGTTCTGAACAACTATAGACTTGACTGGCCTCCTCATCTAGATTGTGACAACAGTGATATATACAAGAGTAGTTCTGAACTCACATATTGTCCAGATGACCCGTGTACTTTAGTCATTCCCAGCACACATGTAACAACAACAATGACACCTACTATCGAACCAGTTCAGTGTGAATGTAAAAGCACTGATCTTATACCATTGTGTTCAAGTGTTGGCTATAGTCAAACATACCAAAATTTCAGAGGTCTCTCTATAATTGAAACGAACATTGAGTTGTCTAGCTATCAGTCTCTTATCAATACCAGCTGTTCCGATTATCTGGTTAACTTACTTTGTTCTGTTTATGCCCCACCTTGCAATGGTACTGATCCTGTCATTAAACTACGTCCATGCCGTGCACTCTGTAGGAAGGTGAAGGAGGATTGTGGATCTAATCTGGATATCTATGATAACTGGCCCCAACTCTTTGACTGTGAGAATGATACTGCACTATATCAGAATGATGATGAGCTTTCATACTGCCCATCTGCTTTGCTCCATGGTATGTATTATCTGTTCTCAGTACATTACTACACATAACAAGCTCAAAACATTAAGATTGTAATAGAATCATAATTATTTGATAAAAGGGCCAAAAACCATTACTTTTACGTTATAGATCTGCTTAGGTTGGCATTCCATTCCAAAATAACTTTTAGTTTTAGAAATTCATTCTATTGCATCTCCTTATAGTGCAGTTCTAGGATAGATATGCTAGTAAGGCTAGGGGGCTAGGGCTAGTGGCTAGGACTTGCATTAGTGGCTAGAATTTGGGTTAGTGGCTAGGACTTGGGTTAGTGGTTAGGACTTGGGTTAGTGGCTAGGACTTGGGTTAGTGGTTAGAACTTGCGTTAGTGGCTAGGACTTGGGTTAATGACTAGGAGCTAGGGCTAG
The DNA here is from genome assembly GCA_964016965.1 of Diacarnus erythraeanus. Taxonomy (NCBI): domain Eukaryota; kingdom Metazoa; phylum Porifera; class Demospongiae; order Poecilosclerida; family Podospongiidae; genus Diacarnus; species Diacarnus erythraeanus. Next base: position 6,909,319 of record OZ024673.1, read on the forward strand.
TGGCTAAGGCTAAGAGCTATACAGGGCTTTGGGCTTTGACACTTAAAATTAAGGTTATTAGATAAAACATCTAATTTATGAATGACAAAACATTCCACATTTCTACTAACTATAATAATTACTTCTGAGTGTGTCCATTTCTAGTCTGCAGTTTATGAGAGTAGTTAATGGTGACAGGTGTCCACTTGAAAATATTACATTACATCCACCCTTCTCTCTGGCCTACATGTTGTTAGTAATATGTAGGTGGATCCAACACTGGGTATATACAATCATGTTCTAGAGAATAATGAGAGAATGCCCCTTTTTACTATTATTGCTAGCTGAAATGTACCAGAGTTTCTTCCTCTTTTGTTACTTATGTGAAAGAAAGGGGTTATTTTCTCTCATTCAATGTTCCCTCACTCTATAGTTACTTTGTAGAAAGGTGTTATGTCACTCACCTGACACATTATAAGAATAAGCTATGTCAAATGAAGGTGTAATGTTCACTCAACTTATAAGAAGACCCTCATTCACCCTGTATACTGGTAACTCATACTTGAGCATACTTGGTGAGGTTATATCATTGACTTAACTTGTTTTATTCTCTTCAAGAGTGTGGAGATAATGAAGACAAAGACAAGACAACTACACAGATGTAAACCAATTTCTAATTAAATGTGACACTTCCAAAAATTATTGAATCAAATGAGTGTGATGTACTATAACTTTCTAGCTAAGACATTAATGTTAATCTTTTGTACTATAATCTTTTCTGCTCTTGTGCCTTCTTGGCAGTGTCTACTACTGACTTTGTAGGTTCATATTTGATGCAGTCAGAAAGATCTACCAATTTCATAGTAAGCATAATTGATAATGTGGTATTGAGTTTAAGTTTTGATTTTTGTAACCACGTTAAAAACCCTTTCCACCTCATTCTCAACAAATTCTGTACTATAATAAATTCCATGTATGTAAAAGGGATGACAAGTATCAATACAGGATGAATTTAATCTGGGATTGCTTAGCCAACTTGAGAAAACCTGATGAAAGCTGAAAATTGAAATTACTCTCGAACTTTCCCATTCAAATACTGAGGAAGTAGAGAAGAATATAGCTATCATTGTTGTTATTGACCAAACTGTTATGGTTATAGTTCATCCTCAATGAAGAATTCCATCTGATAACAAATCTCAGACTCTCAAAATTGACATACTTGGCATGTGAGTCAATCATCCTTAATGTTTTAATGCATACTCTGTAGCTTTGAAGTAAACTACTTCTGTCTTGGCTTAGCTATATCACCATATGTTCTGGCAAGCTGAGCAAAGTTATTTTGCACAATGAATAGAGATGTATCTACCACAACAATCTCACATTCACCCTCTCAACACAGCTACTTATGATTTTCTTTCTTGTGGTCAACTTGTGGTCAACAGAGGAATTGTTGGGAGCACTTTTTATAGTAGCAACAATGACACAAATTCCTCCCCCCCATATGTTTAACACTTTAGCTAAACAGTGAAATAATGGGATCTTCAAAACTGATTAAAAATTCACAAAATAAAACACTAGGTATTCTACAGTCATAGGGTTGGCTTTAAGTCTGCACATGTGTACTCTCTAGAATTCTGATAAGGAACAGATTGATTTGATAGAACTTCACCTCCTGAATGAGGCTATCCCTATAATTATACATTTCCTCCTACAATTGACTTGCCTATAGTTCAGGATGTATGCTAAAATTATGCTATTAAGAATGTCTATTAATTTTGGCCTATGTATGCTGAGGAAAGATCATTATCAAGCTAATTATGTAAATGTGTCGATTAATTATTTCTTACTGCACATGCTCAGTACAACACACATTGATAGCAGAGTTCAAAGTCACTCACAATGACAACCAAAGGCATGAATAAGTTTACCACAAAAGTCAATTAGTTCAACAGTCCTGTTACAATTATATAATTTTATGATATGACATTGTAGCTAATCAGTTCAATATTACTATCTAGTTAATTAGATTGCTGATGTCAGCTATTATTATACTAACAGTGTAATTGAACCATAGCAATATGAGTTTCATGACTGATGTTTTGATGTAATCATCTACTTACACAGTTAATGTTTGAAAAATTTACAATCAGCACCATTTGTATTCACAGATTAGCTATATTTTTATTGTGTAGCTTGTCATAATGTCATGATGTGATGTGTTATCTGAATATTAAACATGTAAAATTTGACTTGAGAGATAGCTTTAGGGAATAAGAAAGCTGGACTATAGCTATCCTGGTTGAAACTGACCAGCATTATCATGTATTGTAGAGAATAAGCATAATTATGAAGCATAAGATCCTGTGACTATTATTACATGTAATACTGACTGGACACCACTTTACATAGTAACTAACTCTTAAAAGGTGGCTTTTAGCCAGGTTGCCAACCCCCAAAGGAAAGACTTTTTGGTAGGCAAATCATAATTGTTTGTAAGTGTCTGACTTGAGAAAAAAGGAGGCCAGGAGGGGACCCATAAAATCATGAGAATCCTGATAAGTTGGCAACCCTGTTTTAGCTAGCCATTTATTTGTACCTCTGCGAGTCTCACAACATGTAATAAGAATATTTCCATGTACTTATACCTGGTCACTGGTCGAATAACCCTTTCAGTACAATTTTAATTTTTTTTTTTTTTTTTTTTTTTTTTTTGCATTGGTCATCACTAAGCCGTCAGGCACCCCAGGCAGCAAAAGGTCATGCAGGTCAGCATAATGTCATGATAGCGGCTAGCAGATCAAGGCAGAAAGGATGAGCTCCTTGGAGACTCTTGCTGGTCTGCTTATGGCCTCTCTCACACCAACGATGCTGTATAGCACTGCCACATGCACTATGCCACTCTCCTTTCCTTTTTTTAAAGTCCATATAAAGCGAACATCAAAGAAACATCAAAGGTGGCTCCTCCCTGTGGTTAAACATCTGAGAACTGATGGACCACAACCCATTGTTCTGACTTCCGATGCCGATGGTCAAAGGTTGGCAGCAGAAAGACGTCCTGGTGCCGATGGGTCCGAGTAACGGAGAGTTAAAAAGTGTATAAAATACAACCATTTGGGAGCAAAAGGGTTAGTCTAGCTACTGCAAGGTCAAGAGTTCACTGCTGACTAAAATTGACCCATATCTCTACACAAATTCCAGTCCACGTCTTCATTTCTTGCACAATTTCAAACAATCCTACAAGCTTCAGACCACACACCCTTATGTGACATCACAATGCACCTTATACCCTCATGTGACATCACAACACACCCTTATGTGAGACCGTCAATAACAGGTCATTTTTGATGTAATGTTGTTTTAGTCAACTAAAACCTAGTACTAGGTATTAGTCACAAAACTAATCTCAATTAGTCAAAAGCTAACTAAAAGTTGTCACACTAAAGCTTAAGTGACCATAATATTATTGTGACAAGACTTGTTGCTGGTTTCACTAACAGTTACATTATTAATCATCCTGTTGAATCATAGATGTTTTGGAGCATGGGGGCACACCCTGAATGGGAATAAGGTTAGGGGTGGGCAAGGACTCTGCGCTATAGAATACTATTATAACAAATCATGCTAGCAATTTTATATAAAATTGCTGTTACAAGAAAACACCTACATACGGTACCTAAGGCTCCAGATGACCTAAAGAAGTAAACTGCAAGTTATGCAAAGTTATTTTCTAAAAACCAATAGAAGACTAAGTACAGGTTCTTATCACCACATGTATCTACCAGACTTCCTCTTAGTTTTACAGCCACTAGCATTGTGAACCACAAATGTGCAAGAAGTGAGATAACTAAATAGCTGGAATGCAAAATAATTAACATTTTTGAGGTAGTATTAGCTAGTACAGACCTACTCCAGATGACCTAAGGCTCCAGATGACCACACCTACCTAAGGCTCCAGATGACCTAAGGCAGTTAACTGCAAGTTATGTAATGTTATTTAATAATGGGTTGCTCCCACAGCATCCAGCATATAAGGTTTCTTCTTAGTTCAGAATCACAGAAATTTCTTAAAGAGAACTCAGCAAAACAAGATGAATTGGTGTTGTCCAAACCTTTACAGTGTGCTCTTCATCATCTCTGCTTTCATCCTGGCATTGAAGTAAGTTTAGCCTTGTCTATTAAATAAACCAGGACTGAGATTCACACTGCATAGCTATAACATTACAGCTATGGAAAGATTTAGCTTCTACATTAGAGCTATACATGTGCTGTAAATACTATTACCAGCCAATAGCTAAAAATAAAATCAACTATTGTCTTTTTGAACTGTGAATATGCTTGACTTTTTTAAACACCATTAGTCTATTAACAGTCTGGATTTATCTTCATCATCCTGTCTGCATAATAGGATATAGTTATAGGGCTCTGTGACATTCATGCCGTTAATTTTTATTGCAGGTATGCCAACTGCAGTGAGAGCGAATGTTACTTTAATAGACCTTCAAGGACACCACAACCTTAAGTTCATCTTATTTTGCACAGAATATCTATTACTAAGCATGAAAGAGAACAGAATAGAAAACAGTACTTATCTCAGGACAGGAAAATTCCACAAGCATAAATATTCATGAGTTTTACAAGTAGCTAGCAAAACTGAAATATAAATCATTCCAAATGATAAAATGCAACACTTCAACTTTATTTTGTGTTAGTCTGCAGGAGTATTTATGTTAGTGGAACTTTTCATTCATGAATTTTTTAGTCCTTTAAGCACCAGTGTTCTAGCTAAATGACAGCAAATAATGCATGCAAAACTAATACTGTGCTTTCCAGGTAAGTTTTCAGAAGACTATATAAACAGTGGCTTAGATCCTTTGCCTTGTCAAAGTTTATTATGAAAACTAGCTACCATCACCTATTTACCAGTATTCTGTCGAATGAGATAAGTTATGTGAACGAAATAGTCACTTATATTATCATGATACTAACAAGATTATGGTCACCTGCCATATGGCATGGCATTATTGGATGCTAGCTATATAACCAAGTGGTAGTTTATAATGCCTATTGGATATGGAAATAGCTATTTTCTGTGTGTGAGCACAAAAATATAGCTATAAAGCAAATTGACATTGTTTCATTGCAATGCACTATATATCTACATAGCTGTTTAGCTAGCTGTCTATAGCAAGGCTTACTCTTTAAATATTGGTCTGACCAGTCGGACCTGTTTCTCCCACTCTACATTATGCCTGTATAGATCCAGCTAATTACTAATTTAGCTGTAATAAATGACAATGATTTGTTATTATAATAACATAATTAATAGCTGGCGAATAATAATATTATTATTAGTCTAGCTGTAATAAATGATTATTTAATTATTAAAGTAGCTAGTGATATCTAATTAAGATTTGTAATAATAATAATAGTTGTTGTTGTTGTTGTTGTTGTTGTTGTTGTTGTTTCTGTGTTTAATTTTTCTGTTTTAATTACAGTGAGTATGGATGTTATCGCACATTGAAAAATAAATGCGTTATGCTAAAAAAGGATGCAAAGATATTTCCTATTCAAACCTTTGGAAATCCAGCAGTGGGAGAATTGAAGTTACTCTACCCTCCAAACATAATACTCAATGAACCGTAAGTGAGCATGCATACATAATTATTGGGTTTTTTGGCAGCCTTTAACGGAAGGGGACAATGGGCTCAACCACTTTCTGATCGAGAGGGCAAGTTTTAAGCTTTTAGATTGCAGGACTGCATAGAATTGAAGCAAAAAATGAAATTCATTGCCATCATTAACCATAGCTATAGTAAATATTATACCACAAGTCTGAGCCGTGGTTAGCTTAGCCAGCAACTTAACTATAGTAGCTATTAGTGGAAAAGTTATCTTGCCCAAATCTTTCACCACATCCCATCACCCCATTGATGACTCCCAAAAATGTAAGATTTTCCTGGAGATCACAATATTATTAGCTACTAATGCTGACATAGGAGACCAGTAAGATTTGAAGGTGGTGATCTAATATGCTCAGGTGAATTCCAATTAGTAGATTAGCTAGTGACAGAAGTGAGAAAAAGCTATGCTGGTGACCATACTTGACATCAGAGGTCACTGTGTCCATCAATTGCTCAGCTATGTATGTCGCCTTGATGAAGTGGCGAGAGTGCTGTATTTACCCATAATGAGTTAAACTGATCTTAGGGGAGTAATTTTACAGCAAAGACTTACAATATTACATACCCACAAAGAACACACAGATTAGCTAATAGCTAATGACTTCATTTCTATCATCATTAGCTATGGTTAGTAGCTATGGTAGCATCAAAATTATCTCTTTAGTAGCTATGGTAGCATCATGTATAACAAAATGTAGCTATGGTATAACCCTTGGTAGCTATGATAGCATTTTTGTAGTATTATAATAATTATTTTAATACATATCTTGTTACTTTCACTGTCACTAAAATATTTTAACTGCTGGACATTGACTATGAAAATTATTCTATTATGTGTAGCTGGTAAAATTTATTACTTCATGTGGAATAGCGAAAATATAAAACGTGAATTAGGGTCATAGCTAATACAATCTACTATTAAGATTAGTGAAAATAAAGATGCCTCGAAAAATGACCAGATCTACTATACCTATGTGACATTGTTGTTTGATTAGTAAAGATGACTAAACAAAATGATTGATTCATTCATATTTGTACTAGTATGCATTGTTTTGTTACTGTGTATATACATGTATGTCAACTCATTGCAACCGCATATTAATAGCTAATGTACATTCATACCACAACTCCATTAGTATCGATACCTTAGACCTGTCTAATTATTATTATCATAACTACACGTGAATACTAATAAACTTATGGTCAACTCAGCCTGATAATACTCTGGCATGGTCTCATAATTATAATATTCTTCCCAGTGTTTTGTCTGTAGTTATTAGCTAATGAAATTTTGAGTGGTCAAGGACAATTAATGTGTCACACCAGAATGCATCCCACGAGAAGATTTTTTATTGGTGAATGTATTGCTTTCGAAATACCTTTTTGTGTGGTTTATGTGTAGTTGCAATCTGTTATACAACTATAAGATAGAGCATTTAAATTTGGGAATTGATACTCCTACAAATTGTTATTACAGCTCCAATTCAGCGGATAAGAATTAAAAGACACTCCCTATACTCATAATTCAGCGGATAAGAATTAAAAGACACTCCCTATACTCATAATGATAATTATTTTTGTTGTTGTTGCTGTAGTTACAAGCAAAGAAGAGTATATAAATATAATGTGCTCTGTCCAGAAGGTTTCCTGGCCTATTTTAGGCTGCTATCATTGGACTTGGATCCTAGCTCGTAAGTTGAAATTTTAAGTGATAATAACTTAAGAAAAAAGGTTCTCACTTCAAAAGTATTTTATGTACTTTGTGATGGAAGTTTGTACAAAGCATAGTGAAAGTGTAATAGTTCTGTTCAAAGTTATACTATGCACAAGAGGGTAGTGAGTTGGAACTATTCATCATTGTGCATAAGTAGCACCTACAGTAAGTACATAGAAATTAAATAAACCAAGACTATTTATTCCAGATATAATCTTCTACCCAAAAATTACTTCTATTCCTGTATAACTTTAATTTGATTGTCTGTTTAAAATCAAATTAAACAACTGTTATATTCAGGTGTTGTGTGTGTGTGTGTGTGTGTGTGTGTGTGTGTGTGTGTGTGTGTGTGTGTGTGTGTGTGTGTGTGTGTGTGTGTGTGTGTCTGTGTGTGTGTGTGTGCGCGCGTGTCTGTGTGTGTGTGCGCGCGTGTCTGTGTGTCTCTCTCTGTGTGTGTGCGCGCGCGTGTCTGCGCGTGTGTGCGCGCGTGCGTGTGTCTGTGTGTGTCTGTGTGTGTCTGTGTGTGTGTGTGTGTGTGTTTGCGTGTGTGCGTGTGCGTGTGTGTGCATGTGTGTGTGTGTGCGTGTGTGTGTGTGTGCGTGTGTGTGTGTGCATGTGTGTGTGTGTGCGTGTGTGTGTGTGTGTGTGTGTGTGTGCGTGTGTGTGTGTGTGTGTGTCTGTGTGTCTGTGTGTCTGTGTGTGTGTATTGATGATTACAAATTAAAGATAACATAGCAATTTGACAATCAAACCTTGAGCTAGCATATTTTTTGAAGAAATTAAAATACGTAACCAGAAGTGAGAGATTAATAATGAATTTCACTTTTAAAGAACAGTGAAACTGAAACTTAACTAAACATGACTCCATCTACAATGTCATGATTACAGAAAGTCATGTTTTTGTTAGGGATGGAGATTATCTTGAAGTGCATGGTTCATCTAGTTTGCTAAAAGGGTATTCTATGAACTTAACAACAGCCTCTTGCACAGGTGAGCACAAACTGGTTACAGACCCCGTCAGTATTTTCCACTAAACAATATTGGAATGATGCCACTACTTACTGTGAAATAGATTAGGTAACACCTTGTCCACTGACCAATAATGGGGTACCACTAATTTACTGAAAAAAAGATCGGAGACAGGCCCAGCTGTCCACTAACCAATATTGGAATGCCATTACTGACTGGGAAAAAGATTAGAGATAGACCCATGCAATCAGTGCTTGTCCACTGATCAATATTGAGGAGCCACTAATTGACTGGGAAATATATTAGAGACAGACCCAGTCAGTGCTTGTCCACTGATCAATATTGGGGTGCCACTAATTGACTGGGAAATATATTGGAGATGTGAGCCATGTCTACCTAAATTAACCAAATCATTAATTAGCTTTTGGATTTTTGGTCAAAAAATGTGGAAGTGGGGTATAACCCCTTCTTCCTGCATCCTTGAATAGAGTAACAACAAAACAACAGTAACAATAGCAACAACAATAACTATGATAACAAGTGGGAAATGTAGGATTGATGCAAAAATTAATAGTATAACTAGTGAAGGATGAACACTTGTGTATAGTTTTGTCATTGGCATTTGTTGTTGATATTTTGTTGTTTATAGAATTTGTTGCAGCCAACATCACTCATCTGTTGTTTCGTAGTGACAAGCATGCCACTAATAATGGGCTGGGCTTCATAGCATACATGGTATGCTTTAGGCTTGAAGATGACCATTTAACTGGTATGATACAATAACAGATAATTTGTAGATATAATTATTATGTAGCTAAGGATGAAAACCAAATCCAATCCCCTCATTCAATGAGGATCTGATATACGGAATTGAAAATGTATCTTAAGCCAGAATATCATATGATAGTATTGAATTATTAACATTATCCCAACAAGTGGAATCATATTATTCTACATGTATAGGTTAATGACCAAAGTGTGGGGGCCCACTTTATTGACTCATAATAATATGCATAATATGGCTATAAGGCAAAATTCTTTAAATTCTTTAGTTGCCACAGGTCATTGCTAACCAACATGAGTTCACAGATAATATGGTCCTATTATAACAAAACTAACAGATGAAAGAACGTGAAGACTAAATCAGCTACTTAATTTGCTAAATATTTTTTTATAGTTAGCTCTAGCTACAGAAACAATATAAGACCACGGAGTAGGTATGAAAATACTTTTAAGAATAGCTACTAATTTATACAGGCTGCATTGTAAGGTTGCAATACTGAAATGAATTTCTAAACTATATATCTGTATCTTTGGAATGAATAAAACATAGACACAGTTCTAATTCTAACATTGCATCCTTTTAGTAACATCAATAATATGGATAAAGTTCCCCTATTTTGTAAACTTCTATCACAATAGGCATGATATATATCCTAGTTTGAAGAGGTTAATTATTATCATTCTCATCTCTTCAAGGATGTACTAATGGTGATGACACAGATCCTAGGAATTCTCGTGAAAAAAGATATACTGCAAATACAACTGTGGTAAGAACTATTAGTAAATGTTTGGGGAAATTATAATACATGAGAGGAGATTTGTGGTGTCCACCTGATAACTTTAAGTATGGCAGGTGCCTGAGAAACAATCCTTCCATTTTCTGTCTACAAGAGCACAGTGTATAGCTCTGGCTTTATAATTATAATGGAGTATATTGTTTATGTTACATTGATAATTAATAATGGTGTTATTATTGTTCTAGTTCTATTCTCCCACTAACTAACTCACTATACATAATTAAGTCAAAAAGACTGAGAGTACTAGTTATAAAGCCATACATAACTAGCTATGTTCTAATAGATCTGATTATTTTTAAGGCCTATTTTCACTAATTTCAGTAGCTAGTAGTTGTTGTACTATACATGACCTTCAAGTTTTACAATGTGAGGTCTTAAAAATAAAAGATTGATGAATAATTATTATTACATATGACAGTGAAATTAACAGTATTTAGTATGCAATGATATTATATCACAGCATTTTACCTCTAACTATTGCTGGAAAAATTTCATTAAGAGAAAAAAATAGCTAGCAGAGATATAATAACAATCAAGTGTAAAATGATCAATGAAACATGATTATTAGCAATAAAATTAAACACAAGATGGTCTAAGATTGGTACTCAGGCTATTCAATCGAATGATAATGGCTGTATAATTACATACATCTGGATGAAAACACATTTTCTCTCGCCATACACAGGAACCATCCACTTATGTACCAAAGGACGAGGATAGAGAAACTCTTGATGCTCTAAGTAGGGCAGCATTTGATGTGAGCATCAAGAACACCAATAAAAGTAAATGTAGCTAATATCTTGAAATGTCAGTCTTGTATCTGGGGAGGAGTTTGTAGGGAAGATAGATCTCTTTCAAGCAGTGTAGCTATAAATACTAGCTATAGCTTTAATAATTATATCATTACAGGATTTTGTGATGAAGACCTGGAGAGAGCCCTGTACCATGTGAAAGCATGTAACCCTGTTTTGAGAACAACTGCAAGAGCCATTGTCTACTACACAAAAAAGTAAAATTAATATTGCTAGTATGAATAATTATACATCATATCTATTCTTTTTCAGGAAGGGGGGAGGGGGGAAATGGAGAGGTGCTTGTTCAAGTTTTTGTCCTCCCCCCAATTGCTAGCTAAACAAAAATTTTAATGGACCTTGCATGTTTCACACAATGTAAAATGAAAATAAAATTGATAGTTGTAACTATAGTCATAACTGTTACATTGTGATTGCATTTACCACTACATTCCCTAATATTTCCTAGAAATTTCCTCTCATATAATTTTAGTCAAGAAGCTCGTGTGGTTGGTTACTGTATCTTGTGGTGACTCCTTTGCCATTTCTCTTAATAATTATAATTATTGTAATAAATTTCAGGTTGCAACCTGGCCGTATTGAAGCAATCAATAAATCTAAACATGCCACTCCTATTGCTCCATCGCTCAGACCTATTCGGCCCAATGATGATGATGAGTGTGTAGACATATCAAAAATCCCCTTTTGTTCTAACCTCAACTATCCTAAAGCACACTTTCCCAATTACAGGGGACATGACTCCCCAGCAGAAGCTAATAATGAATTGTGTGATTTCAATGATCTTGTTAATACAAACTGTTCAAATGCAATTGTTCACCTTCTGTGTGATGTTTATGCACCATTTTGCTATGTTGATAAAAAACATGGAACAAGTAAGCTTCATCCATGTATTGAACTCTGTCAGTATGTGAGGGATGGATGTGAAAGTGTTATGAACAACTATGGACTTGACTGGCCTTTTCATCTAGATTGTAACAACAGTGATATATACAAGAGTAGTTCTGAACTCACATATTGTCCAGATGACCTGAGTACTTTAGTCATTCCCAGCACACAGGCAATGACAACAACTCCAACTGTTCCACCTACTATCGAACCAGTTCAGTGTGAATGCAAAAGCACTGATCTTATACCATTGTGTTCAAGTGTTGGCTATAGTCAAGCATACCAAAATTTCAGAGGTCTCTCTATAATCGAAACAAACATTGAGTTGTCTAGATATGAGTCTCTTATTGATACCAACTGTTCTGATTATCTGATTAACTTACTTTGTTCTGTTTATGCCCCACCTTGCAATGGTACTGATCCTGTCATTAAACTACGTCCATGCCGTGCACTCTGTAGGAAGGTAAAGGATGATTGTGGGTCTAATCTGGATATCTATAATAGCTGGCCCCAACTCTTTGACTGTGAGAACGATACTTCACTATATCAGAATGATGATGAGCTTTCATACTGTTCACCTGCTTTGCTCCGTGGTATGTATTATCTACTATTCTCAGTGCATTACTACACATAAAAAGCTTAAAACATTATCAATTGTAATAGAATCATAATTATTTGATAAAAGGGCCAAAACTTTTACATTATAGATCTGCTTAGGTTGGCATTCCATTCCAAAATAACTTTTAGTTTTAGAAATTCATTCTATTGCATCTCCTTATAGTGCAGCTCTAGGATAGATATGCTAGTAAGGCTAGGGGGCTAGAGCTAGTGGCTAGGATTAGGAGCTAGGTCTTTGTGCTTTGGCACTTAAAATTAAGGCTACTAGATAAAACATCTAATAGCTATTTATGAATGACAAAACATTCCACATTTCTACTAGCTATAATAATTACTTCATAGTCTAGTCTGCAGTTTGTGAGAGTAGTTAATGGTGACAGGTGTCCACTTGAAAATATTAAATTACATCCACCCTTCTCTCTGGCCTATGCATGTTTTTAGTAATATGTAGGTGGATCCTATACAATTAATTGTTCTAGAGAATAATGAGAGAATGCCCCTTTTAACTATTATTACTAGCTGAAATGTACCAGAGTTTTTTCCTCTTTTGTTACTTACATGAAAGAAAGGGGTTATTTTCTCTCATTCAATGTTCCCTCACCCTATAGCTACTTTGTAGAAAGAGGTTATGTCACTCACCTGACACATTATAAGAAAAGTTATCCTCACTCACCCTAGGTACTGTAACTCATACATAAGTCTTGTGGATTAAATGTGACTCAATTTACTATGTTCTATTTACACACGGAAATGATGAAGATGATTCCAGCAAAACAACAAATCTAACAATACATCATCCAGAGAAGTATACAAATGATTCAGTCAAAACAACAAATCTTCTAATAATACATCATCCAGAGAAGTATACCTGCTCTTTTATGATGGCTATTAGAACATGTGGATCAGTTGGTTGGAATACTGTCCACTTTCCAAACTTCAGAAACCAGGAAACTCAAACAGAAGCTGAATATGAACTTCGAGATTATTATAATTTGATCAACAGAAGATGCTCCCATTGCATAGTCTACTTTTTGTGTTCAGTCTATTTTCCTTTTTGTGACACTAAATACCCTCAGTTCCGACTGCCACCATGTAAAGAGCTTTGTGATTGTGCCTATAATGGCTGCAATGATGATTTACAGGCACTTGGACTTAACTGGCCAGATCATTTAGATTGTGATAAATTTCCACCAAATTCTACAAGTGATCTCATCTTCTGTCCTACAGATTTAGACAGTTTATGTATCCAAAGAGGATGATACAATAAAACATTACATCATTAAAAATTAATTTTTTAAACACTTCATTGTATATTAAGTTTAATAAACAGAGTTATCAATATTAATAATTTAAGTTTATCGCTTGAACGTGCTAGAAATGTCCTGCTGCATATATTATATTATACAAGTTGTGGGATTGTAAGTCCCACGGACAAGTTCTAGGTTTTAAAGGGAACAAGATCAATGTAGCTATCTCGGTCCCCCACCAAACTGTTGAAATAGCACTCTCTATTGATGACATTCTAAAGTGACTATCTTTACCAGATTGAACTGTGTGCGCATGTAGAACTTTCTAGAACATTGTGTTACGTCATACTATATAAGTTGCATGCACGTGTTATACTGTGTGTGTGTGTGTGTGTCTATTGTAATAACTGTGTTGTAGTCTATATTGGTTGATTGCTACGCTGTTCTACTGGTGCGCTAACTCCGCCAATAGGTTATGGGCCCAGGAGATCTACCACTATGACTACAGATGTAAAGACAATCGCTATAGTTCCTTTGAAAGGGTCTAACTACCCTACCTGGAGAGTCCAATGTCGGATGGCTCTGATGCGAGATGGACTCTGGGGAATAGTCTCTGGTACCGAGGAAGCTCCGTCTGGTGAGGCATCTGCTGATAGTCGTTCGAAGTTCCAAGCTAGAAAAGATCGCGCTCTATCTACGGTAGTGCTGACTATTGACCCCACCCTGCTATATTTAATTGGAAACGAACCCGATGACCCCGTGGAAGTCTGGAAAAAGCTTCAGGATCAATTCCAGAAAAAGACCTGGGCTAACAAATTAGCCTTGCGTCGCAAGCTGCACTCACTGCAGTTAAAAGATGGTGAAAGTGTCCAAGAGCACATTAGAGCTATGACGGAACTGTTTAATGAACTAGCTGTCGTTGGTGATGCTATTGATGAAGAAGATCGAGTTGTTTACTTGCTAGCAAGCTTGCCAGACTCCTTCAATACTATTGTCACAGCTTTAGAGGCCAACGAAGAGGTTCCTAAAATGGAAGTAGTTACAGAGAGACTACTTCACACAGAGAGGAAGCAGAAAGCTAAATGAGATTTTTCTGGAGAGAGAGCCATGGCAACTAAGCAACAGTATAGAGGCCCCAAGTGCTACAATTGTCACAAGTTTGGACACATTCAGAAGCATTGTTCAGAACGTAACAAGACCAGGATCAAAGATAAGAAACTTGATTTCAAGCCAAAGAGGGTTGGACTAATTAGCCAACATGTTCTTGGTTCAAGTGAGCAAGTACAACAATGGGTTATAGACTCTGGGGCAACATGCCATATCTGCAACAAACAAGAGCTTTTTGAAGAGTTTCATGTTCTACCAAAGCCTCAGGAAATCACCCTAGGTGATGATCGAACAGTACAAGCGATAGGAACTGGCATTGTTGAACTGAAATTGAAACTACCTGGTGGAGAGTCACAGATTGGAAGACTTAGTGATGTTCTATATGTACCAGACCTAGCCTACAATTTGTTGAGCATCTCTAAAGTTACAGAACAAGGAAAGGAGGTTGTTTTTGACGAGACACAGGTGAAATTTGAGATGAAGAAGGAGAGCTTGTAGCTACTGCACCTAAGACAGGAAGTCTATACTATCTCAACTGTGAACCCCTGACCAACCAACAAATCCATGCAACTATAGCCAAGGAGAACTTATGGCATCGTAGGTTTGGACATTTAGGTGAGAGAGGACTGTGTCAGTTGGTGAAAGAAGATCTAGTGAATGGTTTTGACTATGATGTCTCAAAAGAAATCGAGTTTTGTGAGGCCTGTGTGAGTGGAAAAATTCACAGAAAGCCATTTTCAGGAACTGGTCGAGAGAGGGCTAAAGAACCTCTAGGTATCATCCATAGCGATGTCTGTGGAAAAATCAACTCACCATCACTTGGCAATGCAGAGTACTTTGTGACCTTCATTGATGACTGTACACATTATGTCTGGATCTATGTTCTCAAGAACAAACATGAAGTATTCCGTACCTTCACAGAGTGGAAGTCTCTTGTGGAGAAGTCATCTGGTCACAAGATCAAGGTTTTCAGAACCGATAACGGAGGTGAATATACGTCGACTGAATTTGAGAGTTTACTGAGAAAAGAAGGTATCAAGCACGAGTATTTGGGTGTGCTGCTTTCTCACATGTCTCGAAGATCGAAAGAAGTTGGATCCCAAGGCCAAAAGGTGCATTTTTCTGGGATATGGAGCTCAAAGAAAAGGCTATCGTCTCTATGATAGGGAGAATTCCTGTGTTATCTTCAGTCGTGATGTTATCTTTAATGAGTCCTCGAGAGGAATTGATTCTGATCAAGAAGAGAATCAAGTTATTGAAGTTGAGCTACCTGGTAATGAAGAATCATCAGCTGAAATGGCTGAGGGAATCACCAATGAACAAACAAACCCAGTTACTGACGAGCAACCAGAAACAGATGAAATTGTCCCTGCAATGTCTATCCAACGAAGGACATCAACCAGAAAGAGTCGACCACCAGATTACTATGATGTTCGAGTCTACACAGCTACCGAGCTACAGAAGGAGCCAGAAACAGTAGAAGAAGCCCTTAGTTGTTCCGAGAAGGAGCAGTGGAAAGCAGCTATGCAGAAGGAGATGGACTCACTGTATGCTAACAATGTTTGGGATCTTGTTGAATTACCCTCAGATCGAAAAACTATCGGAAATAAATGGGTATTTAAATGTAAAACTAATGCCAATGGAACAGTCGAAAGATTTAAAGCTAGATTGGTCGCTCAAGGTTTCTCCCAGAAACAAGGCCTGGATTATGACGAGACATTCAGTCCTGTTAGTCATTCCGAAGTCTTGTAGCAGTTGCTGTTCAGAAAGGTCTCAAGCTTCGCCAATTGGATATTACAGCTGCATTCTTGAATGGGAAGCTTGATGAAGAAATCTTTATGAAGCAACCTGAGGGTTTTGTTGAAAAAGGCAAGGAGCATTTGGTCTGTAAACTGAAACAAAGTCTATATGGACTAAAACAGTCACCCAGGTGTTGGAACACTACACTAGATACTCATCTCAAGGATATGGGATTCATTCAGTCACCCCACGATCCGTGTATCTACACTGCTACTAAAGGAGAAAGTTGCTTAATAGGGGTATATGTTGATGATTTTGTTGTTGCTGCTGAAACCTCTAGGAGGATCGATCAAGTAAAACAATCATTGTCCAAAAGGTTTGATGTAAAAGATCTTGGTGATCTCAACTACTTCCTTGGTGTACAAGTAGTTCAAGACAGAGAAAAAGGCACTTGTTGGATAGGTCAACCAACCTTCACAAAAAATACTCTAAAGATGTACAACATGGAAGAAGCCAAGCCTATAAAGACTCCAGTTAACGTCAGTTCTAAGTTGTTGAAGGCTTCAGAAGACAGTGAACTCTTTGATCAAACTCTATACCAGTCAGCTGTTGGCAGCCTACTATATCTGTCAACTAGAACACGTCCTGATATTGCCTTTGCTGTCAATAATGTTGCTAGATTTTGTTCACAACCAACCAAGACACATTGGACTGCAGTGAAACGTATTTTTCGGTATCTTCGAGGAACTACACACCTTGGCCTTCTCTATTCAAAAGGAGATGAAGACACCCTGATTGGTTTTTCAGATTCAGACTGGGGAGGTGATTCTAATGATTACAAGTCTACCAGTGGATACATCTTTCAGATTGGAGGTACTGCAGTCAGCTGGAAGAGTAAAAAACAGTCGTGTGTAGCATTGTCTACTGCGGAAGCAGAATACATGGCTCTGGCTAGCATAGCTCAAGAAGCCATTTGGTTAAGAGAACTAAACTCAGTTTTGAAGAATGAACCTGCTCAACCTGTCACAGTATTTGAGGATAATCAAGCAACCATCTGTATGTCTAAAAATCCTCAGTATCATGGAAAGTCGAAGCATATTAACATCAAGTTTCACTTCATAGGAGAGCAAGTTGCAAACAAGATGATTCAACTAGAGTATTGTCCCACGGAAGACATGTTAGCCGATTTGCTTACCAAAGGAATTACCCATGAGAAATTTGAAAGGCTCAGAATGATGTGTGGAATGGTCAATCAAGTATCAAGTGAGAAGGAGTGTTGAAATAGCACTCTCTATTGATGACATTCCAAAGTGACTACCTTTACCAGATTGAACTGTGTGCATGTAGAACTTTCTAGAACATTGTGTTACGTCATACTATATAAGTTGCATGCACGTGTTATACTGTGTGTGTGTGTCTATTGTAATAACTGTGTTGTAGTCTATATTGGTTGATTGCTACGCTGTTCTACTGGTGCGCTAACTCCGCCAATACAAACACCACAGTCAACAAGGATCAATCAAAGTTCATTCACTCAAAGTAATATTATAGATATAATCAATCACAGAGATGGTCTTACAATAACTCCAAGGGAAAATTGAGGGGAGCTTGTTGAAGCCCCTACCCTCTCCCTCCCACAAATTGCTAGATAAGCAAAAAAAATAATGACCTTGCATGTTTCATACAATGCAGTATCACCTGGTAGTTACACTGTTACCATGTGACTGCATTCATTCCCTAATATTTCTTCCTCTTGTATATAATCAAGAAGCTCATTTGTATCTTGAAATGACACCTTATTTCTCTAATAAATTCCAGGTTGCAACCTGGCCGTATTGAAGCAATCAATAAATCTAAACATGCCACTCCTATTACTCCATCGCTCAGACCTCCTCCGTCCAATTATGATGATGATGAGTGTGTAGACATATCAAAAATCCCTTTTAGTTGTAACCTCAACTATTCTAAAGCACACTTTCCAAACTTCAGAGGACATGATTCCCCAGCAGAAGTTAATAATGAATTGCATGATTTCGATGATCTTGTTACTACAAGCTGTTCAAATGCAATTGTTCACCTTCTTTGTGCTGTTTATGCACCGAAACAGCGGTTAACGCCAATTGGCGTCACGCGCTAGCGTGCTCTGAAGAGAGGTTGACGCCAATTGGTGTCAAATAATAAGCAGCTACTTTTCCCGTTTTAGCAGGCGCTAGCGGAAGCTCTCCAGCAAAGGATCTTTTATTGTGGCTACGTAGCAGACTGTAAGTTTATTTAGCGCTAAAATTTAGTTGTAGTTTACATATCAAATAATAGAGTAATACAGGCTAATAATTATGGCTCATGTAACAACAATAATACTTTATATAATATGATTTTAGCTATAGAAATGGCCAGTAGAAATTTTTCTTTGGATGAGGCATTGTCTCTGATGAAGCATAAGGAGAATTTGGAAATAGATGACCCTCTAAAAGTGATCTTGGGAGGCAGTGACAAGGAGTTTGACAACATGGAAGAAGTAGAGAACCTAGAAAACTGTATAGTTATCTTCAATTATAAGTATCAATGTATTACTATCTCTTGTCATGTAGATATGGATTGTGAGACATGCAACTCTGGTTATAAGTCACCTAGAAGATCTCCTTAGGACCACCAATTGATGACATTGGAAACTGGTACTGTTATGTTCATTACACTAGCTATTCTAGTATCACCCTTAAGCACTTCCAGGAGCTACTTACCACTCAACTGATTGGGGAGTACTGTAGTAGAAAAAAGGTAGGCCTACATTTCCCAGCAAAGAAGCAGAGCACCAACTTTGAAAGTAAGAGAGGGATATGTAGCCTTTGTTGGGAAAGGAACCATTGCAGCGACACCCAGTGGTTCTGCAATGAATGTGGAGTATGGCTATGCCACCCAGGAACTTTAAATGACTGCTTCCTCCTGTGGCATAAAAGAAGAGTTTAAGGTTTCAACCTGGATCATTTTGTATTTCACTGACATGTGCCTAGACATCTAGGCTTACACCAGACATGTACAACTAACAAAGAACTGGATCACAAGATGTCAGGTGCTAATTAATTCCGTGTCACGAGTAAGCTTACTCGCATTAAAATTTTAATTTAGCAGTTAATTATGGGAGGTAGAAACCGCCAAAATTACCTCTCTTTTTTTGAGAGGGGGTGCTTTTCGAGCAGAGGGGGGTACTTTCGACGTGCAACAGGGTTGACTTTTTTTTGAGAGGGGGTGCTTTTCGAGCAGAGGGGGCTACTTTCGACGTGCAACAGGGTTGACTTTTTTTGAGAGGGGGTGCTTTTCGAGCAGAGGGGGGTACTTTCGACGTGCAACAGGGTTGACTTTTTTTGAGAGGGGGTGCTTTTTGAGCAGAGGGGGTACTTCTGACATGCAACGTGACCTTTTTTTGAGTGGGGGTACTTCTGACGTGCAATAGGGGTAGCTTTTTGAGAGGGGGTGCTTCTGACATGCAACAGTGGTGGCTGTTTTTTGAGAGGGGTACTTTTCGAGCAAAGAGGGGGTAGTTCGCAGACAACCATCAGGAAAGGGGACGTTATTATTGTAAAGCTAACTATGCATGCGCACTATACTAAGCACGTGGAGTAAATTCTGACCATCTCAGCATAATTGAGGAATAATAGGCACATTTTAAAAAGCATAATAGGTAAAAGTTCAGGAATCAGAGCATAGGTAAAAAAAAGCATAATTTACTCATCCCTAGTCACTTCGCACATTGTTTTAATTAATTCTTATTACAAGTGTGAGGCCAGATAGGCAGGTGTCTTTGTGGTTTTGTCTTTGTGGTTTTGTGTTTTCCCCCATTATTCTATTCTGCAATGCTAAAAAAGTTGCCCATTATTCTTGCTAATTCACCCATTATTCTCACAACATTATTGATTATTCTTCTTTAAAAGAACAGTTATCGTTTGTTAAACTGATGTTTCTACATAGTCCTGTAAAGTTTGTCCCTGCTGATCTCCAAAAGTGGCCTTTAGTAGTGAACTAGAAGCCATTTTTGACACTACCAAAAAACTGAAACATGCCACATGGCTGATCACATGCTCAATCACTGTATAGTCACCAATAGTTCATGAAACCACTAATGGAATTAATGGAGTAGATCCATTTCCATCAGGACCACTCCGAGGACTTCAAAATTAGCTGTACAATGACCAGGTGCAAAAAGAGCTCAAATTATTCCCAAAATGTGTCCCATTATTCTAGCATTATGCTTGATTCCAGGCAGTCCCTATTATTCCTAAAATTATGCCAGCATAATCTACCTAAGCCTAGTGTACACACTAACTATTAAAATGTGCATGTGGAAATGACAGTTTACATAAGCCTATTCTTCTATTGTGCTATAGGAGTTGTGACACTTTCCAGCATACTTAGTTTTTTCTCGTGATCAGAGGAAGTGCCGCCTTTAGGATTTCCATCCCCTCCTGAAATCAATTTTAATTCAACAAATATTTACCCAACCTCCTCTACATGTGCTGTACAATTGACCTTGCCCACCATGTATCATTCAGACTATAAATCATTCAAAAATGCTATGGAAATTGGTTTCCTCTGTCATGGTGGATTTGGATTGTCATGATTCATTAAGGCCGTTATCATTCTATGTATGTATGTACCATTCATCATTTGATTTTCAATGTTCAGGGTGTCATTAAGCATTATTACAAAAAAAAATGTTCATGGTAAAGTTTAATTACAAATGAGCACACACATATGAGAGTGTAAGATATATGTCTATTCCATGGTTATGACTGTCTCCTAAAGGTGATATTGTTTGAGACAGCTCAGAATAATCTTCTAATAGGGGACAATAAGGTGGTTGAACTATAACAGAATCTGGTTCATCAGGATCAATTGAAATGGGACCATCCCAATCAATACCATATTGCTGAGCATCATCCTAAAAACAATAGATGTGTAATAAGGAACAGCTAAATATCCAAACATCTGTGTGTAAAAAAGCTATTTTCCTCCCTTAAAAGACTTCTATCAGATGCATACAAGTAGGGTTGGTTTGCATTTTTTGTTGGAGCATTTTAGGTAGGGTAAAGTATCAAAATCTATAATGCTGTCAAACTGGAAGTAGGTTGGATTGCTGAGTTTATTTGTCATTGACTAGTTTTGTCAAAGACTAAACACTCAGCATAGAGCTGCAAACTATAAATGACTTGCATATAATAATGGACATGCACTATATATATCACTTAGCACTAACTCAACAATGAGTCAATGTTAACAGGACTTGATGCACAGACTTATATACTTATTTTTAACAAGAATTTTGGGCTGAATTTCACGCAATATAGAAGATTATGTTATACATTATGTTATTATGTTATTACAGAATAGCATTATAGGGAACTCTACATACAAATATAGATACCTCAGTTTGCGGTTCATCTCTTATATTTGACCTTGCTAAACCAATTATCCACAGTTGATTAGGAGAAAGGGAACCTTGGATGGTTGTTCCATGCAGACTTAAATCCAGCCAGAGCTCGATTGATACGTGCAATGAAAGTGTAATGGAGACAAAACATGTGAATATCATTATCCACATCAAGAATACCATATTGACTTCCATGTAAGAAAATAAGTGATAAAAAAGAACTATGCATTGAGAGAATACATCTCGCCATAGCCTTTCAATTCGTTGATTATGCACACTTCATCCAGTGATAAAGCTCCCACGATTAGGGCCTCTAAATGGATGTTCCAACATATATTGAGCTATTTTGACATTTTCTCCTCCTCTGTCTGAACGCACTCTACTGGGTAGCCCAAATTCCTGTACTCCCTCCAAAAATAGGTTCAAAACTGTTTGGGATCTGTTGTTATCATGACATGAAACATAATAATATAACACATCTACTATAACCATCAATGCAACCATGTATGACCAACTTCCACCTAAAATGTAGAATTATGGATTATAATAAATGATATATACCTCTGGCACCTACCTTATAAGCTTATGGTTATTACTATCAACATGCCACAGTGATCGAGGTGAAGGAACATTGTAGGTTCGTCTATTGATGACATGTAACTGTCTCATTATACAACCTTCAGGATCTACTGTACGTTGAGCCTCATGAATTCTATGTTGCTGAATTCGATATCCATGAGAAAGGAGATGTCCTCTCATCTGTTGGTTACCGCAAGAAGGATACTCTTCCTGAATCTCAGAAACAATTCTATGTAGTTCAGCATCTGTGAGATCAGCATATCTGGCTCTAATATAAATTCCATTTTCACTCAGCCTTCTTTCTATAGTTCTACTTGAAATACCAAGTATCAGAGACATTTGTGGCACTGTAAAGTTATTTTCAACCAGGAACTCTAATTGTTGCCTGGAGATGACAAATCGTGGTCGGCCAACTGTTCCTAAACACATCATTGGAGGGTGGTAGTCAGACAATGAATTTTCAGTAATTTCTTTCATGTGTGACAACTTTCTGAGGGCAGTCAACACACACTGGGAAGCTTCCTCCTCAAAGTCAGCTAAACCAGAAGAGTAGTTCTTCACCAAAAATTCTCTATAAACTAACTCTAGTGTTAGTACACAATAGTCTAGTAATTCAGGAGAGTACCTCCCGTCATGAAGTACATGAATGCGAGTAATAACTCTTGCATACACCACAAACTCATCTTCCCGATTCTAAGTGCTTGCATGGAAACTCGCCATTCTTCCCGTGGTGGATGAACAGCTTAAAACCACACCTCCCAAACGTGCCATTTAAAACCACGCCCCATACCCAATCAATAATAATACTTAAAGGCAGTATAATTATAGCACAAACCTGTTGCATGGATGTAAGAATCCCCCCCCCCCCCCCCCCCCCGTTACATATCAGAAGTACCCCCTCTGCTGGAAAAGCACCCCCTCTCAAAAAAAGTCATGTTGCACATCAGAAGTACCCCCTCTGCTGGAAAAGCACCCCCTCTCAAAAAAGACCACGTTGCATGTCAGAAGTACCCCCTCTGCTGGAAAAGCACCCCCTCTCAAAAAAGACCACGTTGCACATCAGAAGTACCCCCTCTGCTGGAAAAGCACCCCCTCTCAAAAAAAGACCATGTTGCACGTCAGAAGTACCCCCTCTGCTGGAAAAGCACCCCCTCTCAAAAAAGACCACGTTGCACGTTGGAAGTACCCCCTCTGCTCGAAAAGCACCCCCTCTCAAAAAAAAAGTTACCCCTGTTGCACGTCGGAAGTACCCCCTCTGCTCGAAAAGCACCCCCTCTCAAAAAAAGGAGGTAATTTTGGCG
Source organism: Diacarnus erythraeanus (assembly GCA_964016965.1). Classification (NCBI taxonomy): domain Eukaryota; kingdom Metazoa; phylum Porifera; class Demospongiae; order Poecilosclerida; family Podospongiidae; genus Diacarnus; species Diacarnus erythraeanus. The sequence goes on from OZ024673.1 coordinate 6,932,953, forward strand.
GTTTCCATCTCCCATAGTTAATCAGTTATGCACCATTTTGCTATGTTGATGAAAAACATGGAACAAGTAAGCTTCATCCATGTATTGAACTCTGTCAGCATGTGAGGAAAGGATGTGAAAGTGTTATGAACAGCTATGGACTTGACTGGCTTCCTCATCTAGATTGTGACAACAGTGATATATACAAGAGTAGTTCTGAACTCACATATTGTCCAGATGACCTGAGGACTTTAGTCATTCCCAGAACAAAAGCAATGCCAAAACTCAGACATTCCACCTACATATACTGAATCTACGTATGAGGAACCTACTACCTATTACATGGAATCTATACACTATGTGGAACCAGCTCAATGTGAATGCAAAAGTACTGATCTTATACAATTGTGTTCAAGTGTTGGCTATAGTCAAGCATACCAAAATTTCAGAGGTCTCTCTATAATCGAAACAAACATTGAGTTGTCTAGCTATCAGTCTCTTATCGATACCAGCTGTTCCGATTATCTGGTTAACTTACTTTGTTCTGTTTATGCCCCACCTTGCAATGGTACTGGTCCTGTCGTAAAACTACGTCCATGCCGTGCACTCTGTAGGAAGGTGAAGGAGGATTTTGGGTCTAATCTGGACATCTATAATAGCTGGCCCCAACTCTTTGACTGCGAGAGCAATACTACACTACCTATATCAGAATGATGATGAGCTTTCATACTGCCCACCTGCTTTGCTCCATGGTATGTTTCTCAGTACATTACTACACATAACAAGCTTAAAACATTAATAAAATCATACTTATTTGATAAAAGGGCCAAATAGATATTTTCTAAAAGCTTAGGGTGGCATAATCACTTCATTCATGTGCATCTCCCTATAATGCAGCTCTAGGATAGATACTGTTCTTGCAGTAGTGAAGCTAGGACTAGACTAGGGAGGGGCTAGGGCTAACGGCTAGGGTTAGAAGCTAGAGCTTTGGCACTTAAACGCTATTGGATAAACTTCTGGATGACAAAAATTCCACATTGCTACTAGCTATATCTGAGTGTGTCTATTTCTAGTCTGCAGTTTTTGAGAGTAGTTAATGGTGGTGGGTGTCCATGAGTGAAAATATTATAATTATTACATCCACCCTTCTCTCTGGCCTACACATTGTTAGCAATAATATAGGTGGATCCAACACTGGGTATATACAATCAAGTTAATTGTTCTAGAGAGTGCCCCTTTTAACTATTATTACTAGCTGAAATGTGTTTCTTCCTCTTTTGTTACTTATATGGAAGAAAGGGGCTATTTTCTCTCATTTAATGTTCCCTCACCCTATAGCTACTTTGTAGGAAGAAGTTATATCACTCACCTCACACATTATAAGAAAGGGTTAATTATCTTCTTTAAACTTTGTTAGAAGAGTACTTTATCAAAAGAAGTTGTTATGTTCACTCAACTCTATATTATTATAAGAAGACCATTACACCTCACTCACCCTGTATACTGGTAGCTGGTAGCTCATACTTGAGCATACTTGGTAAGGTTATAGTATTGACTTACCTTGTTTTATTCTCCTCAAGAGTTCGGAGATAATGAAGACAAAGACAAGACAACAACTACACAGATGTAAACTAATTTCTAATTTAATAATGACACTTCCAAAAATTGTGTGTGATGTACTATAACTTTCTAGCTAAGACATTAATGTTAGTCTTTTGTACTATAATCTTTTCTGCTTTTGTGCCTTGTCTACTACTGACTTTGTTGTGGGTTCATTGATGTAGTCAGAAAGATTCACCAATTTCACTGATAATGTGGTATTGAGTGTCTATTTTGGAGTTTTAATTTTTGTAACCATGCTAAAAACCCTTTTTTCCTTAGTATTTGAATGGGATCGTGTGAGAGTAAACAGACAAATATTTTGCAATTTTCAGCATTCATCAGGTTTTCTCAAGTTGGCTAAGCAATCCCAGATTAAATTCACCCTGAGTGATGCTTCATGTCATCCCTTTCACTTGCATACTACACCATCTTTTCAGGGACTTTATTACATTACGAGAATGAGGTGGCAGAGAAGAATAATTATTATATCTATTGTTATCAACCAAACTGTTCTAGTTTATAGCTATTCCTCAATGAAGAATTCTATCTGATAACAGTGACGCTTCTCAGACTCTCAAAATTAACATACTTGGCATGTGAGTCAATTGTCCTTAATGTTTTAGTGCATACTCTGTAGCTTTGAAGTAAACTACTACTGTCTTGGCTTAGCTATATCACCATATGTTCTGACAAGCTGAGCAAATATATTTTGCAATGAATAGAGATATATTTATCATAACAATCTCACATTCACCTTCTCAACACAGCTACTTATGATTTTCTTTCTTGTGGTCAACAGAGAAATTATTGGGAGTACTTTTTATAGTAGCAACAATGACACAAATTACCCCCCACCCCCCAACCCCCTACTCCCCACCCCCTACTCCCCACCTCCCTTTAAGTTTAACACTTTGACTAAACAGTGAAATAATGGGATCTTCAAAACTGGTTTAAAAATTCACAAAATATACTACAGTCATAGGGTTGGAGTATACAGCTTTAAGTCTGCACATGTACACTCTACAAACTCTGATAAGAAACAGTAAGACAGAATATTGATTTAATAGATCTTCACCTCCTGAAGGAGGCTATCCCTATAATTATATATTTCCTCCTACAATTGACTTGCCTATAGTTCAGGATGTATGCTAAAATTATGTTATATTAAGATTGTCTATTAATTTTGGCCTATGTATGCTGAGGAAAGATCATTATCAAGTAAATGCGTCTATTCTATTTCTTACTGCACATGCTCAGTACAACACACGTTGATAGCAGAGTTCAAAGTGCACTCACAATGACAACAAAGGAATGAATAAGTTTACCACAAAAGTCAATTAGTTCAACAGTCCTGTTACAATTATATATTTTTATGATATGACATTGTAGCTAATCAGTTCAATATTACTATCTAGTTAGATTACTGATGTTATTATACTAACAGTATAATTGAGCCATAGCAATGAGTTTCATGACTGATGTTTTGATGTAATCATTTACTTACACTGTAAAATTTACAATCAGCACCATTGGTATTCACAGATTAGCTATATTTTTATTGTGTAGCTTGTCATGATGTGATGTGTTATCTGAGTATTTAACAGGTGAGTTGAATGAGAGAAATCATTCATTCTCCTATTTCATAGCTGCCAACCATCCCGGATTTATTAGCTCTGTCCCAGATAAAAGGCCTCCTGTCCCAGAAGTACGAGCATGAAGTTTAACTGTGATGATTGCTGTGTTGGCATTAAACTTCCCAGCTAACTTCTGCAAAAGTTCAAAAGCTACCCGATCTGATTAGCTAGCTGAGCTACTAAACTCAGACCTCTCAACTCTCACTATTTTGGTTGAGACTTAAGCTTTTTGAGCAAATCTCACTCTCTCACTCCAAAGGTCCCCAATCTCACTCTTTTTAGTTCTCACCTCAAGCTTTTAGTTCTTGACTCACTCTTTCACACCACATAGATTGAAGCCTATATAGGTACAATAGATGTTGGCCACCGAAGATAATAGTTTAGGTCTCACCACACCATGGCTTTGCCTCTAGCAAGCAAGCATCCTGCAAACCACAATACAGCATATTGCATGCTTGACTGATTATCTAACAGACAGGCTGCTGCTGCTTTGTAACATGGTGGCTGAGAGGGACCTCCTTCCTCCAAAAGAAAGCTTTATCTGGAGCAGCTATTTACAAAATTTAATACCCTTCGTTAAAGGAAGTCCTTCCTCATTGTAAAGACTCATAATAATTATAATTAAACCCTTTGGAATTGTGATACTTTACTAGTTGATGCCAAGAAAGCAACAGCTAGCAGCATACAAGGAACACTTTAACGGTGAAACAATAGATAGAAGCACACAATATGAATTTGAAAAACATATCTCATTCCAAACTGACCAATCTCACTCCAAATTAGCTTGCATCTCACTACAAATGACATTTCTAGGTTGAGAGGTATGCTAACTCGTAATAAACATTGAAGTGCAAAGGTCAAATGTAAGAAGTGTGGCTTCTAAAATGGGTGTGGTTCGGGGGGGGGGGGGGGGGGGGGTGGCTTCTCGTCCCAGATTTTGATCTGGAAAAGTTGGCAGCTATGCTATATAACTTTTGTCCATATTCTCTTCCACAATGCCTTGCATTCTCTAATATTCTAATGATATGACAAGTGTAATAATTCTTCCTCCTCTCTACCATTCCTTTCCTGCTATGTATATCTTATCCTCCATAGCCCCTCCTACTACACTAACCCAGACAAGTACTGAGGCCTCTCCAACAAGTACCGAGACCTCTCCAACAAGTACTGAGACCTCTTCATCAAGTACCATGACCTCTCCAACAGGTACCCAATGATATCCTGTACTTATCTGAACCAAGATGAACTTACAGAACAATAGTGGTGTATATAGCTACATACATTTCTAGGATTACTATTTTAGAGTACTTGTACTGTACAGCTAGCTGTAGTAAATTAATTTCTATCTTATTTTCTTTATGGATTATCATTTTAATTTTGACGTTATTATTAAAGTTTTATGATAGCTATAATTATAGCTAGCTAGGTGCTCCTTGTTGGTCATAAGAGAGTAACTTTATGTGTGCTTATAATAATGCATTATAGTAGAACCTCTGATAAAGGACACTCCAAAATAAGGATAAAGGATAACCTCTGTACAAAGAACAACTAGCTACAAATGTACCATCTTGTTTATAATAATATGTAATGGGTAACCTCAGAGAAATGAAATAAGGACAACCTCTCTATATGGAGACAGTAGATATCCTTCAGGGTGAGTGTTAAAGAAGGATGCAACCTAAAATTTTGCCACATTAATTTTGGATAACCACATGTAAACAATCAACTGGTATTGATTTTAATTGTCTAGCATAAGTATGTTGTTATTTTTGTTATGCTAGCCAATTATAAATCTACAATCTCTTAAAATATACTTCTTGCAGTTTAGCTATAATATTTAGGGAGGAAGGGAAAGGTTAAACACTCCACTGGCATCATCCCAATGTGTCAACCATAAAGCTGTTAATTCCAGCATTAAGTTTAAGTTTGTGTGTGTGGGTGTGGGGGGTAGGGTGGAAAAGTATGTGATATCACACTAGTTATATCTAGTCAGGAAGAAGATTTCCTAGTAAATGAGGGTTTGGCAAGCTAGAGCCCTGAAAATAGCAAGCAGTAGCAGCCTTCAACCCACATCCATCCCTTTTCTAATGTGTGGCCAGATTTATGGGTGCTTTACAGTGGCACATTTAGAGATGATGATTGGATTATTTATTAGGAGGGCCACAAAACATTTTTCAGGAGTCTTTCAAGTTCACTAATGGAATTTGACAGCTGCAAGAGTTAGGTTAAGTATGATGGTTATTGTATGCTTACAATAGGGACATTCTATATTATTATTGGAGTCCCTAACCACAGAGGTCTCCAAGTCAGATCTAATTGTCTCATAGCCTCATTAGTGCAAGACAGACTTTCACCCCCATAATGCGTGATTCAGCAATTGAGCTGGTTTGTCACACATAACTGTTTATAATTATATCTACTCTTGTAAGCTTTCCCTAGGAACTAGACGTATGATTGTACACACCCACAGACACATTTTCTCTAATATTATTACAGCATTATGTGGATATGTGGCAACTGTTAGTACAATGAGGTTTGAAGTAAGTGTAACCACATTACCACTGTCTAAATGCAATTAACTATTATTCTATGCATTCACAAATGCAGCTTTTGTTCTACTGTGCTTTTCAGGTCAAATGTCAGAAGGCTCTTGTAGACAGGTGATGGTGCATGATGTATTATCACACTTTTTATGAAAGATCCTTTTAATAAGCAAACACTTGCCACAATCTTCTGACATGACAACTGACCTGAAGGACAATAGTTCTTGAACCTTTACCTTCTGAACAATCCTGTTACACCACTTAATAATGTGCATTCTTCTACTAGAAGATAATTTTTATATGGCCAAGCAAGAAGGAAGTGTTGATGCATTGAGAATTTAAAAGAACTCTTCTCCTGATGTATAATGTTATTGTACAATGTTTAGTTTGTAACTGCAAGCAAAGCTAGTTATAGGTGAATGGTGTTATGTGAGGGATTGGCTAATTCTTGGAAATCTGATGTCAGCATTCTGGCTCAAGCCTTAACCCCCTCCCCCCCCCCCCCCCCAAAAAAAAAACACTTGTTTGCTGACATCAATTTTCCAGGAGTGATCTGATTATGTGACACTTTTATAATTACACACCTTGGGGAAAATTTTAAGTACATCTCCATATCAATTTTATGCATAACTACCACTTGAGAGATAGTGAAGTCAATTACTCACTGTCTTTGTATATGGTTACTCATTTCTTGCAGTTATTATGACACATGACTAATTTAATGAAATACTTTTTGGTTTTGTTCTCATTTTTCTAAAAACCAATAGAAGACTAAGTACAGCTTCTTATCACCACATTATCTACCAGACTTCCTCTTAGTCTCACAGCCACTAGCATTGTGAACCACAAATGTGCAAGAAGCACTAAAGTGTTGAGAAAATTAAATAACTGAGATAGCTAAAATAGCTGGAATGCAAAATAATTAACAGTATTAGTTAGTACACACCTACTCCAGATGACCACACCTACTCCAGATGACCTAAGTCTCCAGATGACCTATGTCTCCAGATGACCTAAGGCAGTATAAACTGCAAAGTTATGTAGTTAAGTGATATTATTTAATAATGTGTTGCTCCCACAGCATCCTTTACTGGTCAGCATATAAGGTTTCAGGATCACAGAAGTTTCTTAAAGAGAACTCAGCAAAACCAAGACAAGATGAATTGGTGTTGTCCAAACCTTCACAGTGTGCTCTTCATTATCTCTGCTTTCATCCTGGCATTGAAGTAAGTTTAGCCTTGTCTATTAAATAAACCAGAACTGAGATTCACACTGCATAGCTATAACATTATAGCTATGGAAAGATTAACTTCTACATTAGAGCTATAACAAGTCACTGCTGTATTGTAATACTATTACCAGCCATGTAGCTAAAAATACAGTCTAAATTTTGTCTTTTTAAACTGTGTTTACTGTGCTTGACTTTTTTAAAGGCCATTAGTCTATTAGCAGTCTAATCTTCATCCTAATCGGCATCCTGTCTGCATAATAGGATATAGTTATAGGGCTCTGTGACACACATGACGTTAATTTTTATTGCAGGTATGCCAACTGCAGTGAGAGTGAATGTTACTTTAATAAACCTTCAAAGACGCCACAACCTTCAATAAAGTAAGTTCATCTTATTTTGCACAGAATATCTACTACAAAGCACAAAAGAGAACAGAATAGAAAACAGTGCTTATCTCATGACTGGAAAATTCCACAAGCATAAAATAATATTCATGAGTTTTACAAGTAGCTAGCAAAACTGAAATATAAATGAGTGAAATTTCATTCCAAATGATAAAATGCAACACTTAGTGTTCGTCTGCATTAATGTTAGTGGAACTTGAAATTTTTTAATATAGTCCTTTAAGCACCAGTGTTCTATCTAAATGACAGCATTAATAATACATGCAAAACTAATACTGTGCTTTCCAGGTAAGTTTTCAGAAGACTATATAAACAATGACTTAGATCCCTTGCCTTGTCACGAAAGCTAGCTACCATCACCTATTTACCAGTATTCTGTCAAATTAGATAAGTTATATGAACGAAATATCCACCTATAACTAATCTTATAATATTATTATGATACTAACAAGATTATGGTCACCTGCTGTATGGCATGGCATTGATTTTTCTATTGGATGCTAACTAAGTAACCAAGTGGTAGTTTTTAATGCCTATTGGATATGGAAATAGCCAGCTAGCTATTTGCTGTGTGTGATATAACTTCTCTTGGGACATAATGAAGTAGAGCACTGCTAGCTAATTATATTGTCATTGTCCTATTACTCTATTATCCTATTACATGTGATTAAACTAAGATTTGTAGCTGAAATTCTTTGTTCACTGTTAAAGCTTTTTCTTTCTTTTTTTTTGTATGGCAACTGTTGAGTTTACAATACATAAACTGACGAAAATGCACAGGCATAGCTATTTCTGTTATTTCAGCCTACTAAATTGGCCCGACAGTAACACACAAGCCCTGAAGCAATTGTAGCTGACAACTGTAAGACTACTTAGCTAATTACATAATCAAGTATAACTAACTTATGCACTATTATTAGCAGAGATGATAACCACAAAAGCAAATAGACTTAGTACATTGTTGTCATTGCTAGTTACATAGCAGTTTAGCTAGCGAGGCTTGCTCTTTAATCTCTTAAAAACATTGTTCTGGTCTGATGTGACTAGCCAGACCTGTTACAATGCCGTTGAAGTCTCTGTATAAGTTCCTGTGGCTAGCTACGTACAATACAACATCATCATGGTTGCCAGTAATTTTATTTCAACTAATTACTGTTAGGCAAGGTCACCATTCTGAAAGGAGCAATTCTAAAGACATTGGAGAATTCTCTTTTACTGGTTTGGTACATGACCTATTATATTAAGCAACATTAACATTTGTCCAACTGATAGTTTATATACATACATTATGCCTGTACAGATCCAGCCACATTTACCATTATTACTAATATTTAGCTGTAATAAAAATAATGACAAATGACAATGATTTATTATTGGAATAATTATAATTAACATAATTAATAGTGGAATAATCTAGCTATAATAGACTCAATGATTATTTAATTATTAAAGTATATAGCTATTCTAGCTAGTGATATCTAATTAAGATTTGTAATAATAATAACAGTTGTTGTTGTTGTTGTGTTTTGTTTATTCACAGTGAGTATGGATGTTATCAAACATTGAAAAATAAATGTGCTATTCTAAGAAAGGATGCAAAGATATTTCCTATTCAAACCTTTGGAGATCCAGCAGTAGGAGAATTGAAATTATTCTACCCTCCAAACATAATACTCAA